>VWZG01004112.1:94848-256516 GCA_013396735.1 Grallaria varia | reverse complement strand
TAGGCAACGTGGACTTTCCCTCCTTTGCCCTTTCTTTGAGAGGCGCCGGCCCGGGGTGGGCAGGGGGGGCCGGGGGCTCCCACATCGGTGCTGTCGGTGCCTCAGCAAAACTGTAGTTACTCCAAAGCGATGGCGACTGTCTGTCCCTCTGAAGCACAGGGCGCACTGGGCTAGGAACGGGAGGCAGGAGAGAAACCAAACCCTCAGGAGTCCCTCCGAGATGCTTCCTTCCCCAGACCTCCCAAACCAAAGGAACACTCCTCCACCCCCCTCCTCCAGCCATCAGGTTGGATTTCGGATCGTTAGCCGGGTTTTTGTTAACGAGCAGCAGTGAGGAAGATGTCAGCTCCCAAACTCTGCTGGCAGGGGAAGAAAAATTCTGACAAATTCTAAACCTATAACGCCTTGCTATATAAGTCTTCCATGCTCAAGGTTGCTTGATATAGTAAAGACAAATAGTACTTGAAGTGAATCGTGTTTATGGAATGTATTTTCACGTCAAAGTACAAATGAAATTATTTGCCATTTATACATAAGGTATTCCATGTAAGCTTTTCAGAACAATGTATTGTACATTTAGCTAGCAATTTAAAAAAAAATTCTTCCTGTTAAATCACTGCATCTGTTTACCAAGGAAATTCCATTTAAAATTATGTGTTGCCATCACAAGAAGTTAATTCAGGTTGTACGTCTTTGTCTAAATTTGTGTAATTTCACTATACAATATTTCTGTTTGTGATGCTAGGGAATGTCATTTCTTCTGGCCAGGTCTATTCAATCTGTTTAGGAACACAGTATATTCTGGCTATTTAAAAGGATATTGTGACTGCAGTGACATCTGTGTAGTGTAGGAAGATCTTACCTTTACTTAGTAATTCTGCTGATAGGGTTTTTTTTGTTTTAACCAACCAATGGGGAAATTACAATGCAGTGTAGAATGCAGGCAGTCATGTATACAGGAGTGACTGCAGGCCCACTTTGTCCTTAGGCTTTTCTTATGTAATCTTCATTACAGTTATATTTATCATGCCCTTGTAATAAGCAGTAGGTCTTCATATCTGAGGGTGCTTTAGCGACATTCTGAGTGCCATTATTTTTCTTGTCTCTTGTACTTTGGGGAAGATGTCTTTTAAAAACAAACAAACAAACAAAAACTTCAACCCCCAAGCTCACATTTCTGAAGTACATGTCTGGCTACATAAACAATGACAGTGCCCTATAAACTATTTTATTTTCAAAATTCATCCAGCAGGATGAATGGAGATCTACATCTTAAGAGATTGCTCTTGATAAAAAATAGGTTACAAAAGTATTCATTAGATAACTATCACTGAAATTGATGTGAGTTGCTGATAAGAAAAAAATACAATTAAAACAAAAGATGTTATCAGTCTACATGCACAGATAAAGTTATGTCTCCTGTTATAGCCAAGTCTATAAAACAGAGTTCTTTTAGGTCTTCTAAATGCAATAGTTGATATAAGGTACACCTGCCACACTGTTGAAAGTTTTCATTTTACTAAGACATTCTGTTGCTGCTGTTTTGCTGGTGCATGTTGGAGTTTTCATTCTGCTCTGAGAGGAGTGTAGTGCACAGAGTCTGCTGGGCATGAATAGATTGAGCATTTGCCAACTCTTTGCAGAAATATTTATGTGCAATGCTGCAACATGTGCAAACACTGAGGACACTCCAGCTCCTTTTTTATATTCAGTTTCTTTGCAACAAAGTGAATATTTCATTTATCCAGAGCTTTGTCTATCAGCTAGCCTGTTTGGGGAAGAAAGCTGAAGCAGTTTTCAGATAACTGAACAAACATAACTGCAGCTGGAGTCAAGCATCTGTGTAATATGGAGGGGTAATTATTTTTTCCCTGTTTTGGGCGCCAGAGAACAACAGCAGGGAAACAGTGAAAGGCTGTTGTTTCTGCAATTAATGCATGAGATGGGCTTCACCAGTGCTTTTTTTAAAGCCTGTGAAGGCATCTGGGAGGAAAAATTCTCATAACAGATCTGCAAATGTCTCTGGATGATACTGATCCCTAATATGGCAGTAACTTCATGTACGCTGGGAAGGTTGCAGCGTGCAGAGTGGCTTCACAATTGCTTGTCCTTTCAAGCATTTTTCCTTTCACTGACATAAGTTTCATTATGATTACCAACCTGGATTGCATGACAGGGATATAGTGTCCTGTGCTGCATCAAGTCAAAGATATAATTGTGTTAGGATTGCGTTGGTTGAATAAATGTCACAAAAGTAGTGGGAATGCTGTAATGTTATTTTCAGTTTCCAATTCTCCTGAGAACCAGGCTGAAAGATTATTACTATTTTGAGCAGTTGCTCTTACCTCCTGATGATTTTCCTCCTTTGTAAAAGTTATTGTATATTACTGGGCAGGGGAGGATGTGGAGGGGTGTGGTATTTTCGTGTACACAGAAGGACTTCAGCAAGAATGGTATAGCGCCAAACCTGTATGGCATCATATTGTAGTGGGAGCATCTCAGAAGTATGTAATTGTTTCCTATAAAAACCAGTTCTTATGTATTTATTATTTTATTGTGGTTCCCTTTCATGTGGTAGTTTAAGAATAGAATACCTCCTGTGAGTTTCAGTTACACAGAATACTTATGTGTCAGCAGGTAATTTCCCAGCTTTACAAGCGGCAGCGATCTGCTCAAATGTCAGAAGTGTTTGGGAATACAGAACAGCTGGTAAAAGTGCCTAGAATTTAGTATCTAAAGCTACCTTAATTTCTTGAAATATTTTTAAAACATAATCAAAAATTTGATTTTCCTAAAAGCACATTGAGAGCAACTGTGTGCTCCCTTTAACGTCAATTTCTGCCCTATTTTTTTTAATATGATGTCCATTCTTCCTCACAAAAGTATCTATTTCAATAGTACGAAGCAGTCATCTTTATGTGTAACCCAAAGAACAGACACTTGACAGATACTGGAATGTAAATACTGAAGGCATGAAGGTCCAGTTTTAAGCCCACCCAGTTGGTGAGTAGGCATAAAAATAAGCAAATCTCCTAACTTTGCTGGTTAGTGTTAGATGAAATTCGATGTTTTGTAGAGCATCTTATCATCAAATTTATTAAAGTCAATATGTAAATATATTTAATTTTTCTCCAAAAACTGTTCATGTGTTGCTCCAGCAGCAGCACTGAGAAAATGTATTGCGCTACATCTTCTTCTTCTGGTCACTTTTACTTTTAGGTTACTACAGTTTTTCATGCTTTGATAAATATTTTTTTCTTCCCATATTTTCTTTGAATATATACCAATCAACACAGAACATAACTTTCCATGGGGTATAACATAATCAGAGGCAGAAGACCTATTTTTCTGTTTGCAGGCCAGTTCATTCCGGCTTTCCGAGTAATGATTTGCTACACTTTGGGCCAATTCATCTGTCAATTGGAACCTGTGTTGTTATTAATGCCTTATTACAATTTGCCTCTTAATAACATGACTCTTTTTTGCTTCCTGTATCAGTAAAACTTGTTACCTGTGTAATTTTTAACTGTGCTATCCATCACTGAATAGCCTGTGCACTAGTTATGCAGCACTATTGAATTACCAACCCAGACAGATTTTTGACTACCAGACTAATTCTTATGATCTAACCCGACCAGAGATATGAATTTTAGTCTTTTTGCCAAAGCTGTGTTGTATCTTTATGACTTTTGGGAACAATGAATGAGCACAAGAGTGCAATTTCCTCTCTTTCTGTACCCAAGCTAAATGTGTTATCTCACTGGTGCATGTTTAGAAAAATTTCCCTGCAGTGTTATTGAGGGGTGAAAAATGGTTCCTGTCTCTAAAAGAACTGCTTGTGTTTGCTGAATGCTGGCAGTATCTCTACTACTGGTTTCCTTGCTGCAGAAATTACCTTGATGCCTTTGACAGATAATCAAACCATAGTGGAAAATGGGCACAGGTACAACTGCCACTTTTTAGGAGAGATGGAAAAGTTTTAACAGCCAAATTACAGCAGGACTTCCTTACAAGAGAGTTCGCAAACAATGCAGATGGTTTTGCATGCAGTGTGTATGAAGTTTCTCAGATGAAAAGTTTAGTTTCATATTGTGCTCATAATATAGTCCCTATCTTAGCTCTTGCACTGTACTGATTTTTCTGAGAGTTATTGTTAGGTTACAATGAAACTAATTATAAATGCTCCTCTATATTAACCTGAAATATGTTATTTGTTGTGAATCTGCATTTTCAAATCATTCAGCTTTGAAGGGAAAGTAATAAAAATGTTAGGGGGTTGCAGCTGGTGGGGATTATTCCTAGTTACAGCTCTCCAGTTATTCAGCATGAGGTTTAAATTGTAGTGACAATGTGCATCCTCCCTGTAGTCTGTTAGTATAGACAAAATATACATCTGAATATTTTTGAGGTAGGACACAACCTGATACAGGTTTTGCGTGTTGTTGTTGTCATTCCCCCATCCTGTCCCCTCCATATCTCCCATCCCTGCCATTTTTATTTTAATTGATAATTCCAGTCTTACATAAATGTGAATCCTTGCATCGTTTAAAACATTTTCTTCACAATGCAAGGGATTATTCAGCATCAAGAGCCCTAATGCTTAAGTAAACGTATTTTTATTGATATAGCCTGAAGGCTGTCTATGTGTTGAATGCATTGCAGTTTGTATTAAAAGGGGCGACTGTTCTCCCTTTAGTTCACCTTCTTGCCTTGACATACCTGTACATTTTTAACTATTCTGAAAGTGAGCAAGTGTTCCTTCAGCAGACAGTTTAGTTGGAATTACTTTTGGATTCTGAGTATTTGTTTTCTATACAGCTGTTAATTGATTCATTGTTGGATTAACAGCTACCTGGCAAGTCTGCCCTGCCAGCTGCCTAGGACCCACAGATGCGGAAGCACTATGAATCTTATCTAGGGACGGATGTCCAGCACCTCCAAAGCTCCCACTGTGTCCAGTTCTCCATTCCTTCTCTGCCTACCAGCTATCCAGTTGGGCTGCCGAGGAGCTAGAGAGATATATGTGATATGTTTCAGTTTTAATAAATTAATAGATTTTGAAAAAAAAAATTCATCCTGGATTTTATTGTATAAATATCTAAGTATAGATATAAGTATATCCAAATGTAATATATAAGAAATACATTTCTACATAGATAGTTGCTGACATGGAAGCCAGTGAGAAGAGCCTTTGCCTTTGACTGCTTTCCTTTTGGTAGAACTCTGGCATGATTCTGAAGCAATAGCATTGAGTTAGAAGCTAGATCTTCATTGGAAGGCAGATTTTGTGGAAGCAAGTAGTTGTTACCCCAAAATAAAAATACGGGGATTTTCTGGCATTGGCTTTGAATCTCGATTTAGAAAACTAAGTCAAGCTTTTAAAGTTGTGCTTAATTCTGATTATTTTTTATTTAAAATATTCCTGTACTTTCATTTCAGAGGTATGCTTTGTATATTTCTGTAAAACTGCACCATCTGTTTCTCAACAGCAGGTTGCTGGTAGGATTGTGATGGGGCCAGTCTGCTTTTGCTCAGGAATTACTTGAGACAGAAGTGAGCTCATTATTCTTCCATACCTGAGATAAATAAGACTCTGGCTTTCAAACAAAAATTGCTTTTCTTTGTCTGCTTTCCCTTTGCTTCTTCTCTTTTGTTAAGATCAGAAGGGACAAAATCAGGAATTTCAAAAAGTTACAACAAAATCCACTTAATCTTGGTTCTTTACTTGTGGTCATTTATTTCAATTTACTTTGTGTATTGTGTTGTAAAACACTGACTAAATTTCAATGCTCTTACATACTTTGTGGTAGACACTACCTCAATAAGGTTCATTTTGTGTATGAAGATTCCTTCAAGGCTGGAATAGCATGTCTCTGCCTTTGAAGAACTTCCCCTTCCAAGGGAGGTAGACTGGATAGAAGGGCTTCCATATGAACTTTGATGTTTAAAAGGTACTCAGAGTTGATGATTAAACTGCAAGTAGTAGGGTGCTTCCCAGAAGAGGAACATTGGTCCTCCAAACAATTTGTTTGTGCTCTTCACAAACCCAGAGATGTAAGATAGAAGTAAAGCTGGTAAGTATCCTATTATTTGGAACATGTGAATGAGCCTAGCAGAGAACTGAAGTATGAAGGATTTATTGCATCCCTGAAGATGCCACCAGCTGTACTGCTCACTGCATTTCCTATTGAGACTTTGAGAGAGGTACAACCACCTACCTGTGTGCCCTCAATTTCACTGCGTCCAGGTGCTTGGAGCTACAGTTCTTGGTGGTGGTTGTTACCAGTTTAATTCTCAAAGTCACCAACTGCCCTATCAATTTCCAAAACAGTGTGATATAAAGAAGGTATCAGGAAGCAAAAGCACTGGGAAAATGGGATAAAAAGATAAAACAGCCTATTATATTTCAAACCAAGTGCATACCATGTGAATTTTTGAGTAACTATTAAACTATGCTGTATGTGTTGGCCCCCATAGTTGTCCACCCAGAAACCTAACACCTCATGTCTCTAGTCTTCCCTTTGAACATTTATTTTCAAATGTTTCTTGCTATTATTTAGCTCTCAAAGTCAGCACCTTACTGAGGAGGTTCAGAACCGAACCTGTGTCTGAAGCTGTTCTTATAGGCAGTGTGTGCCAGAAACCTCACCTCTGTTATAACTCATGTCTGCTTTCATTAAAATATTATTGCTTTACTGTTTGCATTTTTAACTGTTTTATCATACCTATTAGAACATCTGAAAAGGTTTATAAAAATCTTGTTTAAGGATATCTGGTATTGGAAAAAAAAACAAATACTGAAGCAGAACTTTTGAAAATATTTATGTACCACTAGGCCTGCTTTTTGGTGAGTTGCTGAAATTTCTCAATATGCACTTTACCCTAGTTATGTTTTTTTTTTTTTAAATTTACTTACCTTTACCATTTATTTATTAAATTTTCTAAAAAAAATTTAAAATGTTCATTCTTATGTTGTTGTAATTATTTATTTAGCAAAACCAAAAACTCCACCTGAGAAAATACATTTATTCTCTATTGTTTAAACAAGCTTGATGTATTCCCTGAAAGCGTGTGTGCCCTTTAAAATACCGGGATTGCAAAACATATTTCAGCTAATTGGAAAGAGGATGTAATTACAATCAAACTAGCTTTTCTTGTAATCTCATGTTAAGAGAATACCTCTGAAGTGGAGAACATTCCTTTGCAGACGAGGATTGTGCATTTTTACAACTGGCATGAAAATTTGCTCTAAGATGGTCTTTATGTTTTTTTGCTGCATGGACCGATTTGATAATGATTATGCTTGCATGTTATTTTTCAAGAAGACATGTACTTGCTTTATTTGGACCCTAAGGTGATCAGAAGCTTTTCACCTGGAATTAGTACTGTATTGTGCTGATTTACAGACATTTATGTTCCTGTGGTCTCAAGTCAAGCTTAATGTGAGAGCAGAGCAACCTCCCTTCTGCCTGCCAACCTTTTGAAGAGACGGGCACACCCTGAATCTGGCCTCTGCTTCTGGCTGGCTGGGTGCAGCAACAGTGCAGTGGCAGGGCTGTAGTAGTACCTTTGACAGGGCCATAGATGGGCATTTGTGTTATGCTGTTGGCCGGGCGCATCGCCATATGATTTGGCAAAGGAAAATGAAAAGGTCTCAAGACATGACACTCTGACTTGCTTTCAGCACATATTGGATAAACATTAGGAGTATTGGAGACAGCTAAGTTTCTTCTATATTCAGCACACCATTTGCAATGCTAAATTTCCCCTTTTTTCTTTTTATTACCTTAGTCTCTCTGTAATGAATGACAAAAAAAAATGAGGGTGATTATGATGGAAAATAAAATAAGTATTATTTGTAAATAATTTTAGAGGTATTGGGCAGTAGGTCTGCAGATATTCAGACTAAAGATACAGAATGAGCTGAAAGTAGCTGAAACTCTGTCCAGTCAGTGGTGACCTGAAGTGTTTCTGTCCTCAACAAAGAAAGTTGAATGATGATGGGAACTAAAATTCTGTTGTTTCAACCTGTTTAGAGAAAGGAAACTTTTATGTAATTTAGCTAAAACAGAAGAATAAGTTTCAGCCTGTGTCCTGTGGAGTGAAAAGTTAAACTAATAAGGATTTAGAGTTTCTACTGTCAACATTAACAAATTAATTATAAAATCTCCAAGTGAACCACAACATTTAGGTATTCTTGTTTCTGATCTAATTAAAAAGAAAAATGTCATCTCCTTTTAAGTGCTAAAATATATATTGTTGGTGAGATGTTGCTAGAATTGAACCATCTTTACAAAAACAACAAAAAGGAACTGTTAAATGTAAATAACTGATTTTTCAGTTTTCTGTCCTAAACAAGCTTTCTCCCCTTTTTTTTATCTAAGCAATCTCCCTTGGCATGAGATCATAAGCAGCATCATTGTCAGAAAACATTTTCTGGGAAATGTAGGTGGATGGAATATAAAAATTAATCTTCAAGTGGAAAATATGATGTTATTACCATTTCTGATTTTGTTGCTACCAACAAAAGTATATTGTTGTGCTGGAGTCATACATTCATATGCCATGCATTAAGCAGACTGCTTCTAAAATTTCTGCTTAAATGACCTAAATTATATATAAACAATGACACACTTGTATATAATAAAGTATTTATACATTAAATATACAGAAAAGGTATATGTGCATGTGTTGAAAGTTTGTGGACATGTGGAGTATGGAGTTAAAGTTACGATTTCCAGCTGGAAGATGACAATTTTTAAGCAAGTCGGTCTGATGTATTTTCAGATGATAGACCACACAGTTAATTTCAAGCTTAATTCATTCAAACAACTGTGTTGTGGACAAAAAAAAAACACCAAAAAACAGTGCATGATCTAGTTTGCTTCACTGCTGAACATTTTGCTTCTTTTCTGTTTCTTTTTTTATTTTTACTTAATTAAGTTTTGACTGCTCTTGTATATTAGGGGTTTTTCTCTCTATTCTTCTTCTAGTGAATATCTGCATTTCTTAATGAGATTCTTATTTCCATTTGAGCCGATAGTACTGCAGTTAGCAATTCCTTAGAACTGTATTGAGTATGTACCAATATATATCTCAAGATGTACAATTGAAAATAAAGCCTCAGAAAAAAAGTGGGACTAAAGACATGGAGACACTCAGTTCACCACTTTCTTAGGTTATAGATGTTTCTCAGAAGTTTTTGCTCATCAACAGATACATGAATGGTTCGTCTCCAAGCACCTCATTAAAAGTATGGCCATAATTAGGTCTGTCTGGCCCGCAGAGGCTACAGCAGAAATCAGGGCTGAAGTTGTCACTGGGTAAATATTTCAGACTTATTTTTGAAACAGGGATGTTGAATGAAACACTTAAGAAAGAAAAAGAAACCCTGTTAAGAATTTCAGTATTTTTACCTTTAATTCTGTCTGGATTGATCCTTTAAAATATCCTAAGTGTCTTCAAGTTGTCATATAATTAACCCTTTTGAAGAATTGAAGGTTCTGTTAAATTCTATTACGCGTACACTTTTTCCTCCATCCTGAGGAGAAAAAGTGTATTTTTGTAGCAATGTTTTAGCTCTGAAGAAACAGGACTATATTTAACATATGTAAACACTTTGAACTTTCACTGCCTTTTGATTTTTGTGGACCATAGATCAGCAGAACTTCTATTTCCTCCCCAACCAGCACTGCATGTCTGATCAAATTTTTATCTATCTTTCTTTCCCACAGGGGCCCCCAAAAAATACAGCAGCTGCAGAACCAAATTCGTCTGGAGCAAGAAAGTGGCCAGTGGTATCGTCACCAACAGCAACCCGATAATCATCAGCACCGTCCCTCTTCTCCCTCCTTTCCTCCTCCCCCTTCCTTCCAGGAGCTTGAGTCCAGCCAGTCTGTCACCTCCCCTGTGCCAATGAGTATTCTTAACTCTCATACTTCCCCAACCATGCAGTCTTCAGGCTCCTTCAATTATGCTCGTCCTAAGCAGTTCATTGCTGCTCAGAACATCAGCCCTGCTTCAGGTTATGTGACTCCATCTTCAGGATCATCTACATCCAGTCTTCCTTCCCCTATGTCTCCAACTGCTTCCCAGAAACAGTTTGGCAGAATGCCTGTTCCTCCCTTCTCTCAGCAGTTTGCTCCAGAAGGGGAGTACGGCTGGTCTCCTTCTTCTCCATCCCCTCCGCCCCCGCCTCCACCTGTCTTTAGTCCAACCGCAACGTATCCGGTGTGTGACTCCTTTCCACTTCCACCTCCTCCACCCCCTCCTCTCCCTTCACTTTCTTCACCTTCCCACAGCCTGTCTCCAACTCCTAGATTTCCTAATTCCGGCCAGTCTCCAGCAGCTTTTCTCAGCTCCATGCTGCCATCCCAGCCACCACCCATTTCTGTCAACGCATTAGGCCTCCCGAAAGGAGTGACGCCTCCGTAAGTATCAGCTGATGAGTTCCTTGACTGTACTGAAGATTGTTGCACTTGCTTCATTTCTGTTTTTCTAGGGTTCTTTGCTGTTAGCTGCTATCTGAGAGGAAGAGATGTGTGAATAAATTGCAAACGCCTCTGTGCTAGAGATGTGACTTAGTTTTTTAACCCTTGCAGAAGTGAGATTCTGAAAGAGCCCTACAGTAGAAACACAAGACGAGAGGCTAAAGCTTTAAACTGGAATGGAAGAAAACATGAAAGCAGCAGCAAAAGGGCCCTGCATGCTCAGGGTGGTGGAAGGAGATCCTAGAAAGCCCTTCTCATGACCCAGTTCTTTACATATTCAGCGATATTTGCAGTTTCTGTTCCTATTGCATCTGCAGGTAGAAAAATACCAAGTAAAGAGAGAATCTTTCAGAAATCCCTATAGCTTTGCAATACTAAAAGTATAAGATATTGAAGTATACATCTGATAGCAAAGTGGTCATAACTTTGTTTAGCTTTTGGCTAGAGATTTTGTTCTGAGGAAGTTTGGGAAAGTGTTTAGGAGGGGATTTAGAAAAGCAGTGCATAAAAACAAACAGAATCCCTTCCCTTAACAACTCTGCATACTTATTTTCCCCTTTTGTCTTCTCTAAAGGCCAAAATAGTATTTTGGAGCATGTCAGCTCCCATCATAGATCAGTTTGTCTTTCCACTGGCACTAGACTCTCATTCCATTCTTAGAGAACAAAGAGACATGCTGAAGAACAAAAATGAGGATAGCTGTATCCAAGGCTTATTTAGAACTTTGTCTAGAAGTTTGTCTAAACATATCTACAGTATCTAGGTGACTTGCTCAGCTACAAACTGTTGGAGTGGGAGCTTCTGTTATTTCAGTCCAAGACATGAAAAGGAAGAGAAAGAAGAAAGCGGATAGATATCAAATTAATAAATCATGTATATGCTTTTAAAAGCACTTCTTTATCTTGATTTCTGTCATACAGCTCATTATGGAGTTTGGCCATAAAACAGATATAGGGGGAAAATTAATAAATAGTAGAGTTTGCCCTTGCACTCATGATAGTTGTGATTTTCTTTCTTACTGTGTCCTTTGCACCGGCTGAGTTTATTGATGATGACTGCTAAAAGTTGCATGATTAATTTGCTGGCAGCTTGGCCAGTAAGCGCAGCCCACGAAAGCCTGCCATTACCCCTGATTTTCCTAGGAAGGCTCTAGTCCAGCTATAGAGTTCTGACTCTTTTGAGTTCCCTTCTGTGCGCTGTGAGGTTGACAGCAGCAGCTTGAGTCTCTTCTGCGTCCATCTTTCCCTGTTATGCTGCACTAATGCATACATGTTCTCACTTGAAGCATTACCTGCATTTTTCCTCATTCCCTTCAGTCTTTGGACAGAGACAACTCTGCCAGGCTGCTTCCCCCTTTCCCATGGCCCTCACTTCCACAGGCACAGCAGCCGGTCCGGGTGTGCACACGATGGCGTGTCTATCCACATTACCCCCTCCCCCACTGCAGCCTCAGGGGCTGAGCTGAGGATGAGGTAGTTGGCTGTTTGTTCTGCATTCCCTCAGGAAATACAGTCCAGATGGGAGCTGGATCGTGTTAACTATACTGAATGTATATAATTCATGGATATGCGTATATACATATGTGTGTGTATATATATACACACTGTGAGCATTTTCCATCAGAATTATAACATGGTAAAAGATGTACTGTGTGATGCAGAAGAAGCCATAATCTACTGTTGTGTATCTTTGATGCCAATTTTTCCCTGGCTTCTGCTTTTTCATGTTACTGTGTAGGTTACTAATGTCTGGTGTGTCTTGCTGAGTAAATCATTCTGCTTCCCTATAATTCTCATTCCAGTTCTAAGCAATTCTTCCCCTGGCCTCCATTCCCCCCACAGCTTTAGGTCTCTTCTGCTTTGTGCTATAGTCTCAGTTCTTTTTTTGATCACTGTCACTTTTTGTTTCTTTCCCGTGTCTTTTGCTTCATCCTCACAAATCTTCTTTAGCACATTTATCAACGTAGTTTCTGAACCTCTCACAGTATTCTATAACCTCAGCCTGTAGTCTCACCATGTATGCCACGATCTCTAAGATCTATTGATTGAAAATGATGATGCTGTTTCCTGACAGTGTGCTGTACAGATGGGGTGCAAGGAATAAATTGGAGCATTCAAAGTTTTTCTCAGCACCTGAAATCCTAGTCAAGCCATTTATCTTCAATGATTTTTTCATTATTGAATCTTGGTACAACTACAGATCTGCTCCTCAGAATCAGTACTTGGTAGGCATCAATCTTAATGGGTCCTTCCAACTCAGGATATTCTTTGAAAACATTTCTAACTCTCTCTTCAATACCTGTACTCGGTCTGTGAGCCCATGAGCAGTAAACACCATGCCAGTGTTTCAGCTGAGGGTTGACATTTTCCTTGGTTTTGGACCCTGGAAGTGGTAGCAAGTGACAGCATTAGGTAAACCAATTTGCCCCAAGAAATAAGTATTCTTTCCAGTTAGATTTGGTTAGACTTGGAAATATTGCACTGGGAGTTATTTGTTTGGGATGGGAGTTCTAGGGGTTTTTTAACAGCATGTGGTCTTACAGTCTCTTGTATTATCAAAATACCTACTTGTGAATTTAATACTTTTTTTGGACATCTAAAACAATGGAAAGCAGCTTTGTGTCATTAGTACTTACTAATTCACCTTTAAATATTTTAAGCATTTATTTGCAACAATTGTATAGTGAATGTTTCCATTGAATAAATTATATTTCAATTTTTCAGTAAGCTCTAGACACTTTGTAATGACCAGCATTTTCAAGCTGTGACTATGGTGGTCTTAGTTGGGCAAGCTTGCTTTGAGAATAACCTTTTTTTTTAAAGGGTAGATTCTGTGTCTAGTCAGAGCATAGTGTTGTTAAACAAAAGTGCTGGTGGAACTGCAGAGCTAATTAAGTACTTAAGGGACTTAGGAACACTTGTCAGTTATTTCTGAGGTAAAACTTGGCTGGAGTAAGTTTGTTGGATACTGTTCTTAAAAATCTCAGTTCTTTCCTTCTTCAGCTAAAGAAAACTCTAGGGTGGGTGAATGTGTTGAACTCAGGTTCATTTTTGGTTACAAAAGACTTTCAGGGAGCAGAGGTAATGTGACAGAAACATATGATTGAGGGTGTTTCATTCACAGTTGTCTGTAGAAGCTGGAATCTGGTCTTTACTGTTTGTAGGAAAAACCCAACAAATTACATGTGAAAGAACAGAAATAATTATAGTTAAAAACTCTAGGTAAGCATATACACTGTATGTTTACATGAGCATTTGTGAGAGCAAAAATAATCCCATGAGAAGGATTTGGTGACTATTTAGTGGATATTTAATTAACAGAAGTATAACCTGCTACAAAATGATATGTGGAATTATCCAATCTGGAGAAATGGAATCTCTTTCTAAGTATAAAACACATGAAAACATGTATTGTCAGCTATACATATACCCTTTTGAAAGCAACTTTGAAAATTAAGGATTTTCCTTTAAGTAGACATTTTCCTTAAACCAGAACTTTTCTTGAAGTAGATATCTTCAGTAATATTGCCTTAGTTACAAACAGGAAAAAAGCTGACTGTACAGAATTGTTGAAAGAACATGAATATAGATTTACTGCTTTCTAAAAAAGGAATGGAAAATGGAAAAGAAAGTGTTGTTTGAACAGAAGATTTCTAAAGTATCTTGTAAAATGTAATTAAATAATCCACTTTTATCATTCTATGCAATAAATTAACTGCTGTTTTAATGACCTTTAGAACCTTAAATCCAAATCTTAAGGGAGATTCTGTGGGAATCATGAGAATAGCAACATCAGAAAGAGATTTGCATTTTTTTCCCCTTTGAATCAGAGCTGCTGGTCTGTTCTTACAGCTGTGTACTGTGTCTTGTCCATTGCATTCTGTCTCAAGTGGAATTGGAAAAAACACCAGAAACCATCATGTTCCTTTAGTCAATTGGCAATGATGGTGACCACTCTGAGGAAAAAATATGCTACTCCATCTTTTTATCTTGTAACCGTCAACATTCTTCCAGCACAAATGCCAGTCTTCATTTTAGAGTAAACTGTATTGCTGTCCTATGTAGACTGGCTTTTTCCTGTTTCTTTAAGTTATGCCTGTCCCAACTGTAAAAAATGGAGGTTATCTACAGTATGATTGATGTGAAAATGGTGGTACGTAGGAGGAGGTACCTTGATTAAGCATTCCAGCATCCAACGGAGGCAAAAAATCATGGTGTTTCCTTCCTTCTGAGGAGCTCACTTCGTCTCTCTTTGCTACCTATTCAGTCATTCCTGGATTTGTTCCTGGACCTCAGGAAAATATATCTGAAGACAAGTATTGCTGTAACTGGAAACATTCCAGAGAATGTTAGGGTTTTCATTTACTCTCAACCCCCAATTTTCTTAAGCTATGGCTTCTGTCCATTAAATCATTTTTGTTTACTTGTGGCCGTTACACCAATGCTTGAGTGGTTTATCTGTGATATTAGACCAATTCTTGTTAATTGTGCTAAGAAACAGCTCATATTGGGGGCTTTTTTTGTTTGTTTTTGCACAGCATAACATCATTTTATTAGGTACACACACGTGATTATCATAAAATACATATCCATATCAGCTTTTCTGAAATATGACAAATGCATGTTTGTTACCACTTGAACTTTGAAATCCATGTTGTGTCCCAGGTCTAATCAAAGTTGTGCAAAAGTAGAGATCAAGGATGTAATATGGAGACACACAGACGCTGTTACACTGTTACAAAATAACAGTATCCTGACAGTCACTGCATCTGGAAGTCTTACTTTTCAAGATGTTTTTATCCAGTTCTTTTTCTAAAAGGTATTTGCAGATACCTAAGAATACTGTAAGATGGCAGTGAACTTAACTAAAAGAATCAGTACACATACTTCTCTGTTGAAAAGCGAGGATGTTCACAGCATTGTTTTGCTGCTTTTTGTTTGGTCTGCGGATTTTCCTTTTCAAAGGACTTAATTTTATGACTTCTTTATTTTAAACAGATCTGAATGCCACAAAAACATCTGTGAATGTAAAAACCAGGTACAGTTCTTTATAGTTGTGGAGACCTTTACCAGTAGCATTACATCAACTGGAGTAAAGCTCAGTGCTTTGGATATATTAACTTTTCTGAGTCCAGCACAGCTTTTTTTTCACATGCTTCTGGTTCTTCTCTAGATTTCAGGCCCATGCCAGCCTTTTCTACATTCAGGAGCAGTCACTGCTTTAGTAATTTCTTCTTAACCCTCAGTTCTAGCATACTGCTGATAACAACCAGAAATTCAGATAAGATTATGGATTACTAAATAAATTGTTTTCTTCTTTAATTTGATATCAAAGTACATGTACATCTTTAGAAAAGAAAATGGCACCTATGTATCTGTGGTAACCAGTGCAGCATGAGGCAGAGGGATAACTTGCTCGGGGGCAGAAGGAACTGAACAGGGGAATGACAAAGTAATAATTCTTCTTTTAATGCATAAAAATGCATTTTTAAACATAAGCTTTAGAGAAAAAAAAAAGTTACTGGTCATGCAGTTTGTAGGTGAGTTGTACTCTTTGTTATCTAATAATTGAAGGACTAAACTTGTTCAGAAATGTATATTATTCATGTCAGTCTTGACCTTATCCAATGCTGAGGCGTGATTTTTTTTTTCAGCTACGGTTTCAGAATTTTAGGTAGTAGAAATAATTGAACTTTTGTTACATCTGTTCCATTTCCTGCAAGTCATCCTTAGTCAGGTCTGTGCCTCAGGCATTCCCTGAGTTGAGATACATGTTGTGTCACTTTACTGGGCAGAGCTGAGGCTCCTGGTTTCCACACCATGTATGACAAGAACAGACTAGACCCATTTTACTGTGCAGCTTCAATGGTTGTGGCCTGTTACAGTGCTGGGAGTAATTCTGCTCTTACAGTAAGTAAAAAATGTGCGAAGTGGGCAGGAATTAGCTGTATTTTTGGAAGACTTCAGTTTTAAAGGAAAAATCAAGTTACTGTTCATTACCTCAGCACCAGAGAATTGATTTGGATTTCTGTGAAACTGAGCCATGTTGGCTGCAAACAGGAATTTGTTCTTGGAAGGATAACAACAGCCAGCCTGTTGCCCTTGTTTACACTGTAAAAGGTACATAGGAAAAGAGGGAAACACATCCAGCATGTGCTCTGTGTAATTAAAACATGAAAAGTACTGCTGGTTTGGCCTTCCTTCTAAACAAATGTCAGGGCAAATATTCCAAACTGAGGAGGGCCAAGCCAAGGTTGCAAAAAACCTTACTGTCAAAAGTCTCTGTGTGAATTAAGACGACAGTTTTGGCAATCTCCTTGCACCCTTTCTGACCAAAAGGATTAAGACATTTGTGCCTGTATTCAGGCCCCCTCACTGTCTGAAGTGATGCATATTTCAGACGTCTTAAAATCCATGTGAATTGCAACCTGATTCTCAAGGCCAGCAGTTTCTCTGCACATTTGTCATCGTGGTTGTGTGCTTGAGACTAATGCTGTCCATATCCTGAAATATGCCTTCTCTAACTATCTCCTGCTAGCTTAATACTCACAAAATATCTGAAAAATTGCATGGGGCAAAGGATGAACATACAGATACATAAATCAATTGGCACATTTTCTTGTTTGATATTATCCCTGAGAGAAGGCAGAAAGAAAGCTCATGCGTCACTGAGGACACAAATGTTAGGAGATAAATGCATCCAGATAAGGGCATGTAAGGATGGTGAAAAATATTTGCAAAAACAGCTGAAGAAAGTTTGCTGCCAGGCTGTCTTGACATGTAAACTATCTCTCAGGATGAAAGGATCTGTGCTTTGAAGGATAGATTTACTAAAGTCCTTCTGTTTCTTGCCATTGCCTTGTATTCATTTTGAAATTCAGCCCCAGCATATATGTCTTTTAAGAGCTAACTTGCTGTGTGGGTAGGTAGATATATGTATACGTTCATTTATGTACAGTTTTAAAAGTGTATATATATTTAAAGAAAGAGACTTTGAAATGGGGGTGGCAATAGAATGTCTGCAGGAAGAGCCACGTTTCCTCATGCACCTTTTTTTTTTTTTTTTTTTGTTCCAATTTAAAATCGTCTCAAAAGATAAAAAAAAAACCTTTCTAAAGGCATTTGAAGAAATTTTGACTGTGTTCATTTTTATAGTTAAATTTTTAAATCAGCTGCTTCCTTGCTAAAATACTTATTTGCAAATATAAATAAAGAGAAGATAACCTGGTTTTTTAGGCAAGTTGCTCTGACCAGGTCTTGGATGACTCTTCTCTGCTGACTGTGCAAAGCTCAGGATGATCTGACACCTAACCAGAGATCTGGAAAGTTGTTAAGGAGTCTGCCTCTCCTGTTAAAAGTTACTAGGGAAGGGATCTCCTGGCCATTGCTAACATATTTGCATACCTTGTTCTTAAACAAAATTCCATAGCTTCCCTACATGACTTGTTCCCGGGTTCAACTGTTGCTGTTGTAGGATGAAAAAAGGAGAGTTCTACATTGTTTATAAGCTTGTTCTTCAAGTTATTGTCACTTATCCTCCATGGACATGGAGAATCATTAAATACCTGCTATTTTCTGATGTCAGCTATTGACTGATTTCTGATGTTCTATGTTTGATTTGCCTATCTTCATTCTCCTAATTTTCTGACTAAACAAACAAGAATGTTTGTTTGTGTGTGACATAACTAGTCACAAAAGCTATGCTTTTAAAACCATGTAACAGTTTTTTTGTTCTAAAGCTTTCCAGTTTGCTGTATTTTTCTTGAAGGGCAGTGGTAAAACTGGATTCAGTGTCTAACAGCAAGGAATAAAGGAAGACAGCTAAGTTTCATGTCTTCTTCTGACACATCCTGGAATTATAGTTCTTTCTCTTTTGAAATAATAGTCTTATTTTCCAACTTTTAATCTTACAGACTCTCAAGAGATGCTTAATATGTTAGTACTAATTTTCCATTTGCATTGCTGTCATGCATTGAGCATTTTCCTGAGTTTCATCATTAGACCACCTTTAGACAAACTATGAAGATTATTGTAAATGACAGTTTTTACCTACAATTGAATTGCAACATCTGCAAGTTCAATTTCATCAGCCAATTTAAGAACCAAGTTTTTCTATTTCACTTTTCCAGTGTTAAGGTTAAAATCCTCAGTAATGAACTTAGTATACAGAGACCTTTGAAAGACTTCATTGGACTATATTCTTTCAGTTTGATAGAAGGAGAAATCACTGGTCACTCTGAATAGCTTTTTCAGACTGCTATGCAGCCATATTATAGAACGTGCAGTGGGACTCTGTTTCCCTGATTTGCTCGGGAACTTACTGCAGCTCCTGAAGGCTAACTCAGAAGCCACAAACTGAAGTGTATCAGAGCTACTTCTTGTTGTTTGTCTGCATGCCCTTCTCCCTGACAGAGAGATAAACATGAGGTTTGATATGATTAAATTTTCATTTCCTTATTATCCTCCATTGTTTAGAAATGGACTGTAATATTGTTTTCTTGCATTTAGTGTGGACACTGAACTTACTAACCCGCAATTCCCTTGGTATTCCTTCCCTTTGAAAAATGTGTGTATTTGTTTAGGAGGTTTTGTTTTCAGAGATAAACAATAATGTTTCAGAAAATGCTTTCACGTGTTACTTGAAATCCACTCTGGAGGACTTAGCTTGTCCCTCTTTTCATACACTGTTGTGATTTATTTTTGGTAAACTCTACATTTCACCTTTATCGCCTGTTGAGTCCCAAGCATAAGCAGACCCTTTTTCTGCTAAAACTCTTTTTATCATTCAAGTATGACATATGTAAGAATGTGAAATGAAAGCTATTTCTTAATGTATCACTTGGAATTTTCAAGGAAGGATGCATGTCTCCTTTAAAAGCTGGCACAGAGTAAAGCCAAATTTGAAATTTGCTGCCTAGAAGTTGGCCGAATTTGTTGGGGTTTTTTTTCGGAGGGGGAGTGGTGTGCCTTATCTAAAAAGTGACAAAATTTGGTTCCATGGCAGTGCTGAGTAGGTGGGTTAAGGGCTGGAAGGTGAAAGGAAATACTGTGAGGGGAGAAACAGATGCCACCTTTCCAGTAGCCTTCCAGCAGATGGTCCAGCCTTCCTGAGGGATATGACCTTCTGATCCCCTCTTCTCACCTTCTCCTGTCTGTTTTCCTTCTTTATCTTCTCCTACATTTACTGTCCCAAATTTCTTGAGTTATTGAAGCATCTCTTTCTTGAAGAGAGTTTATCCCTTCCTCCTAGCATTCTGTTGTCTCCCCGTAGATGGGATAGTTTTTCTGATCTCTTCCCCAAAACAGAATGGAGAAGACTTTCTTTGTTACCTGTGACTGAGAAGATCCCCAGCCAAAGGCTTTAGCGAATTATTCTGCTTGGTGATCTCCAGCTAGCAGATCAGTATTTCTAGGGTGAGGGATGTTGTTCTCCATCTCTTTGTGACATTAGGCAAATGTCTGCTCTTCTGCAGTCATTTTATGTAAAAATGCAGTTCTTTTTACAAGAACTTCACAGTTCTCAAATTTTACTCACAGTAACAGAGCCTGAAATGTTTTAGGAATTTAGACAGAAATGTTTCCAATTATTGTCTTCTCCATCTATTAACTTAATTTCTTTTTGGCTTTGACAGCATATGGGTATTGTTTCATTTTTGCTAATGATAAAACTTACCATTGAAAGCACTTGCTGAAGAATGAAGTTTCTGTAACCACGTTATAGACGCATAATACTGAACAATATCCAAGAAAATTTGATATCTGCGTATAATTCTTTAACATTTTCGTACTGGTAATTAAATTCTTCACTTTTGTACTGGAAATGAATTTACCAATTAGATGGTAGTCTGATTCTTTTCATCTCTGTTATCTGTGAGTTTGTCAATTTACTTGAATCAATTCTATATTTTAGATGTCATTCCCATGTAATGGGCTGAGCCCTGTTTACTCAGTGAATGTAGAAAAACCCCATAAACTAATATTGAACCAGTATCAGTGTTTTAAACAATAACATGTGACCTCACTGGAGAAACGGGGTGTGCTAAAAGTTTCAAATACGATAGCAATGCTGATTTCTTCACAACTGTGTTAAGAACAACTGGTCTCAAGTAGAAAACACCCTTGTGGGCATTTTCAGCAATAAAGCTCTGAGACATTACTGAGAAGTGTTAACTATTAGTGCAGCCTGGAAAAAATAAAATTTCCTGTACTGTTTCAGAAAATGGGAGTAAGAGTTCCTGAAAGTGCAGTCATAACTTGTAGGCTGGTAAGGGGAATAGCTTAACAGTGTGAATGCAAACTGCTAAGTGGTTGCTATTCCACTGGGAAACCTTTCTGCTGCAAACTGCTATATGGGGATGATTTTTCTTTTTGCCAGTGTAACCTAGACTTTGTGAAAGGCTCTGCTTTCAGAAACAACATTTACATGTTGCCTTATCGGATGTGTGTTCTCAGAGATATGAAGAAGAAACATGAAATTATGCATTGTGTGTTGCAAAGTTGTAACAGGGAATTATTTACTAAATAATATAAGAAATTAATAATTAGCTGCCTTGTCTAACATATTTCTGATTTTTATTCATCTGGTACTTCATAGGAACCTAGTTTATCTTCCATCCCCACTTACCTTGTCATGCTTTCTCTTTCATGCACCCTCTCACTTTGCTTTATTGTCACTGCTCATCAGTTTCATCCCTGAGTGTATGGCTTTTACAGTCACAGCCAAGCAATCCTATTTTAACTAAGGCACAAATAAAGCACAGTTTTAACTTTGTCCTTAAACTAAACATTTAATCAGTGACGTGAATTAGAAGGGACAGCATAGTAAGAATGATGTCAGACCTTTAATTTCAAAGACAGTGTTGTTTCTTCACTAATAGCAGTGGTTCCAGATAAATTCCTAAATATCAATTATTTCAGGAAAGCTCATGAATTTTTTTGTACTGTTTTGCAGGGGATTTCCCAAGAAAACAGGCAGAACTGCTAGGATAGCATCAGATGAAGAGATTCAAGGGTCAAAAGATGCTGTTATTCAGGATCTGGAGAGAAAACTTCGCTTCAAGGAAGACCTTTTGAACAACGGGCAGCCGGTATAAAAACAAAAAATACCCTGGGGAATGGAAGTGGGCATCATGGGTAGTTTCTCAGATATACTGCATATAAAATAAGAGTTTTAGATTGCTTTTTATGTATTTATTATTTTTAATGGAATTTCCAAGACTGCATTTCTGTACATTTTGGTCTATCATTCCTTCTCCTGTTTGACAACTTTACTTGGACTTAACAAAGCAAAGGAAGTCTCCAAAATGGTGACTTTGCATAAGAAGCCTGCACATTCTGGATCTCAAGGGCTTTTTGAGCCTCAAAGGCCACAGAGTGGATGAACATGCATAGCTCTTGTTCAGTCCAGGCTCATTATACGTTGTGCCCAGCCACTAGCCAGTGAGTGGAAGGAATGGGAACAGGACTGGACATCAGAGGAGGATAAGGCAGTTCATCATGAGAAACAACCCAGCAGGAATCAGGCGTCATTAGATTCTGCAGTTGCAGGGCTTCTTTTGACCAATAGAATAAGAAATGACCTATAGTAATAACCTACAGACTTTCTCAAGAGTTAATGACCTGCTTGAGGAGTAAAGAAATGAGGTAAAATGAGTATATCAAGCAATGGAAATGCACAGCCACAAAGATCTCTGTTCATTTTTGTGCACATACGCTTAAAAGGTAAAATACCAAATTCTTCCTGCTCAGAGTTGATGAGAAGCAACTTTCCTGAGAAATTTTTACAGTTATTAAGACATTTTCTTTGAAGCAGGCATTTCTTTTAAGAGGAAAGTAATTTTAAAAATGTAGATGGACACCCCTCTTTTGTCAATGAAATGTTTTCAGAAGCATCTGAATGCCTTGGGACACCTTCGTGTCGCTGAAAGAAGTGTTCTTTATGTTTCTCAGGACCATGCTCAGAAGTTTGCTACAAGGTCTGAGATGTGAACTAAGGTGCTGTAGTTCATAACAGCCTATTGAGTCAGACTATTTGTCAACAATTGCCAGATTGTGGTTCTTAATAAGGTCAATGGAGTGAAGTAGAGAGAATATTCAGAGCTGATTGGTGCTTCTGTACTTACCTTTCCCCATTGACTGCATAGGGCTTGGTAGTTTTTTGTAGCAGTTAAGCAGAATCACTGTCAGAGTGTATCAGTTCCTGTTTTTTCAAAGGAATTGGGCTGAGAATGACTGTCAATGCCTATTTTGGAAAGTGAGAGAGTTGTTTGGCCTGGGTAAATGAATGGAATGTCCTGAGAGTGCCCACATGGCCCAAGGTAAAAAAAAATATACCAACTGTGATCAGATGATGTGTGATCTTGAACTAAGTAAACTCTGGTTTTGTGCTTTCCTTGAGGCTTTTGCCTGGCAGATTCCTGTCTTGGGCGAATTCTCTATGTGTAATCATGGCTGTGGGCACTTAGAGTGATTGCAGAAGAAATTTAAGTGAAGAAAAGTTCATGACTTTCTTGGAGACTTGTAACCAAGGCAACATTGCTACCTAGTTTTCATGAGTTTCAGCCTGCTGGTTTAGCTACAATATGACATACTGAAAAAAATAAAATTAAGTGAGCTTTGTCAAAAATGCAAGCATTAAGTAGATGCAATGTTTTACAATTTCCATTCTTCATTCAATTTTCTCTTTAAATGAGGTGTTTCACCATGAAAGGAGTTTGTCTTTCTTAACAGGCTTTTTTTTTTCAATGTTCTTTTGTAAGAAAGTGTCTAAGCATCTGAAATGAGGTACTTAGTGTAGATAGAAAACTAATAATGAAATAATTGAATTATACATTAAAGTTTACTTTTAACTTGCTTTACCTTCAGAATGTAAATTGTATTTTATAAGCTGTCTCCTTAATTTCCAAAAGAATCAGAAGAAATAGAAATGAAAAAATCTTAAAGAATACATTATTCTGTAAAGTTGCTGTATTTTTGACCAAATATTCAAGTAGAGTAGAATCTCCTTATAATTTTTGGCAGAGTTTCCTGCCTTGTGGTTCTAATGTAAAAACCGAGCAGAAAGACTAGCACTGAGATTTGATGATTTGACATGCACTCTTTTGATGACCATGTTGATTTAAGCAGTTCCTATTGCTCATTCCTGCCCAAGTTCCTGGCACAAGGATGGAAACAAATGGCAGAGTCAGGGCAAGGGTTGCTTAAGCCAAAAGAGCCACTTGTAATGCAAAAAAAATGCATTGCAAACTGCAGTAGAAAATTTCTGTTAGGAACATATTGCTGCTCTCTTTTATTAACATTACTTTAAGTAACCTTACTGTGTACCTCTTTGCAGTTGTTAACTTTCCTTTTTTCTTTTCCCTGCCTCTCATCCCCTTTTTATTTTTTGCTCAGAGATTAACGTATGAGGAAAAAATGGCTCGTCGATTGCTGGGAGCGGACAGTGCTGCAACTGTCTTCAATATACAAGAACCAGAAGAAGATCCTGCTATTCAGGTGCCACATAACTGCAATTTCATAGGAAAAAAATCCCTTTCAATCCCTTTTTTTGCAGGCTATGATTGTCATTAAAATGAAGTCCTCCATAAGACAACAAATATAGACAAGATAGGATGGGTATTGATTACAGAAGTCATATGTTGTATATTAATGAAGTAAACTGGAGGATCACATACTTATTGCTCAGTTTTTCCATAAGGTTGAGACTTCTCAAATGTCTGCTCTCTGCTTTAAACTCTTCTATTTATCCTATTCTGTCCTGATCTTTGAGTCTCTCAAGGCAAAAGTGCATCTACTATCTTGAAACTATCTTCTCTTTATTTGTGTCATATGCACTTTTTGGATGCAGACCAAAACCACATCAGAAAGGCTGCTTGAAAGGCCAGGTACACGTTCTCCATTGTTCAGATGCCAGAGTTGCTATTCAGAAACATGTAGCAGTCATTTGCTTACGGTAAAGCACATACATTCTCCTGATAAAAGTACATTCTCCTGATGAAAACTCTGAGAAACTGCCATGGATATCTCTTGGTCTTCTTTCTGCCTCTTGAACCTTTTTTTCTACCCTTGCAGGAAGCTCGCTCTGTTGGTGCTTCCATAGTGAGTCCTGTGGATGTTCAAAAGGTTAACATTTTCACCTTTTCCTGTCTTTTTGTCCATTGATTTTTTTTCTCTTTGTCATCTTTGCCCTTTCCCTTCTACTGTTCCTGGTTAATAACAAGAGGTCACCTAGCATTAATAACTGAACATTTGGGCTGCACTCCCTTCAGGATGTTCAGGTTGTTCCAGAAGCCTAACTGAGTGAGTGCAGGCAGTTTAACAGCAATCATCGTGTGCTGTGCTATTTTTCTGCTGTAACCTTAACATACGCTGACACTAACTGTGATGTGTGCTTCATGGTTTACTTTTATTGTACGCTTTCAGGGAACAAAGAAATTTTAAAAACACCTGTGGTTTACAAAGGTATTTCTCTGTTCTTCCATTATTTACCATTATTGAGGGTTATGATTAGTTTTGTAACTGAGCAGCAGAAAGACTACACATCATTCTTAGACCAGAGGCAGCAACAGAGGATGGGTATGTGAAAGAAGACTGCATGAGATGCATGTTCTGTCTTAAATACAATAAGGCCAAAGGTGATTTGAAAGAGTGTCTGAATTTCTGCTGACTGAGAAGAGCATTGATTAATTTTTTTTTTTTTCCCCTGCTTCTGACCTTTTTTACATCCTGGTATTATCATTGTTATCAGTAAGATTCCAAGCAGAACTTCTGTGCAGTAAAGGAGACAGTTCAAGAAAGTAAATAACAGTGTATATCACAGTTACTTTACCCAACATCTGAAGAACCAATTCAAACCAGTGGCAGTGTTTTATATTGGGTGAAACTTTCTGCTCTTCTTTCTGTAGCTTCAATACTGTGATGATAGATTTTATTTTAAAGGAAGGATGGATTTTTTTTTTTGCCAAAGGCACTATAGCAACATCGGTAAAGCGAGGCAACTATCATGGACTGCCAGTGTTGCCATTTTCTCTTATTTTTTTCCTCATTTTTACAGGCAACTGTAAACAAAACAATTTTAGCCTTCTGGTTCAGATTCTGGTACAGTTCTATGCAAATAGCAGATGGGAACCATATGGTCTTCTGGCCATCTGGAAACAAAACCCACCCTAAATCTGTCTGTACCCTCAAAGAAATATTAGTGTGATTCTTTTGTCTTTATGAACTGCTTCAGAATACTTTTATTCTTAAAGGATTTTGTTTTAAAAATGGGGGAAAAAAGCAACCAATGACTTTCCTTCCCCTTATAAATTAGACCTTAAGACTACATGAAATATAGTTTTTGCCTCATACCAGATGTCTTGATTGTTTCATATTGGAGGCATGGATTACCATGTTTTTCTTCAACAAGTTACAGTTTCCTTTTATATGTAAAAACTTAATGGATTGTTAAAGATCAGTAAAATAAAACCCCCAAACATTAGGAACACATCTTGCGGAGCAATGTGTTGAAGCTGGGCACTAATATCTACCTTTCTTGTTTGACAGGAGTATAAAGTCTCCAGCTTTGAGCAAAGACTGATTAGTGAAATTGAATACAGGCTGGAGAGATCTCCTGTGGAAGAATCAGACGACGAAGTGCAACATGGAGATGAACCTATAGATAACAGTATGTCACCATATTTTGAGATAAAGCTGAAGCACTACAAAGTCTTTGAGGGAATGCCAGTCACATTTACATGCAAAGTGGCAGGAAATCCAAAGCCAAAGGTAAGAAAAGAGGGTAAATGTTTCTAGAAATGCTGTGAAGAGTTCTGGTACTTTACCATCATGCTCTGGACTTTATGGGCTGTATCTTACAGGAACAGGAGACATTCACATTTGACAAGGAAGACTTCTATTTGGTGTAAACGGAGAAACCTTTTACCATCACTGGAGTTATTTAGATTTATGCTAGTCAAAAATCCTATTATGAGGCTTCTGCTCTCAGTTACTCCTTCCTGAGACGACTTCTTGATTTTACCTGGAGGTAATACTTCTGTCATTTTCAGAGTTACCTCCAGGATACATCTGTACTACAGAATTCAGTCCAGTGCTAGAAAGCCCCACATGAGCTGGCACGGTAGTCCCAAAAGCCGCCTCATCTCGCTCGGATGGGTGATTAGCTCAGGCACGGCAACATGCTAGTGCAGAAATGCGTTGGGTCTAGTTAGGAGCCAGCGTGATAGCTCTGCATTCTTCAGCATCTACACACACTAACAAGACTAAATTTTATTGGAATTCAGGGGAAGGCGTAATAAAATACCACAAGCTGGATATATCCCAACAGCAGGATGAAACATGATGATGAGGTTTTAATGATGAGCTTCTGGGGGAGGGTTGGGCTTGGGAAGCAGTTCCTTGTAGCAAGTGTAAAAGTACCATGATGTCAGTAGTCCGGAAGAATGCCTTTCTTGTGTAGGTTGCATATAACCATTTTAAAAATTGCTTGGCAACCAACTGACTCATTATGCAGCAGGGAAAAGGCTTCTTCAACTCCCTTGCCAAAGCCGGTGGCTTCCCCGTGAGGTCCTTGCAACTCTTACAGTGACCTCTTGTGGACAGGAGCTGGTCTTCTTAGACAAGATCCAAGATGCCTTTTCTGTTACACAAGATCTTCACAGCAGCAATCACATCCAAATCTCTCACGACTTTACCAGGTAGCAGAAAAAGAACAGAGAACTAGGGCTACATTTACATTAATGAGTAGTGCAGACCTGAAGAAGCAAATCTGTAGAATGATATATCCATCTCTGCACACATTTCAGGAGGTTTTACTTCAGGCTAACTCTAATCTCATCCCACAGACTGAAGCAGATGCAGCACATTAGATGTGTTCTTGGAGCACATTTTCTGGCTCAGTTTCATCTGAAAGGAATCCAGCTCTGTGCTCCAAGACCACAACATGATGTGAACCACTGCAAAGTAAGTGGGGTTGATCACTATACTTATATCAAAAAAGCACTCCTGCTTCAAACTGAAGACACACGCTGAGAAGATTAGCCCAGTCTGAATGAAACCAAACCCTTGATGTCCAGCATTACTTCTGATATGACTGTGGCTGAGAGTGTTGTACGGAACAAGGGTGGAAGACAAATGGGTCTGTTGATGATAGAGGTGGAGTGTGTGCAGAGGTACTCTTTTTGCCTGAGGCATATGACTAAGTTGCTGGATGACCTATTATGAGTCAGCCTTAGTCAACTTTGCCATTCCCTAATTTTCACAGTTTCCAATTAAGGTGTAGTTTCTCTTGTTTGATTTAAGACAGATGAAAGAGGATGTCTCCTTTTCCTCACTTGGGCAATAGGGATTGCACAGCCAAGAAACCACATTCTTGGTGCTTCCTCTGAAGCACGGCATTATAGAGGTGCACCCTGATTCAGCTGTGGCGTTCTGTTCTCCTGCAGTGTCAAAGCACGCACATTAAGAAGTGATTTGCTCTTGCACCTGGAACTATGGCCCTGTATTCCGTTTACTTGCAGATCCTTTGTGCAATTTGTTAAGTTGCTTTGGAGGGAATCAATCTCAGTCCTGCTGTATGGCTACTTGTTAGCTGGGCTTTGCAAATGTCAGTGTACCTTCCCCTTGTCTGCTGGAGCATGCCAAGACAGCAATTCTGAAATGCTTGATGGCTGAGGGCTGCCCTTCTGCTGTCATTTGTTGAAGCTGGAAGTGTTGCCCCTGAATAAATTCTTTATTTTGGCAAATGAAATGCTGGAAATAATTTACTAACTTGAAGCTCCTCCCTTCTAAGTATTCTGTCAGGTCTGCCAAGGAATGGCTTTGGGAAGGACTGTAGTGTTTCTAAAATCTGGCATTCATTACAAGGGATTTTTCTAAGCGAGGTTATTGGCTTGATTATTTTTTCCCCTGAACATGCCATGTAAATTGAACACTGATGTGCGAATTCTGTCTTCATAAATATGACTTTTTAAATCTGGGTCTACTTTTTGTTATAACCGTCTGTGTAATGTAAAACTATTTCTCATTTCAATGAGAAACCTGTGGCACTACAGGAGGGACTGTGGAATATTTCTTCTTTTCTCTTCAGAATTAGGACAATGCCATATAAGAGGTTATCACAAAATGTGTTATATCACAGAATATTCTGAGTTGTAAGGGACCCACAAGGATCATTGAGTCCAGCTCTTACGTGAATGGCCCCTACAGGAATCAAACCCATGACTTTGGCATTATGCACACCATGCTCTAAGCAATTGAGCTAATCTGTTACATAAATCTCTACTGCTCGCTCTTCACATGGCTGAATATAATTCTTGGTGATTAAAAACGCCTGTGCTGCCTAAGATCAAAACTGCTTTTGTACTGTGTCTTCCATTGTATTTCTAGTCGTTACACATTGGTTTCTGAAAGTCTGGTGCAAAGAAAAGCAATCCAGATGCAGTGTTCAGTGCTTACGCAGTTTAATGGTACATTTATGAAAAGGTATCCTAGAAAGAAAATAATTCACTGCAAGGGCCATTGTCTCCCACAGTGGTAGTGTTTTACTTATTAATTCCATGTCAAATAAAGGTGGTATTAAGAATTTACTGCTCATAAGGGATGCCAATGCCTTTAAACTTAGTTGAAATAAGTATTGGACAACATATACATGTTGGATGTTTGGATAACTGGTTCTGTTAATATTTGCATATATTTCCATGTAATGATTTCTGGCATGTCTCCTGATATTTCTGCTAAGTGCATTGTTATTAAACAATTACTACTTAATGCAGTACGTTTCCAAGCAACGTTATGACACACATAAAGCATGCAAGTTAAAACTCATTTTTTTTGCAGCTAGGTTGCTTTAGCACCCATTAGCATGTGTATATAAGTGATCAAATATCTTTTGCATCTCCAGTAAGTGCTCTGTCAGCAGAGGAGAAGACATGACTAAATCTTTTGTTAGGGCCACAGAATCTCTGCAAGGCTGCTGACAGACAAAATGGGAAACAAGTATAACCAGCTATTGAGGAAATGAAATCACTTCGAGTTACACATAATGCTTGTTAATATAAAAATCATACACCGTAATAAATTTTTAAGGGAAATTTCCACTCATTCCTCCAAAAAAAACCCTCTTTTTGTGACATTTAAAAGTATACCCTTAACTTTTCCCTCAAGTGAGTGGATTTCAAGCTCTGAAATGTTGGCACATATGAAGAATCCAGCATATTAAACTCTATCAGGAATGGAATTGTGCTTTCCTTTGTCACTTTGGTTTTACTAGAAAGCCAGCACTTTTTCTTCACTCTTTAGACCTAAATTCCCACTTCAAGAATGAGACTGAGGAAAATGTGTGTGTTTTCCTTATGCTAAATAGTCCCTGCAGTCACAGGACCAGGACAAATACAATTGTTGTACTTTGTGCAAGCTGACCTTGAAAAAATGGTGCAGGTATCTGCACAAGTGTCCGAAATGCTGAACACCAACTGGTGTTACGGGTTAGTACATGTTTCAGCAATTACAAGTAAATAATGTTCTACTTAAACAGGGGTTTGGGCAGCTGACTACAGTCTTCCCAGTATTAGATACCTCAGATATTCCTATCCGTGTGTTCATGCACACACAACAGTTTACTTTTGATTCCAGCACATTTCAGTTTGGGATTTTAAATTATTTTTATAATCTAGCAAAAAAAAATTCTGAAGGATAGGTCAAAATATTTTACTTTTTGCTTCAAGTCTGAGGCATTAAAACCACATTTTTTGGTGCAATTCATGGATTACTGTATTACTCTGCATACATCAGTTTTTTGGCTCACTGAAAGTAGTTCTTGGGTCAGCCAGAGAATAAAATGATGTATCAAAAGCAATGGAAAATACAAACTTAAATATCTGTTTGATAGATAATGTAACTGTTCTGTACAGCTTGGAATTATGCTAGCGTTGGCGTACAGTGATTAAAGGCTATTTATGTGCTGACTTGCTTTGAAGTATTTCCTATTACTTTGCAAAGCTGTCCACCTCTGTAGATGCCTGTCACATCGGGGTGACACTGTTTCAATCATGTCATTATACTGAGCTGGCCGGTTCCCACACTGAGCTGCTCAGTGCCAGTGTGAGCGGCTGAATCCTCTCTGGCATTTTGGTCCAGTCCAATCAGCTTAACGGGTATGAGACAAAACGGGTGCTTCAGCAGTGAGATCATTGCTTCTATTTCATTCGTCATTAATTAAGCCTGTAATTACCGTGGTCCATGTTTTTATTTTCTGAAAAGAGAGCAATAGCATTCTTAAGTTCTTTCTGCAATTTCTTCAGATTTAAGTGAAATAAACTTAAAATTAGTAATCTTCTCTGAAATAGTACTTTTCTTTGTAATGACATTTATTTTCAGTTCTTGCAGTGTTCAGCTGCTGTTCTGCCCTTGGGATGGGCACCCATAAATTTCATCAGTAAATGTTCACACTGCCTTTCTTTTCTTTGGACAACTGCTAATCTGTAACTGTTAGTGAAAGTGGCTCATGGAGTGTGGCTCTGCACTTTTATTAGTTGATCAAACCAGTTTTAATACTTACCAGAGAGTTTTTCAGCAGTTAAGATTCGTTAGTGCTATTAATTGAGAAATGCTGACAGTGAGCACCCACCTCTTAGCAGCTGTGCCTTGTTTTCCCCACAGATTTATTGGTTTAAAGATGGGAAGCAAATTTCTAAACGAAGTGATCACTACCGAATTCAAAGAGAACCTGATGGAACTTGCTCACTGCATACTGCAGCCTCCACCCTGGATGATGATGGGAATTACACTATTATGGCTGCTAACCCACAGGTAAATGAAGGTTTGGCTCCAGAGCAAACATCCTTCTGGATGTAAATCTTCAGAAGACTATCTCATCTTACATATGCATGATTTAATTAAATGATGAAGTCACTGTAAAGTATGCAAGTTAGATTTCTGTTTTCATCTTGCATCAGTAGGGTGGGACCTTTCTATCTCCAAGAGATTAGCAAATCAACGGCAGTTTTTTCCCTATGGTTTGAGGTTTCAGGGGGGAGAGAGGTTGTTTTTTACTTGCTCTTCCACTAGTTTTTTCAGCTGATAACATCTCAGTGTCCTAACTGAGCATGGATGGCACATATACATAAAGGGAAAAGAAACCCAGTTTACCATCAGAAGTAACTCAATCCCGTGTTTTAATTTTTCTTTTGTTGACTCTACTCACTGACTGAGGCCAACTTTTTGAACTGAGTGCAAGTATATCACACTTCAACATGTTTACATTAGACAGACTGCAATCCTGTAAGGCAAAAAAATCTAACACTACTATGTAACTGAGAGGTCTCCTGTGTTGACCTTAAACATGTTTTTCTGAAACACAGAGCATTACTGGTTTTGTAATGTTGTTTGTTGTTTGCAGACCCAGTACAGGAGCTGAGGTATACAGCAGAAACCCACTAGTGTGTTAGACATAGCTAAACTTACAGGCCATACAGTAACTTTTTCAATTCACTTTTCCTGCACCATATCAAATTGAGGGGAAGGATTTGTATGTGAGAAACCAAAGCAGCAACATAACCTTTGGGATGTAACGAATTATTTTCTTGACTAGCGCCAAATATCTTGCCAAGACCAGGCCTGCAAGCAGAATCACACTGTAGAATAACAAACTGTATCACTGAGACAGAGTTTAATCTAAGCAGGAGTGTTGTGCTCTGTTATGCGTGTTGCTAAGCTACTTTGCATGACGTTGCCATTTTTGCCTCGCTCTTCAACTTGTCAGTCCTGCTCATACTGCAGTGGGCTTGTGAATGTGTGGGGTTGCACACACAAGCAATACACAAATAGCAGTTTGAGGCTAGATTCTTTCTACAAAGTGCAGTGCTTAAATCTCGTTAGTTTAAATATGATTTCTACATATATAAGTAAAAAAAAAACAAACCACGATATAGCATAAGGCCATGGAATTGTTCAAGCTGGGAGCTTTTACACATAGATGATCATTGTGACAATACTTGGTACCATTTAAACAGTGGAAATTCACAGGAGGTTTAAAAATATATACATGCTCAAAGTAAGAAGTGATTCCTGCTCATCTTCTTTTAAGTGTTGTGTTAGTGCAGGCACAGAGCTTCCCTCTGCAGTGTTACTGTGTGATCCAGAGTCTTGGAGAACTTGGTGAACAAACTGTCTTTGTGTTTGGGCACTGTACTCTGTCTCTGAATGTTTACAGCCTACTTTTGAGCATTTGTTGTTCTGAATAATGCTCATTCCATGACACAACTAACTTAGGTTACCAGTTCTGGTCATTGATGGCACCACTTTCTTAGTGGGTTTCTAGATACACTAAAATGGACTGGATTTGTGTGGTTCCTAGCCTGGGGATTGAAAAAGCAGTTTTGTTAAACAATAAAATTCTATGCTCGTGCTTTTTTCCCCTTTTTGGAGAAGAACCAGGAGCATCCTCCTCTGGCTCCCCTAAACAAAACATCTGTGTTTCACCAAGCCTATTCTCTTTTTTTTTATTTTTTTTTTTTTACAGTGTAATTCCCAAGCAAACATACTTATCTCTTCTACCCTGTGCTTGCTTTTACTATGCATTTAACAGTACAGTGGAGGAAAAGAAGGTCTGTGAGTTAATGTACTAGCCTTTCACACTTCAAGATCAGAATTCCAATTCTTTTAAGTCATCCTGAGTGGAAATAATTTTGGCATAGCCTTCTCAATTATAATGGAAAGTTGTCCACATCTCAAGACTATCACAAACTTAGGCAAATTTGGCCCTCTTTCCGTAAGAAATGAAATACGTAAATATAAGGGAGTCCACATCATGACTGATGGACTGGTAGATGTTTGGGAGGCTGTTGCTGTGTTTTGATCCTTGTTATTGGAACCACCAAACTATAAAGCAAAAGGCACAGTCTCAGCTGGTAGAAATTGGTTTTACTAAAGCAAAGGATTCAGTTCATTAAAGCTCTGCCAGTTCATGCCACCTCATGATCTGGACTGATGTAACAGGATCTATGTATGTAAAATGACCTGCTGACAGACCCTGGCGATGGTCCGTGGTAGTTAACAAGCCCTGTTGCCCACAGTGTAAAGCACAGCAACCTGGAATTAAGGTTCTGACACACCACTGGGGTTTGCTGTAAAATTTGCCATAGAACTTAATCCAGGGTAAACAGACCCCGGGCCTAGACAAACACAAAACCTTTCCTGCTTTAGGACTTTAGTTACAGGTCACATCCCTTAACTGGGCTTTTTCCATGAGCTGTATGGGCTCAAGCCCAGTCCTTATTTTCACCTTCTTTTTTTTCATCCCATTCTTTCCACTTCTTTGCACTATGTATCCACAGTCCTCAGGCTGGAATTCCCTTAGTTTCCAGGACATCTTCTCATTAATTACTTCCCACTCTTTGCCTCACTCCCCTTCATTCTGTGACCTTTCCAAATCTTTGGTCTTCTGCTTAATCTTTCATATTCAAACTTCTTACTGCCCTTTGTGTTTCCTTTTGTGATGGCATCATGTATTGAGATATGCAGAAATTACCCCACAATATGTGAATTCATCACCTGCCAGAAAAAATATTAATACGCAGTGGTGCCCAAAATAGAAATGCTTTGTTCCAAATGTCTTTAATGGTCTTGTAACACAAGGGGGAAAAAGTTTTTACTTAAGGAGTTGCTGTGGGTCAGGCACAATGGTTTATTTTAATGTAGGGATTCTTCTTGTAGACTAAATGGGTCATGGGAATAGAAGCGGGACAGAGACTGAATTTCCAACAGTCCAGAAGTAACATGAAAGTCACTGCTATTTGAAGGCTGCTTGTGAGCCCAGTGAAATTGGTTTTGGTGGACTTTGACCAGTTGCTCAATAACAGCTATTTGCAACCCTTTAATTACTGTGATAAAACTGTTTGTTGTTTTTATGCTGGCATACCCAAGTGTGGAGCTCACAGCTTAGAGCTGAAATACACTGCAAAGCTGTGCAGGGGGCAGAGCTGTTATTTATTAGGACTGCCAGAGGCTTTTACCCCTTACAGGGTGAATTGCAGGGAGCCCTGAATGTTGGCATTCCTGGCTTCAGGCAGGCCTATCCCAAATCTGCTATGATTGTGCTTGTGGTGGACAACCCATCTTCTAAAATACAAAGAAAAAAGGGGACCAAATACACCAGAGCCCATGTTTCATTTATCATTCACTGAAAATACCCTTAGGTGACTGAACTGTGGCCGATGTCCATCAGCACAGCTGTGTGCTCCCTTCAGTTCCCCAAACCAGGCTTGCTTTGCAGAGAGGACCTGTTAAGTACTTGTCAAATTCTTTTAGTTTTTACTTTAATGGGGTTTTTTTGAGCTGTAGGCCTACAAGATCAAGTAGATGAATGCCCTTTGGAGGCAGCAGCTCTGTTGTTAACTGCCAACGCTTGCCATGTGCCATTTCCAAGGCTTTGAAGTAGTTGTCTTGTCATTCTGTCCACTTGCCATACACAGAGAAACCTCAGTCAACAACTGAGCCAATGTACTGTTTTAGGGACTTACTTGCCAATGGTACTAACAAGTTTTTTACAAGAAAAAGTTCCGGGCAGAACTTTTTAACCATGATAACCATTAACTATAATACAACTGTAGTCACAGTCATTCCAGTCTGTTCTGTGTTAGACTGGAGGCTGATAAAACAGGTGAGCAAAAAAAAAGAACAGATCAGGTTGAACATATATCATTATATGTTTTAAGTCTTTTAATGTTTCTCCTCTCCATCATTATAACAGGGCAGAGTGAGTTGCACGGGCAGGCTGATGGTTCAAGCCGTAAATCAAAGAGGCCGCAGTCCTTGGTCACCTTCAGGTCAGCCTCATATAAGAAGGTACTTGATGCTCTTTTTTTCTTTTTAATAATATAGGTTTTGCTAAATGACTTTGGTATGATAAAGAATGTGAAGTAAGCAGATAAGTTAAAAGTATGGCATTCAGGAAGAAATGTGACCTCTGCTGTTTGAAAATTGCTGCAAAGCTTGCATACTCATACGTATAAGCAACCTCTGAAATGACGTGACTTTTAAGTGTCTTTAATTTTGCCTGTCTACTCCTCCTTTCTTTGTGGTGTTCACAAGTTACTCCATATCTCAAATTGCACTATCAGCTGTTGGGAAGGATCTTGCCACTTAGGCTTTTGTAAAACCAGTTAGGATTCTACCAGGAACCTGGTACCTACCTTCTGCAGCTTCTAATAAGTACTCATTTAAAAGACCAGCAGAAGTAACCACATGCCAAAGAGGTTTATCAGATTTAAACTAGAAATATTTTAGTATTTTCACTATTTAATATTTCGGTTCAGGTTCTTACAAGGAATTATGAGTCAGAAATAAAGTATTAAACTTATCTTTGGTGAGTTTACAATTATTCACATATGAAGCTTTGGTTTATGTTTTTGGACCATATAAGGAAATTTTCCCTTCAAACAATTTTTATTCATTACCCAAAGCATTTATGAGGCTCTTTAGCACAGCTTAGACAGCTTTAGATGAAACGAAAAAATTTAGAACTGCTTTCAAGGGAGTATGAGGGCCCTGGTTCTCATTCCACTGTAATGAGGCACGTGCTTTGCTTAATGGTCACAACAGCCACAGACCCTCAGGATTGCCCTGCTGCAATATACCAAGCACATGCAATTACAGTCAGTGTACAAGAAGGAAAGGATTTCTGTATCAGTAAGTATTTTTTGTATGTACTGTAGAACTGCTGTATGCAAAACAGGCTGTCTTCTCCCTCTGATAACTAGAAAGTATTAGGAAGTGAGGTTGGTTGTTTGAAAGATCTTGTCAGTCTTATTCCCGCACGGAACAAACTGGGCTTCCTGCAGCCCTGAAAACATTTCCCAGCATTTTGCTGAGCCAGTCTCTTAAGCCCAAAGGTCAGAGTGCTTATGGAGGGGAATATCGCTCCAGGGCTCCATCGTGAGAACAGCACAGAAAAGGTTGGGTCCATCTGGCACAGCCTCTCCAATCACTAAGGCACTTGGTGTCTGCAAATAATGAGTAAAAATGAAAAGGCCATGTTAATCTCTGAAGGAAAAAGCTCCTGTGAAGAATCAGGTTTCAACTCGGTGCACACAGCATGAGAAACCAGAAAGATCTTTAAAAATGTGAATGGGTGACAGGAATCTAGGTAGGGGCGAGATCAGCAAGGAGAACTGCTGCTCCTGCAGATTCCTGAAAGACAAAATGTGTGTGTATCTCTCTCTGATGGACAGAACTCTCAGATAGGGCCTCTTTTCAATCCCTCCAAGTGCAATCAAAGTCCAAGGCTGCTTATGGCTGGTGTTTTACTTTCTAATGGAGACAGGCACTCAAGCAGCCACTATTGCTTTGGGTTGGGTGTTTGGGTGTCCAGTAGAGCAATGAATTATAAATAAGGGATTTCCATACAACAGTTTAATTGAATTTAGCGTAAGTATCAGGGATTCTTATTTCCTGTAAAATTACCGTATGTGAAGGGCTCATCCTGTTATCTTTGCTCTGGAAGAGCTGTTTCTGTAAACATTTCGCACAACACTATTTCTGTTTAGTGACAGTTCTCACTACTCCCACCACCCAGTTCACCAGAGTCTGATGAAATGGGAGCATGTAAAACATTCCTAAGACAGACTCCCATCACTGGCTTTTCTAATATGATATACCAAAATACTGTGCTCACCCCCACTGTGATATTTGTCACATCTATTGCCATAGACTTTTGATAAGTAAGATTCCTGTGGCATTACAATATTATTTCTATTTGCTTTTCTGCTTGAGAGCATCAAATTATTTTCTTTAATTACAACTGTAATTATTAGCTTAATGAAGTTTGACTTGTTACACTGTTGACAGGCTTTTTCCTGGAGTATATTTAATCTCTTACAGAATGTGTTCTGGCAGAACTCTAGGAGTTTATTTCACTTAATGTATTTTTCTAAAATTTGTTTAGCTGACAAACATCATCTTCTTAGCATTACTTGGAGAGGCTGCAGGTAAGCTTGGACTCAGTCGCTTAGATGACATGGTGCTCAACATTGTGTCACCTAAGCATGGCAGTCAGAGTTGCAAATAAATCATCTTAAAATGCATGAGATTTAAGGAAGATTTAAAAACTAACTGTTCTGATCTCCCTGCTCTCAATTAGAGGATTAATTTGAATTTAATCTTCTTTTATTCCAAATTAGTGATCATGGTCAGTCATAAAGTCTTCTCCAGCTTCTTGCTCGCTGAAATTCCTAGTGCATTGTACCATACCAAACCATGGAGTCTCCCCTGGACACATTTAGTACATGATATCAGTTCTGCTGCAACTAATCTGTGCAATGTGATGCCCACATCACAACTCTAAAGAGCCCACAATGAATCCAAAGGTATTCCAGTCTATTGCCATTTGTCATCCCTAGACATCTGAAGTACTTGGCTCATTTCATTATTTCTTTAAAACCACAAAATGTTTTAGAATCAAAATAACCCTAGTTTCACTTCCCAAGGTAAAGGCTTAAAAAGAAGTCAATTTTAGGGTAAATTTAAGAGGAGGTAAAAAGAAATGCGACATCTGTGGTCACAAATTCTTAACCTTTTTGTTTTCCATTTTATTTGGTGTAAATTTCTGCCCCTCCTCTTCCCCCCACCCCAGTTTTGACCAGTGCTGCCTTTTCATGCAGCTGCAGCAATGAGATGGTGGCTCTCACACTCCTGTGGTGCCCATTAACCTGTAAGCCTCAGCCTCACCCGACCTTACAAAGCACTAGTTACTTGTACTTTGTTGGCATCTTATCAGCAGTCTCTAAACAGGATGCATGTAACTCATGTGGAGGTAGATTTTGCACAAGTTCCTTGCACAGTGCAGCACTCACTTGACTAAATACCATCATTTCTAGTTGGTCTCACAGAACTCATTATCAAAAGACATTAATAGAGTTTTCCTTTATCTTCCATCCCATCTACATGCACATGAGGCATGTATGTCTGCAGAAGTGGTTAGGAACTCACCAACTAGAGCTCAGTGTTGCTTATGAGCTGTGTTGCTGGAGCTACTGAAGTAACTTTGGGCATGTTCAAGTGGCAAAAGCTATGAGGTGCTTCAGACCTGGATTTAGGCACTTGAAGAGTTACATGAGCTTTTAGTGCGTGCAGAGATGTCAGCCTTGTTTCCCATTTCAGCAACCAGTCCTACATTATTAAGCAGTATGGACTAGGCATCTACACAACCCACCCGGCCCTTTGTTTGCCTTTACTTACCGTGGGAAAACTGGGATGATTAAAAATTCAACATTTATCTATTAATGACAGATAATACTGTAGCAAAGGTGATGACTGGCCAGAATTCAAACAGAGCAATAGAAGAGAAAAGGGCAACAACAGAGCAGGAGAGAATAAATCGAATTCAAGCAACTAATTAACCTCAGTGGAGCGGAGTGTTCAGCTGGAATGTTTATCTTCCATACAGTAGTACAGCATCTTCTTTTCCAAATGTAACCACCAAGGATTTTAAGCTTTTTTTTTGTTGTGAATTATTTTAAGCTAAAGAAAGGCCTCTGGGCAGTAGAAAATCCAGAATAGGCACCTATAATGAAGCATGCATGCTGCAGACACCAGCCAAAAGAGAAACACTGGCAAAAATTACTAGAACATGGGAGTCAGAAAAGAAAATTTCACTGTAATGTGTCATTGATAAAAGTCTTGGAGGGTATTTGAATAGCTCCTCTTCACTGACACGGGATGTTACTAGATGTTACTGCAAACAGCAGCTGGCTCCAGAATGGAATCCAATGGAGTTGATCAGCAAGGGGATCTAAAATCTTCTTTCAAGTTTGTTTGATTTCTAAATCACACAAATGCAATAATGCTAATTTTAATGGGAAAAAAATCTAATTAAATGAGGAACCACTTAGAAAAAGATTTGATAGATTAAATTAGCCAATGCTGAAAATAGATTAAATTATATTGTGGAAGCTTAAGGTGATTGATACTGTTTCTGGAAGTAGGAATTATTTTTCTTTCCTTTTAATTCTTTTAATAAACTTTTTATGGTACCTTTATGAAAAAAAACTAACTACCAAAGTTTTTCTCCTATTGTTCACAATTGAAATTCTCATTGTTTTGATACCACAATTTGGTGGCTTTGACAATGTTCAAGTATCTCAAACAAAAAACCTGTTAAATGAGGAATAGATATCCACAGCAATTCAATACACAGAATTTTCTGTAAAGTCTTCACTACTGTAGAACAAGAGAAGACTGATGTGGAAGGTCTCATCTCAACTGAGATGAGTTGCTTTTAGCTGCTGTTATTTTCTGAAAGGGAACCATGATCAATGAACAGTACATGTTCTTTCTGGTCTCAGCAACAGTGAGGGAATTAAATACATGGGACATTAGAATGGGGAACTGAAGCTACATGCCAATACTTACCAATTTATTTTATTTGTATTTCAGTGATTTAAAGACTAACTGTAAACAAAAATACTCTCATGTATAAAATTAATACCACAAGCAATTATTCTGCAGCCAGATTGTTTTATAGGTCATACTTTGCCACAACATGAAAATTAAATGAAAGTAATTAATAATTACAGTGTTGTAATTAACTTAGTCTGGGTCAAATGCTACCAGTGCATGTGTGTAAATACAGAGTGATTACAGTATTGGTGAAAGAAGTGGTTTAAAATGCAAACAGTTTTGTAAGTGATTATGGTTGTTCTGATTTCACAGAGAAAAAAAAAAATTAATTTTGTTTCATGTTATTTTAAGACCACGATCTCGATCAAGGGACAGTGGTGATGAAAATGAACCAATTCAGGAACGATTCTTCCGGCCTCATTTTCTGCAGGCTCCTGGAGACCTGACTGTTCAAGAAGGCAAACTGTGCAGGATGGACTGCAAGGCAAGTGTCACAGGAAGGGTCACAGCAACCTTTTGATAACACTAGCTGACTCAAAATCCACACTGGTTTCTTTTCAAAGCTCTTTTGCCTATTGCCAGTTTCAGTGCCTGTCACTGCTTTTGCGTGAGTAAGTGGACAATAAAAGTTTGCCTCCCCTCCAACGAAAGTGCTTCAGGCAAATACTAGAGCTCACAGTAAACTGATTTATAGAATTCAGCTATGCTGGGGTGTGGAGGGAGGCAGCAACATGCTATAAAGACAGTGTACTTCTCCATTTTAAATCCTTTTACTGCTTGAGTTTTGAACCTCTGTTAAAATTTCAAACAATATAATCCTGATTTATGACTTTGCCAAACAGAAATAATTCAGGCTTTGGTGACTTCTGTTTACTTTATGCTGACCTGTTTGGGAGAAGCTGTTTGTTCTCAAGCAGTCCCCACAGCAAGTGGCACAGCTCTCAAAAGTACAAGACTTGTTTACACAGACCAAGTATTAACTAGTGCAGGTGGTGTTGTCACTGGGTTACACCTAAGTGGAATGGAAGTTAAGAGTTCAGTAATTAGTCAGCTTACATCTTTTTGTCTGCAAGTTTTCAAAAAAGAAGTTAATCTAGAAAGGAGTATCTTCTCATTCCACCTGAAGAGCAAACAATAAAAAAAGACAGAAGGTGTCACTGTGCCTTTTGTTTTGCAATGTATTATTATTAAGCTTCTAGCCTATCTAAACACTGATCTTTTTTCAGTCACGCCCATAAGACATCATGGAATTCAGGGAGTTGGCCAGAAAGTAAGTAAATGAATACAATTGACTCAATGTGTAAATCAGGACAGAACAAGATCTTTAAATCTTTTGGTACACCTGCAGTAGCAAACAATACCAAACTTCTCTGAAGTAAGAAGTCAGGTCTCCTCCAGTGCTTGATGTGGCAAAAACAATTTCCCATTATTTTCTTTACATTGAAGGTGAGTGGATTACCAACTCCAGACTTAAGCTGGCAGCTTAATGGAAGACCAATTCGCCCTGATAGTTCTCACAAAATGTTGGTACGTGAGAATGGTGTGCACTCCTTGATCATAGAACCAGTCACATCCAGGGATGCTGGAATCTACACGTGCATTGCCAGCAATCGAGCTGGTGAAAATACATTCAGCCTGGAGCTCACTGTTGCAGGTAACATCTTCATGCTAAGCTTTCAGGCTGAGCACTGCCAGGATAATGTGAATAAAGAAAACATGAGCAATGTCAAATGATGTGATTGAGGGGTAGAGGATAAGAAAAGGAAGCCTGGTGTATTTATAGGTGAGATATTTGTGTTATGTTGTGGCATAAGTTGACTGGCATGTAATCTCTGTGCACACATGTTAAGAAAAGAGGGCTGCTGGCCTGAGGCACAGCTCAGGCCCCAAACCAGACTATTTTCCCTGAGTGTTTTTTTTTACTGTCAATCCATGTAGACCCACACTTACCGCTGGGCAGCCAGCGGAATATGAATTGTGCGTTTCACAACATATCAGACTAATGCCACTTCAGACTTCTGGTAGAGCAGTTCCTTCTACAATTAAAGATCTATGCTTTTATGGACTATCACGGAGCTCTTTTTACCAAGCATAGTATAGCCAGTTTACCTAGTCTTCATGCTCTACATTTCAATTCTTTTGGGGAAGAATTAGCTCTTTTAGCACAGACTTATCCCTTATTAAAATACGGATGTGACTGTTTTCTTCAAAGGAACCACCATTGAACTTTATGGTCAATGAAGACAACACTTAGGTTTCCTGCCACTTAGGTCTTTCATTATTGTTTTCAGCATACTGCTGAAAGAAAGGCTGTTTTCATAGACCAGTGTCAACATAACTGCAATCTTTATTTTCACAGCTAAGGAAGTACAAAAAGCACCTGTGTTTATAGAGAAGCTACAAAACACGGGTGTGACAGAGGGATTCCCAGTGCGACTGGAGTGTCGAATCTCAGGGGAGCCATCTCCTCAGATATTTTGGAAGAAAGAGAACGAGTCACTCACATACAACACTGACCGAGTGAGGTTAGACTGACTTAGAATAATCTCCCTATGCATAATTTCAATGATGATTTATCCTGTAACACAATTAAAAACCTAAAAGATCACAAGAATGCTTTGTGTGAACAACATTTCATACATATTAACTAGTGATTGTAATAATTCATGACATTTATTCAAACTTGTAGCCAACCTCGTGGCTGAGCCAGAAGTAGAATGTTGTTTTCCATCATTAGACTTACATAATTAACTTTGCACTTTAAGCAAGTGGCAAACTAATTTTTCTCTTCAAAAACAATACTTACAGAAATTTCTAGTGAAAGTCAAGGCTCCTAAGGAACACTATCTGCTTTTCAGCAGAAACTTTGATGCTGCATAGTAAACAGCCAAGAGTCAGTATTTTATATTCTAAAATGTTTCTCAAGTTTCTTTTCCTCAAAAAATTGGTGCCCCTGCAACTCTAGATGTCTCAATCTGTAATTGTGAAAAAGAAGTTACTTCATCCATTTTTTTCTTCTTAGTTTTTAACTCAGGATATTAAACTGCCAAACTGTCAAGCATAGCCAAGGTTTTATTTTATACTTGCTAATTTAAGAGGAAGTTCCATATTATTTAAAAGTCAACTATAATTAATCTGTAGCTAAGATTGGATCAGTTTATAATGACATTTTAAAATAGTCTACACTGTTTAGCAATTTAAATAGTAATTTCCTACTTTTTTACTTCTAGCATGCACCAGGATAACTACGGCTACATTTGCCTGCTTATTCAGGGAGCTACAAAGGAGGATGCCGGCTGGTACACCGTTTCAGCTAAGAATGAGGCCGGGATTGTGTCCTGCACTGCCAGGTTGGATGTTTATAGTAAGTGACTTCAGTTTTCATGATCATATTAATCCCCTCAAAAGCAATAGTTCTATAACTTTTTGTTTGTTTACAGAATGGTTTACATTGGTCTCTCTTTCTTTTGTTTATAGTTTCTCCTCAATAGTAAACATCCACTTCGAGACAACAAATGCTCTGTCAAAGTACATTTCACCATCTTTCAGATACCTAAACCAAAACAAGTGCATGCTTTCTGTTTTCACTTAGTACATTAAATATAGCCAATTAACAACAGATAACGGCATGATTACATCATTTCTGTGGATCATTATTACTCTTGCTCTGCTAGCACTTCCCTAACCTTTTGTATTCTTTTGTACATTAGTCTGTAATACACCTGTGACAGCTGTCAGGAGTGTAGTAGATGTTTTTATGGCTTTCTGCTTAATTATTCAGTTTGTTCCAAAGCAGCTCCTTACATAGTGAATGTTTTCTTAAAGCAGTATCTTTTACCAGTCTTCTTGTAACAAGAACTAAGGGGGAGTAGGGAAAAGGGAAGGGGAGAGACTGGAATGTTAAAGGATGGTTTCTGGGGTGGTGAATTACATACTTGGCTCAGCACTCTTCACCATACAAGGGCTGACAAGGGCAACCAGATCATTTCCTGTTTTACACAACAAATACCCTAGAATAGGCCTGTTACTGTAATGTGAGTGCACGGAGACAATTCCTTGCTGTCACCCTTCTCAGTGGCACAAGGAAAGGTAGAAAACAATGCCAAAAAGGAACAAACACAGACTCTGTTGTTTTTTACTTACCACATTTGAAGGTGAAACTAGATGCTGGGGAAAAAAACCCCAATGCCAAGAAGTCAAACAAACTTAGCTTTGATATAATGGTTTGCTGCTGCTCAGAAGTTAGTATCTCCTTTACAAGGGGTTGATTGAGCATCTGGCACACTTTATTGTAGCTCAGGAGGGCTAACATTTTTTCTTTCCTTTTAATCCATAGCTCAGTGGCAACAACCACCTCAGACAACCAAGCCAAAGAAGGTGCGGCCCTCAGCCAGCCGATACGCTGCCCTTTGTGACCAAGGACTAGACATCAGAGCAGCTTTCCAGCCAGAAGCAAATCCAGTCCACCTGACAATGCAACCTGGCCTGGTAGAGAGTGATGACCTGTAGATTCAACTGCCACTTCCATCATTTTCTTTTAAAGCAGAAACACTGAAAGCCATTGCCATGACCAATGATACTCCTATGTCACTTTATGCAAGGGCAGACACCTTCAAGTACAAAAGATAAACAACAAACACAATAACCATATATTCCTTATTCATTATACCAAATTAGAATAATAGATAGATTATTAATAGGAATGTACACATTGCACAACAAATCACATTCACCAGTTCCTTAACCTACATTGCTTCATAACCCTTTTCATAGAGGCCACAATACATCAGAGACAGATTTTTCAGAAGAGAACACTATTTTTCATTACATGCCTTCGTAAGCAGTAAGTAGATACTACCACAATCTTAATGGTGCAAGATGTTTTCTTCAAGGCCATTAGATCACAAAGAAAATTAGAATGTCTGGTTATGGACAGTTCTAAAATGGCAACGCATTCTGACAGCTACAGTGAACAAGTGCAATATTACAAGATAAAGCAGGAAGGGACAAGGAAGAGAAACATAAGCAAATGCTGTATCTCTGCAAACTGCTTTCTATTCAACAATGGAAAAAATATCTTGCCTTCAGTTCTGTTAGTATGGACATCAATACCCTGAATTTCAATTCACTTGTGTTTTTGCTTTTTGCCATCTAGGAGGAGGCTTCCTTACAAGCATACAGCAAAGGCAGTCTAAGCAGAAGTAATTTAACTTCTGCACAATAACAAAGAAGAGCTGACATGTAGTAACAGTCTACTTCAGATTACACGTATTGGTAACTAGATGGGAAAAACTGCTGACAGTGTGAACAACTGCAGTGGGTTACTGCAAGGGGTGGGAGGGAGGCTGGGCAAGAGGCTGAAACTCTGTGGATTTCCCGAAGGTAGTCTGTAACCTCATAATGCTCCCGTTCAAGAATCTAAAATTCTAAGGTAAGCTGAAAACTAGGGAGTGTATGTATGGGACGTGTGACTGTTTATATCTTGTGTACTGTGTATGAGGATTGGAGAAATGTATAGTAAGTGAAAAATGGGTTGAAACTGCAATATGAATTTAAGTGACAAGTATACACCAGAGGTGATAGGCTTGCAGATCTGAGGAAGTAGAAAATGAAGATAGACAAAAACAGCTTCAAATTTGCTCCTTTTTGGTTTTTCTTCTTAACATAGCATGTGTCTCTGGTAGATTTTATTTTTTATTTCTCCTGACTGAGGCAAATGACAGCTCTTTTGAGGGGTAGAGTGTGCACCACAGGTGAAAAGCTTGAAGGCTACTTTCAGAATGCAAGGCAAATCCACATCAATGTGGAGCCCCATTTAAGTCACACCTGACTAGGTAGTTTTAAATTAGAACCAAATAAATCTCAGTTGAAGGGGAGGGAGGGATGGAAGAATTACTAGGCCTAACAAGAAAAATGAGTGTTTGATGGTACGAGCTACAATACTTTACTAGGAAAGGAAAACACTGTATTCCTTATATGAAGCACATACATGGTATCTTTCATTATTTATAATAAAAGTATTGAAATCTTCTATCTCAGTTCATTTATTCAGAAGTCCTTAGGGATTTGTTTGGGTTGTTGTTTTTTGTTTTGTTTTGTTTTTTTTTAAATTTTGTAATTGTGTACACCATATATTGCATTACTGTTATACGTGTATTTACTTTGTAAGCACACAAAGTTTTGTTTTGTTTTTTAGTGACTAATAAACTTTAGCACACAAGGTAGTCCTATTTTGGTGCAGGATATGACCAGTAATGGGGATCGTTAATTTAGATTAACCCCACAGTCTGTCAGCTGAGAATAATTTGATTCTATCCTAGAAGTATGTCATATCTTTTGCCAAATTTTCCTCGACTGTGACATGCTAATTTACATTTTTGTTTAGCTTCACTAGCATTATTTTGCCACCTTTTATTTGTATTTATAAAAAATGTATAATCATTACTTTGGATTGTTGTGCTGATATAATGTGGGTTTAACATCAATAAATATTACACAAATAGAAAGTTTTCCTTCTGGTAAAGACTAATAACTGTTTCAGTACAAGCATACAAGTGTAAATATTATGAATACATGAAATGTATGAGGTGAAATGAGAGCTATATGCAGCGTCTGAAAATGACTAGAATTTATCAGAGTATTCTGCTTTGTGACCTGGAATCTTGTTTGAACAGAACAGATGAACATGACTCATAAATTCTAGAAACTTTTGCTACAGAGACATACTGGAAGATGTTTTTTTTAAATAGGTTAGAAAATATGCAGGTCTGTTTTGTGTGTCTAGTAATTACAGTATGTCATCCCTTACAACTGATTCTAAGTGAAGGTCATGGTCTGAGCACTGTTAAATTCATTTAAGAGCAGCCTGCTAACAAGGCAGTAGCAAAATTTAAAAAAAAAATCATATTTACTTGTAAAATCCTGACTATTAACTAGTTTCTCCTTCTTTCCTCTCTGTGAAGATACCAGGGAACATGCAAGGTTATCCATTTTTTCTCTTAGGTTTATATTTCAAGCATTGATCACTACAAACAGGATTATGTCAGCAATTAAGAGAGTACTGACATTAATGGTGATACTGCAGCTGAAGTCAATGGAGTTCTGTCTGCTTACCGTACATTTGTCTTTGGCTTGGAGACTAAAAAAACTGCTTTTGGAAGCTTAAGATGAGGTCATCATCACTTTTTGCCTCTGTATATATGTACAGACACACACTTAAGTAGTAAATCACATCTCTAAGCAGCAAAGTTGTTTTTATGAAAACATTCAACAGTGCTGTTACTTAGTTACTGGGACTGTTTGAGTTTAGAAATTCAGAGATAGAAGTGTGGCACAAGCAAATGACACACTTTTCAAGCCAAAAAGCTAAAAATTCCTGGAAGCATCAAAGTAACTTTCAGAAGTTTAATCTCCTTCCACATATTCCAAAGACAGATAGTATGACCTGAGAGCGTACTTCTGTCATTTTTACAGGACTAAAAAAAAAGAACCTTGACTTTTTTCAAGACTTCCTATTTAGCTATGGGAAGACTTCAAATTATTTAGGAAGCTGATCAGTCCAAGTGTATTCATAGCAATCAAAGACTCAATGCAACGACATTCATGATGATAACAGAAATCTCTATCAAGGGTACCAACAGTGAGGTGCAAAATTCCACATGCATGAAGATTTTTCCAGCTCAGGGGTGTACATGAACACACAGTTCCTTTATCCTGCAGCTTTAAGACAACAACAACAATTAGTTAACATACACAGGCATTTTTTCCATCATAGCCAGCTGGCAGTTAGGGATCAAAACCAGTCCAACTTAAAATCCCAGCTTATAAATAATTGTTTCTTTCTGTATCCCCACTTTCAAAGTCTATTTTAATTCACTTAAGTTTTATGGTAATAAATGCCTTGGTTCCCCACATATAGACAACTCCATCCTTACTTCTGTGAGTCGTCCAAACAGATTTCATATGTAAATATGTCACAAGCTCACATTATCCAACATGCCATGATACTGAGGGGATCAGCTGCATACTCCGGCTGCATGACCCAGCTGCTAAACCCACATCACATAATATAGATTAATTAATGCAGGGACTAGAAATGCCTGCTTGGATTATGCTCACTGGCTAATTCACTGCCTCACAATTCAGATGTACATACAAGGAGTAGAATTTACTGACATTTATCTCGTTCTCATGAATGGGCTAAAAGAAACAGCCTTCCTTTTGCACAGATTTTCTGTTTAAACAGAACTATGAGCACGTAAGACACATCAGGCAGATGGAAACACAGCTCCTGCCCCAAGGAATTTACAATGTATTACAGACAGCACACAGAATTCTTTGACTTGTCTTAAAGCTTGAGACTCTTAATTCAGCCACAGTTTGCAGCCTTTTACAGAAAAGAAGAAGACATAAATTAATCTTGTACTGCACTGCATCTCTAATAAAAATATGTCTGGAACATAATCAATCAAAGCATTAATCACGCTTAGAGCAAAAAAGCCAAGCTAGAAGCAGCAGTACCTGTACAGCAATGATTTCAGCAGCTGTACAGAGAATGGAGATGAATGAGCTTCAGTTCAACACCACCAGGAAGGAGTTAATTTTTTGCTTTATAAAACAATTGAATTGCAACAGGTAACCATGGGCAAGAGCTAAGTCTTGTAACCACTGTCAGTTTCTAGTTGTATAGTAGCGTAAATGGTCCAGAAACAGCTACTGAACAAGAAAGCAGGCAAAAAATAACAACACATGGTCACTACACAGAATGATGATGTCATTTACAGAAGGAGCGCTACAAATCTCATTATGCTAAATGGATTATGGTAGGACTTTTTCTCTGTGTGTTTAACACAATTTCAGGGAAACACGTTGACAAGATTTTTTTGTTTCGGACAACTCTTGGCAGAATATTTCTACATTTCCTACGAATTTCTACAATATTTCTACAGAGAATTGAGTGTACAAAACCACACTGCCAAGCAATCAAACAACCAACTAAATAAAAGAACAAAGTTTTCATTTTTAATTATTAGTGCTTTCTTGCAACATGTTAAGCAGGTTATATAAAAATGAACAGCTACTGCTAGTAACTGTCTTTTAAAAAAAAATTAATTTCAGGTCACTGAAATGGACCATCACAGTGTTTACAATCACCAGTTTTGAGGATTAAGACATCAGTGAGCTGTCTCCACTCAGGACAACTGGCATCAAAGCCTAAAGTGAAGCAAAAAGAACACAACACCTGAACTGGGGGAAAAACAAGTTGATGATGAGCACTTCTGCACTACCCTCACTTCCATATTCAGGTTTTTCCTCGTTGCTTTTGGCAGAGTCAATCCAGAACTCAGGACTGAACACCCAGGAAGCAGGGCAGAGTTGAGTGTCGAAGTCAGGAGGCTAACATAGCAGAGCATTAATCAGTAGAAATACAGTTCCTAATTAAAAAGGATAATGCAGTAAGGGGAACTCACATAAGCTGTCCTTTTCTAGAGGCAAAAGTAAGTTTATTACTTTGGCAATGCGAGCAGGTCTTCATGGACAGCTTTGCTCAACACATCAGAATAAATAATTATGAACAAAACTCATCTCACATATTAGTATATTTGGTTCTCCCCAAAGTGGAAAAAAACCACCTCAAAAAAAAAAAAAAAAAAAATCAATGAAAGATACATGGTAAGCTTCACCAGAAACCAGATAATACAGCATTAGGAAGAAAGACACCATGGTGCTAATAGAAATAAAGACTGCACAGATCATGTAGTAAAATGTGTAGTAAATTAACCTCCCTAATCTAATATTGGCAGATCAATTGAAACAGCTTCACTACATAGCAAAAAGCTCAGCAGCATCTCTGTGCTGGTGCCCTGAAAATCATGGTGAACTATAAAATTACAGGTGCTCTCAGTTCTATATATGACTTCCAACAACAGTGCTACAAGAGCCTGCAGAGAATGGATCCAGTTCCAGTCTACTGCTGGCAGGACATGTCACCATCAAAAATCATACATGCACACTAAATGTCATCTATACAAAACACATGACATCACTATATTGCTTCTTTTCTCTGGAGTTGCAGGAAGCTTTCAGTAGAAATCTACCAACTATCTGAAAAAATAGCATAAAAAAATCCAACTGAGAGCTGCAGAAGTAAAAGTCTGTAACTAGACCTTTTAACAGATCAACATACAGGTGAAAATCTTTACAATATAACCTTCAACACACAGCTGCAACATGTACTTCTACTGCATTTAGCACTAGAAACACAGAGATGGGAGCTCTGCAATTCACAAAACATCAAACCATATAATCAGCTTGCAGTTATTCCTAGACAAATTGTTTAAAACCATGCAGCAATGTCAAACCCATCACCACGCTATGCATGCAAGGGCACCTCAGTACCATCAGCCAACAGCCTGGGGAACAGCAGGTAACATCCACACACTCCATCTGCTTGGTGACACCTGCCCCCCACACTGCCCTGACATGGCCCTAAGGTGTGTGTAAGCATACCAAGGAAGTTTTGGTGGCTTTTACCGGATGTTGTCTCAAGGCACTTGACATCATCATACTTAAACTGGCAGTTTTGTTAAATACAATGTAAAAAAAAATATCCCAGATCTTAACAGATAGGAGCTGTTAATATGAAAAATGAAAACATAAAATGCTAGAACAGTTGTGATCATAGCCACGCTGATTTAAAGATGTCTGTCCAGGTACGGGTAGTAGCTGTTACTAACTTAACAAACTTATCTACAGCAATAAAGGAGCCTTCAGCACATGATCTGAAATTGAACATGTGTGGGTGAAAATCAGATGTAATTTGGGGTCTTCTTCAGGCACTAAGCATGCCCAATGACTTACCTCTACCACCACACTTTTCAAACACTGATTAACTGAATTAAGTGGGTGCACCTGGTCTTGAAGAGTTCAGTTGTCATTTGCTTTACTTAAATGAACTACACTACACTTCCAGCAAAAAAAGGTCGCATAATTACAGCAGGAAATATATATTCCAGTGCCATGCAATGCAACCTCTCATACTATGTAACACATCAAAGTATGAGAATTTGTCTTACAGCAATAAATAATCATTGCAATTTATGTTTTAACCATGAATAATAATGTAACAAAGAGATTTTGAAAGCTGAGATTTAGGTATCCACTTTCTATCCAAATTTCACTGATCTCAATATGGAAATCCTTTTTATCTTTAAAAATCATGCCTTATGTCTCCAAACAGCTCAGGATATATCTGGCATTGGATTTTACAAAACTAGTAACAGTGATGCCATTCATCCCCACAGGCAACTTCACTTTCCAAAACCCATATAGATTTACTCACCAAGTCATTACCGATACATTGATGTCTTAGGATAGAGTGCCCTCAGGAGGCTACAATGAAATCTCTTCATGGGATACAACACTTACACACTAACTCAGCTAACATTATATACTTGTGACTATAAAGTCTGCAAAAGCTGTTCCCCGTGATATCTCCCCCTTACAGCTGCAATATTAAAAAAAAAAACCAAACACCAAAAAAACCCCTAACAAAAACACCTCACGAATATTTTGTGTCCTTCTAGAAACTTCTACAGATGACAGTCACAGAATCACAGATGGTCTGGGTTGGAAGGAACCCTAAATATCATCCAGGTCTACAAGATGCTTCAACCAAACAGCAGAACATGCAAATCACACTACCTATAATATTTTAACTGAATTGAACATAAAGTCAAGAGAAGACAGGTGTTATTTCCTAACTTGGCAGTGACAAGGCAGGTCACATAAATGAGCAAACTGCAATACACAGCCTTTTTTTAGCAAGGGCATCCTGTCTGAAGCAGGAACCCCCTCTGAGTTAAAAACCCAAACCAATAATTATGGGCGAGTCAGAAAGAGGGTTGCTGTATAACATGGGTGCATGCTGATTTAAATGACAGCTGCAGAAGTAGCCACCCTCAAAACATGCCTTGATGGTCTCTCTAGAAGTTCTGTGGAGGTGGTGAAAGACCATGTAGAGACCAGTGATACTGGATGGGGCAGGAGAAAAGATCTGGAATAAAACACAGAGGAAGTTAAAAGACCGGACCTGGACTGCAGCCTTCTTTAAAATGCTCCCAAAGCTAGATGGATGAGGTAAAGTTCCAATGCATGCCTGAAAAAACAGTTGTAGTAAGAGTAGTACAATTCTTCAGGAACTGCAGAAATATGGAGTAGTGGGAATCTGGTTCTTAAACAAAAACAAACAAAAAAACCCCACCAAACAGAAAGATGCTGTTACGTAACAGATTATAGGAGAGTTTTAAGCAGTGTAGCAGGTGAAGAAACATCAGATGAATAAGAGCACATTCTCTCACTTCCACTAGGAATGGAATCACAGAAACTCTGTATGCTTAATAAGAACGGACTGAAGTCTTCAAAATTCAGTTGAGAAATCGTTGTCAAGCACAGTTTGACTTGAGAACACCCACATGTAAAGGACCCCAAAACATTTATATATAGCTTAGTATAAATGCTAGCAGCACAAGATGCAAAGCCTGAATGTCTGGTTTTAATCAAGGACAGTGGCATAACAGGCATAGCAGAAATATGATGGTTTAAAGACAAAAAAGCAAAATATTGATACAAAACATATAGGAGGGTTATAAAACTGAATATCAATATAGTAATTCACCAAATCAAATAAGCATTGAATATCCTCACCTAGACAGGTAAGCTCTGTTGTTAGACAATATTATTACCCGCACAATTAAGATGGTGGCAGTAGTTATGACATTCGAGCAGTGCAAGGCCAGCAATGTAACTGTAATGACAGACAGCAATTCTGAGTAGGTTGGATAACATAAAAGAGGCACTATTAAAGATGCTGTGCTGCCCAGAGAAGTTGTCATATCAGTGCATTGTTTAAAGACAGAAGCGAAAGGCTATGAATCAGCACTTGTTCTTTCCTAAGGACATGGATTGCCAACAGAACACCACAGGCACCTATGCTGGGGCAGGCAAAATGCAACCTATTCCTAAAACAGCTGTTTCTAAAGCCCACAGTGTATTCCAGTAACATGAAATTACTACAAGTAACAAAGGCATTAAGGAATTAAAAAACTGCAGGATCATTTCAGTGAGGAAGCAGTTGTTAAAACCAGCAGACTAAACGCATTGTAGATATTTGAGAACAATTCATGGTGGGAAAAACACAAAAAATCAGACCTTCACATACAGAAATGGATTCCAAGTTGATTATTAATTATTCAGGACTGAGTTATTGTTCTGAAAATGTAAGTGCAAAGGTTAGGAAAAAGCAAAACAATTACACATTACTTTTGGAAGCAATATAAAACACAAAATATTTCTTAAGATAAATCTACAGTGAATATTGTGAGCAGTTCTACCTGCTGCTCCCTCCTTGAGAAATTGGAAAAGTTAAGCAAAGCTCAAAAAAGAAAATGTAAGAGCTTACCAGCAACGAGCAATTGCAAAAAGAAATATAGCCCTTTGGTATAAAAAAGAAACAACTGAGGCAGGCATGATAAGATAGAAGTCTACAAATAAAAAAGTAACAGAGAGAGAGCACAAGAGGATTGTTTTAAAGCCTGCAGGCCTCTACCAGAGCTACTAAATAGTGGGTTCAAACATTTCAATCACAAATTGCTGGTAGTACAAGAGTCTTCTAAGGAGATACACATCTGACCTGTTATCCACCCTACAGATTCCCTACTTCCACCATCTGAGACATCCCATCAGGCCAGACAGAACCAGGATTACAGTTAACTAGTTTTCAGTTTGAAGAAAAGAGAAAAAAAAAAGTCTTTTAAAAATATGACCTAAGGCTACCAACACTTCTGTCTGGTCCTATGGTAACAGCACTAATAAAAACATGGTATGCATTGCAACATTTTAAAAAGAAATACTTTGTGACATACTGAAATTGTTCTGACAGTGTTATTCCAGTTTTTAATCACTAATGTAAACTAAAGAGACCATTGCCTATAACTTATATAAAAGCTACCTTTCCCAGCAAAAAAACCAACCAACCAACCAACAAAAAAAAATAATTAGGGTCAGAACTCACTGACAGGGAATTATTTTTAGTCTCTGAAGTTTGGCTTTTGGTCAAGATATGTCACACAGGCTTTGTCAGTGAAATACCAAGAGCAGGTATGGGCAGCAGCCAAGTCACTGACATATTACTTACTACTTGACTAGTAAAAATGTACCAGCTGTCCTTCCTCACCTTCAGTGCCCTTGGAAAAAATTCATCTTATCTCTCGCCAATTCCTTCTACCAAAAGAGAAACCTAATTAGCAATTATATGGTTGGGACAAAGACACACATAACTTCTCACAGCAAGTAACACCACCTTTACAGAGGGATATTAGGAAAGACTCCTGAAAGGATTACCTTTACTGATATTGTATATTCCAGAGTGAGCACACAACCAACTGTAAAATCTCCTCAACATACAACCACTCCCTGTGTTATTTCTCAATACATACCTGCAAGAAGCTTGAACATCTACTGTTTTCTGGCCCAAAGACAAAATTTCTCAGCTGCGTAAATGAAGAAAATCACCAACTTTAAAGTTATCATCAGTGAGATCTCTTCTTTCTGTACTTTGGTTTGTGCCAAGAAGGGAAATAATTTCAAAAGCTGAATCAACATCTGGATCATGATGCAATGAACATAGAGCTAAGAAGTGAAGGTTCTAAACCACATTCATCGTTTTCTTCAGAGATAATAAAAACATCCATTATCAAAAATTACTTGATCTCAATAGAAAAGCCCGAGGTCAAACATTTGGTAAGTTTTCAGCAAGACAGGAACACTCAGGATCATTTACAGCTGAATAATTACTCTGCTTCAGAAGTTGTTTTGAATAAAATAAATGGCTATTTTATTGACTATACATACATATTAAGGAGCATCAATGTAACAGCTGAACAGAGCATTCAAGATATAGAGCAAAACACCTTGACTTCATGCTCTGGAAGTGATGTGTGTTTTCTAAACAGCTGAGTAATTGAAAAGTCTTTTATGCAGCAAGGTCTGCAACTGTACTGTTCAGCAGTGTATGCGCAGCTCAAACTCAGAATATGACAGGATTAGCAACTCCAATGACCAATGGACAGTCCTTCTACATGTGCACACAAGTGCTACTGGACTACATCAGTGCTGTACATACATTCAAGAATGGAACTGAGTATGTCTTGTCTTTATAAAAGCACATTGCATATAATTAAATCTCCTAAAGGCAATTCAGGTATGCTGAAGATCTAGAGGCACCTAGCTTTGTAGTGTTAGCTACAAACAAACAAAGCCTGAAGGAAACCCCTTGCTACTTTGTAGGGACTAACCAGTAAGAATGCAAAACTATGCAGTTTGCAATCTTTGCCCTACATGAAAAACTTGATGCAATCATATCTGCCACCCAATAAACATGCCTCTGCACTTTATTAACCTTTGTGTAACATGATAATCCGAATAAAAGCTCTACTCTATCCCAAATTGGAAAAGAGGACTTTGTAAGAAGACAGAGCTTTAAAAACATATCAGCATGTTATTAAAGCTGTTACCATATCAAAACCAGATCTTTTTCAAACTGTTTCATACACAGACTTTGTAATACCAAATGGACTCTTTCAGGTAGCTAAACATACACGCTGCACTTCACTGCTGCTGAATTTCTCCTCTGACTAGATAAGACCAAGTCAATTACGTACATCAATCTTCAAACAATTTCCAGCTCTCTCCCTTTAATCAGTACATATTTATATATTACCATCATGACATTATTGTAGGTATTTATTCAAGGTAGTACTTAAGTCATAAGCTGCAAGCCTCCATCTACAACTAGAACACTCCCTGTAACATATGGGGATTCTAGAAGAAAGACAACAGCTTGTGCAACTTCATGAGGCTCTCCAAATCTTCCAAGGAGAATTGCTTTCTTCAACTGATCTTCTTCCAAATGAGCGGTCATCTCTGTGTGAATAAAGCCTAAGAGAGGAGATATTTGAAGAGTTACCCCGCCTTCAAGTAAATTTATCTAGTAGATTTTCCACTGAATCCTACAAAGTGAAATCTATTGTCAGGATTCATTACAATTCTACAAAGTCTTCAAAAGCAGTCCATGTCATTTTATGGCCAAAACCAATTTTTTAACTAACCAATAAAATGTATTCCAGTTTTGGAAGCACTGATGTGATAATCCAAATGCAGAGATCTACAGAAAACCATTTTTAAAAAAAAAGGTAACTCAAATTGGGTCCCAAAACTGTATTTAGTATCACTTTTCTGAAAGACAAAACACACTAATTTTACCAAAATCTTCTCAATAAAAACAAGTACAAAGTCTCTGGCAAGAAACCCTCTCAGCTTGCAAGTGTTTACATTACATTTGAGAACTTATTACATCATTGCATAATTTATATTATAGCATCCACTTGAAGACAATTTCTTGACATCTTTGAAGGATGTTTTGTTACAATTCTCCATTATCTGAGATTCAGTTTTCCCACTGCTGCCCAACTCCTCACATAAGCTGCAGCTTCATAAAGAGCTGATCTTACCTGCCTTCTAGCTGCCACCAAGCAGAGAAAGTCTCCCTTTTGTTCTCTGCTGTAAAACTCTGCCCCTTTATGATGGCTTCGGACCCTTCAGTGAGCTGCTCAACTCACTGAAGAGTTTTTCCTGCCTAGTTCACAAGCTGAACTGGTTCATGTAGAAGTCTGAAAGGCATCACAGGCACCACAAGGTGAGCCACAATGTACACAGTTATGAGTGAAAAAAGCCAGAAAATACAGAAGGGATTTTTCCTTAAGGACGGTGGTTTGTTTGAACTAGATTATTTTATGAAATCACAGCCATGTCCTCACAGCACTAATTTTCCAGACTCCCTCCTTTTTCTACAGGGAGACAAGGATGCTTTTATGACAGCTTTTTGTGGTCTGTCATGTTTCTCTAATAACAAATAAGCATTCTCTAGCAGGAGACAAGGGTAGCTGTCTGTCTATAATTAGTTCTAATCCTTCCATCTGCAAGGATAGCACGTTTTGAAGGAGGAACAAAGAAAAGACATTTATTATGTAACAAGGGATAGACTCACTCCTCCAAATTTCTCAGTGTTCCCTTAAAAAGACTGAAGGTTTTCTAAAACAATGTATTATACTTTAAACAAAAAAAGAAAGACAATATTAAACACACTTACTTACAAATTTGAAGAAAATAATTGCAATTAGTCTTAAAGTTACTTTCAGAGTACTCACAGTCTTGATGAACTGTGGCAGTCAAGGATGTAGGAATTCCTCAAAAACTCACCTGGAGCAACAACGTTGACTCGAATTTGCTTTTTTGCTACTTCTTTAGCAAGAGAGCGTGAAAATCCAACTAATCCCGATTTGGTAGCACTATACACACTTTGCCCAGAGTTGCCTTTAAGTCCCACAATACTTCCTAAAATAAAGAAACATCAAAGAGAAGATTAAATGTCTAACCTGAAATCTTGTACTAGCTTTATCATTTTAGTTTTAAATTTGGAATAAAAAATGAGATAACAAGAAAAGGAGTCTATACATTACTGTATGCGCTTTGTAGCCTACTGCTGAGATAAGCAAATCTCCCCATTATCTGTGATTTTTGTGCAATCCATGTATCTATGTTGATCAACTGGCACCAGGAAAGTAAAATTAAGAGTTTTCTAAAAAAACCATCCTTCCATAGATGAAAAGAAAAAAAAAAAGAAAAAAAGAAATTGACTGTACCTATTGATCTTTAGTTAGTAACTAGCATCTGGTAGATTTAGATACTGAAAGAACTGATAAAGAAGGGCAAAATTCTTTTTCCAATAAAATATAAACTCTGAGGTGTTTATTGTTTGTTACTGAAAAAAGTTGGTTTTATATTTAGAAGTTGCTGAAATTATACAAAAGAATTAGCATTCATAAAGAAATGATAAATATAGAATGCCAAAATAAAAAGAAAATGAAAGTAAGTCAACTGTAACAAACAATGTAACATGTTACACCTGCTAAACCTTTCCAGAAGACTAGTACACAGAATTCCACGGGCTTACACAAGCAACTTACCTATATTGACAATAGCACCTCCCTGTTGTTGAATCATGCCTTTTAAAGCAGCTTTGCATGTCAACATTGTTCCCAAAAGGTTAGTGTGAATCTGGGCTATCATATCTTCAGTCTTGGCTCTCAGTAACAAACCATCCCTGACAAACAGACAAAAAAACCCCAAGAGAACTCACTGAACAGCCCCACTGATCATGCTTACTCATAATAAAACAGGATTGGTGAATGGGGGGTATTTGTGGTTCTATACATTCTAGCATTCAAAATGAAGACACTGCAAGGACAACACATAGCAAGAAAAAAAGTTAGCCATGCTTCTGGCAACAAGACCTCTTTTGCAGCATGGTATCAAACACTGTTTTGGATCATTTGGGCAGAAGAAAGAGAAGTAGAGGGGGATCTCAAACTCAGAATCCAGAAGCTACAGTGAAAGCTGTATCGTGTCCCTTCCAACTCAGAATAGTCTGTGATTTTGTGATCTGTTAGCATTTTAATGCCATCAGGAACAAAATACTGATAATCACTTAATATTATTTTCAGATGTGCTCATTAACAACACTCTTACTGAGTTCCCATAGCACCTCACAGTGAGATGCCCTCATCTAGAATTACATATAATTTCATAACGAGTAACTAACCTGTTGATCCCAGCTGCATTAACCAAGTAGTTAATAGGACCTAAATTCTTCTGCATCTCCTCAAAAGTTTTCTGGACTTCTTGTTCACTGGATACATCACAGCTAAGTGCCAGATGTCCTGCTGTATTGAAATGAAGGAACATTATAGTAACAGTAAAATCTGGGGTATCATTCATAAACTTTCTTCAGAATATATCAACTCAATTTCAAAACAGATGTTGAACTAGTTATAATTCAAGGAACCGATTAAATCTCCAGAGAACCAAATAAAGACAATTTTCAAGTATTGTACTGATTAGTTATATGACAATTCCTTCTTTTATATTCTTTTCCTTTTGAAATCAGAAGTTCAGAATGAGCAGACTGGTCTCAGTTCTGGCTTGTTTGGGAGCTGAGGATGACTCACTTCATACCACCTCCCTGTTGTGACCCCAAACAATTCCTTTCATCTTAAAATTCCTACCTTGCAGATAGAATAGGTAACATACTTAACTTTCTCAACAAATATTGTAAAAACAAAATTGCACTGACATAGCTTTTCTTTTAAATTTCTCAGCCTTTTTTTTCATTTTCCTCTAGTTAAACAGGGAGATTTCTTTAGTGACTTACTACTTATACGAGTTACCTAAGCATTGGACAGTGAAGAGAAAATTGCAAAGCAGCATACATACCACCAAGATTACGTGCAGTGGTCTGGGCTACTTCCAGATTTCTAGCAACAATTGCCAGGCGGCAGCCCTTCTGTGCCAGGAGTTCTGCAACAGCTTTGCCTATTCCTCGGGATCCTCCAAAAATGGCGCAAACCTTGCCCATCTGCAAAAATAATCCACAAAGTAAACCACGACCTTCATATCCAATATAGTAAGAGAATAACCACCATCCTTATCAACATCACAGCCTTTACCAGTTTGTAGCATTTTGTAGTACTGGGTTATAGAATTAACGATCTGGTATTTTTTCATTCACCAAAAAAATAAACACTTGAACTAAATTAGACACCACTTTTACAAATGAAAGTTAATTATTAATGATTTCTGAACTCCTAAAAAAATTATGCATGCAATCTAGCATTCTAATACTAGAGTTATGATAACTTCATTTCAATTGGTGAAATACATGATTCGTGCATCAAAAGAACACAAAGTATTGTTCAGATGCTTATTTAAAGACTGTGCACTAGTTGCAATTATATTGCTCTTGCAATCACTGTTCTTGTGCTAAAGTTACTTACTTCCATCATTACTTCCATCCAAGTATCTGTGTTGGACATCATCAGTGCAAACGTTACTGAGCATGATCTGAAACTGTTGTATTTACCCTTCTTTAATACTGTCACACTACATAACACTACATTTTAACACAAGCCTGGGGGTTTTTTGTTTCTGCTTTTGCAGGAAAAAACCCAACTTTTTAAAATGTGAAGTGATTGTGAAGTAGCTAGCTTTGGTGTTTAGGATAGAGTACAAGAAGAAAGTACTTTGTAGAATTATCTTTTATTCTGCAAGCTCTAGAAAGCAATCAGCTCTTTTGGGATTTCCTAAAGAGCCAGCAGCAGAATCCCAGTAATGCATCTTTTTTTCCATGCATTTGAATAAATAATTTTTGAACCCAATTATACTTTGTCTCTATAACATCCTGAGGCAATGAGTTTCCTTAGTTGTGGGAAAGTACTTCCTTTAGCTCTTAATTTGCTTTCTGATTAGATAATGCTATGCACTTCACCTGTATTTTCCCCTCTTTCAGGTCTGTTTAGTCACTCTTAGAGCATATGGAATCCATTCAGTACCCTTCTAAAGACTACTGAAGCTCTTAGACCTTGCCTTGCTGAGGTCAGTTAAATCCCTTTGGAGTGTGATAACCAGAATAGCACACAGTACTAAGCACACAAGACCACCACCTACTCATATAATGGCAAGATGATTATGGCCTTCTGTGACAGGGCCTGAAAGAGCAGATGGTCCTTCCTCTAGTGTAACAAAGCATGCACAAGTGCTTGAAACCAACCCATGCATCTGCTTTCACTGGCAAGCTGAAACCAGCTTCCTAGGCACAGAAAGAGGATTAAATACTTGCATCTATAGTGGCCCTTTCAATAGAACAGTTACAAAATTATGTCCTCTGTGAAGACAACTCCATGGTAAAAACGGGCACTACTGCCTTGCCAGAGTGACTATTGTTTTGGGCAATTTTAATTATACAGCAAGAGATGAATCAAGAGATTTTACATCCCATTAACTACAGCTCTCACTGTCTTAGCAGACTAAGGGCACAACCAACCAACCCATATTCTGTTGGCAGACTTTTTTGTTAGAACCAAAGTCTCCGTCTGCCTTTCCCAGCACAACTGATCTCTTCTTTTACAGAATTAGCGCAATGACTCTTGGAAGTTCTTGCCTACTTATTGCAGCAATGTTGTGCTAGGACTTCCTCCTTCATATTTTGTTCTTACTAGTACTGAGCACATCTACTCTCTTATTTTAATCTGAAATGCAGAATGATGCTGTTGAGGAGAGATCTCAGGAAGTCATCCCGTCAAACTCCTCCACCCTTAAGCATTGTAAGTGAATCCTCTCACACTGTTTATAAATGCTTTCAGACCTATATGTATTTTCCAAATAATTCCGAACATGCCTAGCTATGCAGCACCCAAAGATCTGACTGTGGGGAGAGAACCTTTTAGAAATGTATCACTCTGCCCTTCCTGGCCAATTTGAGAACGGAAAAATTGTTAGTGATTCTACTGTTCTCACAACAGGGAAAGCCCCTTGTGCACCACCCAGGCATTCACACGGGAGGCATAAGGCCTTGATCCCACATAGCAGTGTACCATTTGTGTCTTAGCACAGAAAAGTCAGAGAGTTTCCTTGGAGTTGTGACCTGGGGGGAAAAAGCTGCAGCACGTGCAATAATCCGCCGTATCTCTGCAGCAACAGGCCGGGGCAGGCGGCAGTACCACCGCTGCCCTCTGCGGCCTGCCCTTCTCCCACGCCCAGCTACCCGCCGTGAGCCCCCAGCGCTGCAAAGGCACCCCCGGCCCGCGGCCGCAGGCCCGTGGGAGGCACCTCTGCACAAGAACGAGCGGGGTGCCAGCAGACAGCCCAGCCCCGGCTCTCCCCGTCGCCTCCCCGGCTCCCTCCATCCTTCTGTGGCGGCTGCAGGTGGAGCCCTCGGCCCGGGCCGCGGGCAGGCCGGCGGGGCGGGGGCGGTGCCGCTCCGTGCCGTCCGCGGGCTGTGCCTGCCCCGGGGCCGCGGCAGAGCTGGGGGAAGGCAGCGCGGGTGTGCTGGGTTTACCTCCGGGCGGCTGGCGGAATCGCCCCCTTGCAAGGCCCGCTCCGGCCCACAGAGCGGCCCAGCCCCGCGCTCAGCGCAGGCGCCACGGGCCGGGGCGGGGCGTCACGCACCGGTTCACTGAGGCCGAGGGACCGCGCGGCTGAGGGGAGGGGCTGTGCCTGGCGGGAGGGTCCCGGGCTCTGCGGCGGCGGGGACCGACAGCCGGCAGGGCAGGGCCGCCCCCGCGCTGCGGGTTTAGGCCTTGCACGCACCTCCTTCTCTGCGCTCACACACGGGGAAGCCCCTGTGCTCTTCTGCCCTGGTCTTGTCTCCTGTCTGGGTACAAACAAGCAGATTGTCTCCCTCATTTTCACACGTCCTTGCCCCCAAATCGCACGGATCATGTATGAGGCGTCACTGTACCAGCAAAGTTAAACACGAAACATACAAAGGCAGATAAACCCAAAATACAGAGTACCTGTTCAGCAACCAAAACAAACTTCACGATATGCAATGAAAGTAATATAAAAAACTACATTGCTTTAACAATAATGCTGTCTATGATTTATGTCTGATGATACACTGGAGGGCTTTCTGTGGACTCTTAAGTCACACATACCAAGTAAATTTTTTTCACCGGAGAAATACTAAAAAAAGCTATCAAAACTGCATACAAGAGTACCCCTCAGATCTTTTTTTTAGAAAAATTATTATTAAAAGGTTCTACAAAGTAATGTGTTGAAGTCACACCAGTGTTTCTTTGAGCAAAGTAGGAGTATAATTTCGTAAAGTTCTTGCTTTTGACTTAAAAGTTGTTTTTCAGAATTTCAGATTATAAATGTTTCCAGGGGAGCTGTATAGTATTTAAGAACATTTCTTCTATGCATGTAGGATTCTTTTCCACACATCATTCTTTACATATAGAAAGAAAATCAGATTTAGGTATTGGTAAACAGATGGACATCTGTAAGAAAAGTATTTTAAAAAAACCCAACAAAACTGTTAAGCAAAATTAGTTTCTTTTAGCAAGTATATTTAAATTGCAAGCTACTCTTCTTTTCAAAAGAGTAAATCAGGTTTTGTGATACAATGACATTTCAAAACATGCCATATTCTGAGAAGATGAATAGAGTGATAGAGAAGTGATAGAGAAGAAAAGGCATTGAAAACTGAGACTGTCACTTAGAATAGTCTCTGACTGAGACTTTGGTATCTAGTGTAATTAAGGATCAGGATTCACAGAGGAAAATACAGCTTTTTCTTGAACTGAAACATATAAGCAAAGTAACATAGAGGGGAAAAAGTTGTCCTTGGTGATATTTTTTGAAGATGTGTATACTACAGAGAGAATAATTATGAGTATCAGATAAGGACAGCAGCAGGTGGATTTTAAGTGTAAAATTATTTCAGTAATTATGACTTGAACCTGTTTCTTACCTGTGTCGTCATCCATAACACTGACTTACCCTTGTAAGAAAGTTAAAGGCTAATCTTTGCTGTATTGTTAGGATTTTGATGACACAGAGTAAGCATGACTTCAGTGTGGGGTTTTTTTAACTGTGTTATAATTGACAAAGTAAAATAACCTTTTCAAAAGTTGAAACAAGATTCTGTTTCATTCTTGTTCATAAACTGTTTAAAACAAGATGTGTGTTTATTCATTGGCCAAAGTGACATTTTTCCTCCAGTTGCCTGGTTAGATAATGAGATCATATCAAGCAGAGTTCATCTGAGCTAGTTTATTCACACTGATTTCCTATTAAAGAAAGGTGAGCTAGTGGAGTCCAAGGGAGAAATCAGTGTTGTGATGATTACCTCCCCTTTTGTGAGGACAGTAGCTGATACATGAACGTGATCTCATAGACTTGCTGCATCTGTAATGTCCTGATCTCTAACACCTAGTTCAATACTGGTCATTATTATGCCTGTCTTAATAATTCTTATTAAAAACTTAATAATTCATGTACGGTTCTCTATGTGACTATGTGTACACACACTTGGAACCTGTTTGCAATACACGAAATGAATGCAGCTGTCTTTCCTGAAGCCTAAAGTATTCAGGCATTAAAAACATCCTTCCTAAGAGTTTTTTATTCCTTTCTTAAAATGCTTTAATCATTCTTCCACACAACTAAGATACTCCTTCCAAGTAACCATTTCTCTATTAACAGGGTAAAACCCACAATATTCTCAGACAGAATGGATATTTATTGTATCTAAAAGCACAAAACACAAATCAGACCGTAATGTCACAAAACAGGGCCACTGTAACTGAGGTCCCCTCTACCAGCTATTTCAAATTCCTTTTGGGTTTGGATTTGAGGTGAGAGCTACCAAGGAACTTGAGTGCTAATCATTAACCATGTTGGTGCCTGAATTTGTGGCCTCTTAGATTTCTGCCATGAGTCACACATGAAAGAGCAATGCTGCTCAAATGTCCAGCAGCATTTTCATATTGTTCCTTGTACTGCCTGTGAAAGCACATCACATTACATGGCCTTTGTGTGAGGCCTGGGATAAAGCCGCTGGAGAACTGGCTGCACTTATGGTCAGTCCCATTTTAAACAAAAGCCTACTGGTTGGAGCACTCAGCTAAAAGAAAACCTGCTTTCAAGTCTTCTGTCTTACTGGAAACATGGTCACTAACTTCAGTTTTTCATCATTGAACAAGCTTGTCATAACCATCAATCTGGTTTCAGTGTATAGGAACATGAACAAAGTATCATAGTGAGCCACAGAGATGTATCACAAGAGCCAGATGATTGCTGTCTGGAAATTTAAGACCTTGGGGATTAAGCATCAATTGAAATCAACATTCAAGAAACTATTTTGCTTTTCAACTGGTGTGTTAAAGATGATCTCCCTTGCTTAAGCAAATCTGATGATGGGGCCTGTGTCTGGGATAGAGGAATCATGGGCTTAGAGCAGAATTAAGCCAGAAAAGAGTTTAAGATGTTTCCTTCTTTCTAGGCGAAATGGTAACTGGGTGGCAAGTCACACAATTAACACATTTCTTCCCAGGAGGAAAAAAAAAAAAGAAAAAAAAAAAAGGCGTAACTGGACTAGGCGTGTCGTTCTAGGTGAGTTCTCCCTTAAGCCATAGATGAACATCATCATCAGGGCCCCTCATCATTTTCTGCTTTTCCTGGACAGCTCAGCACTGAGGTTGGTGACTTTTTTTTTTGTTCCTGTCAAGCCTAAATTGCCCCTTTCTTAAGACGTGCTCTTGTGATTTGCATTGGGAAAAATCAGATCTAGTTACTAATTGTATTTATATATACATATCCTATATACACACAAATATATAAATTAAATAACTATCAAGTTTTTCATTTAATTCCCAAATGTCCTTGATATGGCCTCAGCCTCTGAGGCAAGTGATACAAAATTAAGAGAAACTGCAGAGGAAAAATCTGACTGCCTAGTTGTATGACAGGAAAAACACACCCCTTTCCTCCCAGTATTTGCAACTTGGCAAAGTTTTTCCAACCACACCAGTTCAGATATTTAAGTGGCTGAATTGATACACTTTTGCTCTTAAGTGATCTTTTTTTTTTATGACACTGCGGTCTGTTTTGGTTTTCTTAGGCTATCCAAAATCTCTGCAATACTTTTTGTTGTGTGGTAATAGTAAACTTTGATCATGCCAACATGAAGTGGTCTTGTACAATTTAGGTGTACCTTTTCAAAAAACTGGGGGAAAACTTTTTCCTCTTAAGAAACTTATTCCTTGTACCTCTGTGAAAAGAAAAAAAACCCCACAAAAAACCAGAACAAAACTAAGCCATTGAAACTTTGGCAAATTACCTAATGTTTTCATATCCTCCTGGCTAAACAGGTTTCCCCACTATGACTATTATTTCACACGTCAGCATGAGGCCCATGTTTAAGTTCGCACGGTCACTGAACTGCTGTGAGAGGTGAGGCACATCACGAAGGGAGAGAGAGAAGCTGCTTCATGTGTTGCTAAAATGGAACCTTCCCCTTCCAGTGCTGCCCTGCAGCAACTGACACATTAAAAGGACACAACCCCAACATCACCCACCCCTGTAAAAGTATCTTCAAGAAACATTCATTACACATTCAACCTCTCCCCACAGCCCCACTCTGAGCACAGACACTGGCCACTCCTACTGTGTATCAGCAGAGTTTGGACTAGAGAGATGGAAACTAGGGTCTCTCCATGCATCCAGCTCCTCATGTAAGGGCTGCACTGCCACAGGATGTGTCAGTGTTTAGCTCATACATTCCAAGCCAGTGAGGACTGGGAACAAAGAAGAAATAAACAGCTCAGCCATCCAGGGAGTAAATTGACCGCTTTCTGTATGGCACCTCTTAGACAGACAGTTTTTCAAAGCTGCAAATGGCATCACACAGAGCAGTCAGCATCTCCCAGCAAAGCAATTTGGAAAACAGTCAAACCTGACACCATTGCAGAAGGACATGTCACTTCCAGCAGTCTCCACTGACCATTTCATACAGAAAGGATATTATTTGTGCATTGCGTATTTTGTAAGTGTTAAGAATACCCAGTGGAAGTCTAGCACAATAACATCCAAGAGTTTTGCAAAAGTGTTTGAATACTCCTAAGTAAATAATTCTCCTCCTGTTCTCTTGGAGGCAATTTATTTTTAATTATAGCTAATATACTCAATTGCAAAAAGAAGTAGTCTCAGGAACAGCACTTAAAAATAGCTAAATGCCATTTATGAAAGTCTATTCAAGGCCTTGCATAATTTGCTTTTATTTCATGTATGAGCAAAGTCTTAATTTTTCCCATTCTGCTTTTCATAGTCTCATCCATATTCCCATTCAATATCTATTTATATAAGCCACAAAGTAAGTTCCATGGCAAATCATTTAAAGAATTAATTTATCCTGAAAAAAATCGGTTTAGCTAGTACTGCAATTTCTGGTGAAAAAAATGTATTTTTGAGAAGTATTCATCAGCAAAGGTAACTGGGTTCTAGCTCCAAAACACACAGAAAACTGCTCTTAACAATAAGTCTAACAGAAAAAAGGTTTGTCTGACCGGCCAAAATTTCCTTCCTGTTACAATGGAGAAAGTGTCGACATTTTCCTGCCCTAATACTTCACTAATCAAATGGTTTTTGAATCTCCACAAATAGTATGGACAAATCCAAATTGTTGCCCACTTTGGTCCTGTGATGCAGTCTTCTGAAAATTCACTGCATCTACTCATATTTGCATTCAGTATACTGTACGTACGGTGTCTTAAAGTTTGCTTGTTTGAGGAGGGGGAAGGAGATGGGATGTTGGGTGAAGATGACAAGGAGAAAGGGGCAAAGACATAAAAGAGGGAGGAATAAAGATGGAAAGATTCGACCTAGTGATTTGGACTGAACTCATTAGGGAAAGAAAATTCAGCTAAAGAACTGTCATGCAGGAATAAAAAAACATACTTAGTAAGCAACAAGAGTTGATCCTTCACCTCCCTTTTCATAAGAAGCTCTAAGGATTTATACAAGTAAAGTCTTTGTTTCATAAACATATTAATTAGCCCCCAGAAAATAGGAGACCTGAGAAACATGGAAGTGAAATACTTAAGTGATTCCCCCAAGTATCTACTTTGACATTTGTAGCATTTATGAATAATCCAAGAGCTGTTTTGAGCAGGAAACTGAAGGCATATCCACAAGCATTAACTGTTTTTATAGCCTCACTATTTTAGCATAGTCATTATGTGACCATGAATATGTTTTCAAGGTTAGCCCTAATGAGGCATAAATTTACTGAGTACAGGAATACCAACTTAATGTAGCACATCTACTTACTGACACAAAGCAGCAAGTCAAGGGACCGTGTAGTCATCCTTCCATAATTGCAAATAGCTGTGATCCTAAACATAAGGACTTACACTGGAAAAAACTTTAACCGATATTTGCTAGAAATGAGTGTTGAACTCAGTCCATAATAAATAGGAACAGTGACAATCTCTCAGATCTCATAGTCTTCTCACCTCCTTTATCTTCACCAGTATCATAGGAAATGTCAAGCCCAATATTCTTTACAGCTGTTGCCATTTTGCAGCCTGAATCACATACAGTAATACTTGGAGAGTTTTCAAGGAACTCTCAACATTCAATTTTCTCTATCAGATTGTCCTAAATAAATCTAGTTTCATATCACGTCTCCTTGCAGACATACTTTGCTGTCATTTCATCTCACTCATGTACTTAACTGAGCAGCTGAAGACTTCATCTTCTTGTGACATACAGAAGCTCTTACTGTTGAATGTCCTTGCAATAAAGTAGTCAATCATAATAGTACCCAATCAGCTGGCTAAATGAGGTAAGAATCAGGTTATTAAATATGAAAGGAGGTATTTTCAGATGATTGCTTACACCATTTTTTAAATTTATGTATCACAGTGAATAATTTCTTTCAATAATTATCAGAAGAGGTTAGGATCCTTGGAAAAAAATAATGCCAGAGTGTCAGATAAGTAATGTTTGTATAAAATGTGTACTTTATTTCAACAGTTGGGGTTTTTTAATCATAGTTTATGATGAGATTCTGATAGAATTCAAACATTTTGAGCTCCTCATAAGACGTTCAGTACCCACTCCTGCCTGACTACACGCAGTTAATAGTGTGGCTTGCAGAAATCCAGGATTGCACAAGCTGCTGTCTCTGAACTCCAGAAGGGAATTTTGTTATGAGCTTTATAGAACATACAATTAAATATTTACTGCAAAGAGGGAAAAAAAGAGCAATTTAGATCAGTCTAGAAGGCGTGTTATTTTACCATGCTATGTGACTGCATAGCTATGAAAATGCAAAAGTGATGAGCAACAATTCTGACTCAAAGCTATGCTATACCGGCTGATACAGCTGTAGGGTGCTACAGAAGCCTGTTTTCGTTTCTTTTTTCCAGAACAGGAAAAATTCCTATATATATTTTAAGTACACTTTTTTTACTTTTATCTTCACTTGCCTAAATCTTCTCTATAAGGTTATGTACCTTTTCTATACTGAACATACAGAACACGCTGTACTCTGCACATCACAGTGGTAGATTATCACCAGCCTGCTGCAGACAAGCTCTCCTTTCCATCACAGTTCGGCCTCTCTTTACCCAGTTTCTACACATCTTGTTCCTTTTTCTTGACAAAAGAAACATACCAGTTGTTTCAGTGGATGTAAAACTCATTCACCACTGGTTGGTTGGTTGTTTTGTTGGTTAGGGAACTATAAATTTGCCAAAAATGTCAGATCTGAAGAGCACTGAAAAAATTAATTAGTCAAATTCAGGAATGAAGTACATTTGTCTATGTTTCAAATTTTTTAAAAGAAAAGCTAGACGTCCACAGAGTTATATACCACTGAGTATTCTGATAAGATTCAAGCTGGTATTTACCTCCTAATTTTCACAGTTTGGCTACTAAAACAGATAGGATGGATATGTACAGACCATGCATTTATCAAAGATCCTACTATTTTCCCCAAAGCAGATAGCTGGCTTCTACTCCAAGGTGGCTGCAGCACAAGGATCATTAGACATGACTTTTTAAGCTGTACCTATAGCTCCAACCAATCTTAACTAGAATAGTAGAGTCCATTGCTTTTATGTCTGCTCCTTCTTCCTGGATATTACTTTCATGGTTTTCTCTCTTCCTAGTAGGCAGAAGAAGAAAGAATGCTTCTCTCCTTCTATCTAATAGGAAATAGATTCATCTTCACTGTCTCCAGCCATAGCCTTTTCCATAATACTGCCCACAGACTGGAGATTTCCATGCAGAATTGCCTGAATCTGGACTTCAGTGACTGTCATTGCATAATACCACACTGCATCATGCATTTCCACTCAGATCATAATTATTCTAGGCAACCTATACAAGTGGGTAACATCTCTGCAGAGTGTGCAGTGTTTACATAGCACAATTCATTTCTGTTTACTTCATTGAATCTTTGTTGAATCGAGAATGCCTTTCATAAACAATTATTCTGCTCTACTAGTAACAAGTAACACATTCGCTTTACAGACACCTCAGCAAAGCTCTCCTGTCAACATGAATTGCCTGTTATGTGCTTTAAAATGTTTTGAAAAAAAATACGGTATGCCATCTGGCTCCCAAACTCTCATTAATTCCAATGGAATATGAATTTTCCAGGAAGGTGACATCACATGATGCCAAGAGAAAAAAAGAAAAAGAAAAGAAAGAGAGGGAAGGGAGGCAGAGAGAGAAAAAGACAGAAAGAAAAGGAAAAAAGGAANGAAAGAAAGAAAGAAAGAAAGAAAGAAAGAAAGAAAGAAAGAAAGAAAGAAAGAAAGAAAGAAAGAAAGAAAGAAAGAAAGAAAGAAAGTTAAAGATTGTAAAGAAGGAAAAAAGGAAGTGGTTACATTTTGTTTATAATTTAAATTCCTACAACTCCGAGCATCCCAGCCATTTCAGAGAATAAAGACAGATGACAGCTCTTGTTCCCAGGAGTTTATGTTCAAAGATAATTTTGAGTCAAATGTAGAAGGGGAAAAATCTCGCAGAGGAATCAAATGCGAAAGCCATAGAATATTTAGGTTTCTCAGAGGAAGGATGCCCCCATGAACTGAGATTCAGAGGGCATGCTCCAAGTTTCTTTTAAGACTTGCCAAATCACTTAGTTTTTCCCCTCCAAATGTCAGTTCTCCCATCTTTAATTGAGGCTAATGACTATCAGCTTCCCATATTGACACAGCCCTAGGGAAAAATCTCATACTTTATAGCTGCTGTCATCTTCTGTGGGAGCACTTTTAGACCCTAATGTAGAAAGAGGACTGCACCTAAAAAAAGCTGACTTACTGGATAGATACAGGATTTGAGTCCCAAGGCATCGTCTTAGGGGAGAGATGCTCATTTTTTTTTTTTCATGGGAAACTTAAAACTGCATAGATTAGAGAAGGTTAGGGGACTTTCCAAGGAGACACAAGTGCTAACCCCTCCTCCCGCAAACAGCCCAAGTTTGACATTAACTCTGTATTTCCCGTAAATTTGCAAATAAAAGAACTAAAATTTCCTAAAAACAGCTAGCCATTTATTTGCTGGAATATGCAAGTGCATGCTTACGACATATTGGTCCATTGCCCAATGACCATGATGCAAGAGAAAAGAACAAGCTGCAGTCCTGCAGAAAATAGCCCAGGGAGTAAAGGGAAGAAGCACAACAGAACCAAATGGGGTAAGGCCACATCCTGAAGACAGCAGACACCATCTACTGAATAACATGGACTAATGGTGGGTAAATTTTCTCCATTATGAGAACAGGGTAATGTTGTGCTGACTGACCTTATTCGGCCTCTCTGCACTTTCTCAACTCAATGCACAGCTATTTTTAGCAGCAGTACTCTGCAAAATGTTTTATAACTCATTTTAGCTGTAAAGCTGCATCCAGTTGCAATGTCGTTCATAGCTTTAACTATTTCTTTGAATTCACAGAATTGATCTCAGAGCTGTGGGATTTTGTCGGCCATGGATTCCAGAGTTAGGGGAATTGACTAAGCTCCTGACAGAGCCTGTTGAATGAGGCCCAGAGAGGGATCAAGCCTTTAGAGCAATAAAAACTAAGATTTTCAGGATATTTTTAATTTCACTCCTATGGGCATAAATTCCATGAAACTATAAGGAAATTAGTCTTGTTTTCTCTTTCATACTGTTCTGAGATATAATCAAAGTTGTCTTAGAGATTCAGGCCTGATTGGATGGGACTTTGAGCAACCTGTTTTAATGGAAGGTGTTGGTGCCTGTGGCAGGGGGATGGAACTAGATGTCTTGGTCTTTAAGGTCATTCCCAAACCAAACTATTCTATGATTCTATGGCTCAGAAACCTACCAAGCTGAAGATGTTCCTCTTTGTTGTTCAAAATAACAAGACCATTTGTTACACTGACTGTTTCATACAGTTTGTGCTGCCAGGTAGGTTACAAATGTCCCGTCTTGAGTTCTGCTATGACCCAAACCAAGTCCCCCAAAACCTGAACAAGACATCTTACACCTTATCTGCACATCAGAAGAGTACCTGCATGAATAGCACTGATCGAGAAGGTTTCTAATGAAGACAAGAGATTCTCACTCCAAGCTGAAAATCTTCATTTTTTTAAGATCAGTTTCCTTTCAAACCTGAGAATGAAAGTTAGACTCTTACCATCAGCAGTGTTTTCATTGCTCCCGCCATAACAGCTAGGAAATACAGTGACATCCAAACCACCCTATCCCAGCCTCACCTCTTAAGTGTTTGCAGTTTTTGCCAAACTAATTGATGCTCCTTCTGCATTCTGCATGAAACTACATGTTTTTATCCCAAATATAAAAGAACGATCTCTCATGGATGTTTCCTGACCTCGACTTTGTTTCAAAGAAACAAAAGAGCTCTTCCTATTTCTTCTACCCCTAGGTTTTGTGAGCATAGAACAATCCGGAATCTCATTCCAGGATTTTTATAGATCAGTACATTCCCACCTTTTACTCTCACTGGATGGTATTCTGTCCTCCTCCAAAGTGTAGGTAACACCACTGGCTTGTCTCAAGAACAATCCAGTTATTGATCTTTGCAGCCTGACCATCTTCAGTAACATTCCAACACTTGGTAAACACTGTTCTTCACAAAGCCAGACAGAGTAGAAGGATAAGTACTGCAATTCTTGTTTAATTTGATCAGGTAAAAATTGCTTCTATTTGTTTTGTTTTGGTTTGGTTTTAATTCAATGGAATCTCAAATTAAAAAACAAAACACTTTTGAGCTCTTCAAAGTGCTGTACTTTTCCCTCCTACATGTGTTACAGCATTCAAGAAATCGATTTCAGACTTGAAATATAAATTTTATTTATCTTTGTTGAATTAGCAAAAGTATGAATAACTTCTCTTTGTAAATAGGATTGGGGTTTGTTAGTTTTTTTTTTGTTTGTTTGTTTCTTTTTCCCTAGAACCACACCATTTTAATTCCAGGATGCTCCAGAGAGAAAAAAAACCCAGAACACTAGCATTCAGCAAAATGCCTCATCACACTTGTAAATTCATATTTAAATCCATTCTCGTTATAAAAGTTTTTGTCCACCTTTTTTTGTTTAGTAAGATCCCAATGCACTTAATCCTTTGTGAAATGAACGCCTAGGAAGTTAAGTGGTGCATGTGAAAACGACAGAGAAGTAGATGGTTGGGCATAACATCAGGCTACATTATAGTTAGCCACTAGACATGCTAGTTCTAGCTATAAAAAAGTAATTTAGTGTTATAAGCAAGGCATTACATTCGTGCCTTAGGGACCTCATTTATATTTGGAACCACTATTTCAGCATCTAATATCTCTTCCAAAAGCATTCTACTGTGTTACTAATTATAGCAGAAAGACAACATAAGCCAGCTATAAGCTTTTGTAAAGTTGTCCATAGTGCTTTTAGTTACAAAAACATGGGCTTTCTTTTTGTGACTTTTCCAAATAAACTTTTAATAACAAATATTAACCAGATGTAGACCAGAATCTAGTGTTTGGCTTTGAAAAAAAATCCTATTTCCTTAAAAAATGTTGCTTCTGACAGGATTGCAATAGAGCAAACATCCAGACAGATACATGACAGATCTTCAGATGCACACAAACAACTAGGAGTTCCACCTTCTCATAGCATTATCTGACAGTAATGTCAAAAAACCTCAAAAATACAGGTTTGCTAATTTTTCTCCAAACCAGCTCCTGCACTTGACAAAAGATACTTCTTGTACTGATGGATTTGGGTATTACTCAATAAAACCAGGGCCCTAGGCTAATTAAATCACAGCTGCACGAATATGCCCTATTACTGTCAGCTATGAGAGTATGATAGTTCATAATCAAAACCAAATCTGTTACACTTACAGGCAAAACCACCAAGAGAGCAGATGGAAAAATTCCACATCATCTTGTTCATCAGTAACACACTTACACGGAGTCCTCAGAACAAAGGTTAGCCAACATAAATACATCACAGCACAAGATGCATCCTCCTGACTGACCATTTTCCACCAGCATGACCTCTGAAGAGGCATGACTGCTCTGGGAGCAGCTTTGTTTTGCTGTCTGAGGGTGTTGTGCAGCTTTGGCAGCAGTTCCTGCCATCGGCCCAGACTGCGCCTGCACCTGGGCACTCTGGCAACAAAGATGTCACCACAGAGCCCCCACAGACATGTCACCAGCTGAAGTTCTGTTGTGGTCCTCATCTCCTGGACATCCAAACACTTGGTCACATCCAGTAACAAACCTCACCAACCTCCTGTGGGAGAGGAGTGCTAGCACCATTTACTAAGGGATAGCATCGTGTAAAAAAAACCCCCCGAAATGGCTGTGGTTGGGCCAGACAATGTTTCACTGATCTCTATAATTACAGGGCTCTTTATCCTCCCACCCATTCCCCACTGGCACATTCACTGCTGACATGTCAATCTTTACAAAGAGAACTGCATAACTCCCAGACTCAGAAACTGATGCCTGCTGATCCTGTGCTGTGGAGAGCAGTTGAGAAACATCACCCACAGAATTTTGTATTTTAGTAGTTAATTTTTTCTTGGGTCATCTGAGTGTTCACTAACACTGCCAAATCAGAGAAACCAAATTACAAGAGCACTGTTGTGCTTTGCTGATATGGCCAAATTTTATCTGCATTTAACATGTGATTGGTTAACGTGGATTTATCACAAAGTATTCTCGGTAAGATAAAGAACAAATGAGAAATACTGTCTGCCATTTCCCTGGCACAGCTACAGAAGACCTCCAAATAGCAATACAGTGGTGGCATGTACAACTGGACCATGTCAGATTTGGTCCTGAACCAGACTGTGGTCCTTCAGGCAGAATTCAAAGGCCATCTTATTCTTGCTCTCTTTTTTTTATTTGCTGGAGACATTCTCAACAGAAACTCTCCATCTTTCTTAGAATTATAACAGTCTGGCAGAAATGACCAATTCAGTATTAAGGAATATGCATTAGGTGCAAATAATCAAGAATACTGAATGACAGGATGAGGTGCCCTTTTTCTAACTTCTAAAACATTTATCTCTTTGCATGTGTTCTCATCCTCCATAAAAACGTTGATCTTTACAAAGCCCAGTCTTACTTTATTTAAAAAAAACAATCAAACTATTAAATTTCATGCCTGTAAAAAAAGCTATATTTTGTATCAGAAATCTTAAAATACTGAATGGAAAGAATTTCAGTGATATGCAGGGCAAAATAGTTACTTGTGTACTATAAACTTAAAAGTTGTATAGAAGCATAAAATAAAGCGTTGATAATGAGCTAGAAAATAAGCAGATTTCCCTGATCTGTGTATATTCAAAAGACACACTAAGACTGCCTACCAGAGGAGTGGAGAAAAATTCTTTGAACTGTAAACTTTTTAGGGCTTGCATTCTTCAGCTTATTCAGAAGTTCAACCAGCTGAAATAAGAAATTTGACCTAGGGCACGTCCCTTGTTGTGGAGAACAAAGTCGATGACCACTTTAAAGTTATTCTGCTGCTGACTCATCTTCTCTTCCAAGCATCTGCAGATAGACCATGAGAAAGTACAGCAGCAACTAACCACAAAACATTTTAGGGATAGCAGCTGTTAGCAAACCAAAGCCTACTGTGCAATCGTGGCTCTGGAAATTTATAGGTTTGATTGAAAAGTGAACAAGTCCTCTATGCTTTACAGTGCTGCTAAACCAGCATCATCTTTGATCTAGTGCCTCAGCTGTACCAGTGGGACAAACATTTTTTGAGAGAAGGGTAACACAACCTGAATAGCTCTGTATTTTCCAAGTATGAAAATCATCCAGCTCAGTTTCTTTCAGATGTATTCATTCCTCTAGGGCAAATGAGATATTTTCTTTCACTATTTAACAGCAGGGGGCATATTCAGTGTATGCCAGCAAAGTTTAATGAAATCAATGAAGTAGCACTGATTTGCAGTAATTGAGAGTCCAACCATGTGTTCTAATGCCAAAGAATCTGGATATTTCTAAGGGCTTATATTGCTTTCCTTTCTGGGAACGGTGGGGATGGGAAATGAGGGATTGGTGGGGGGGGTCGGGAATCAAAGTCCATTTGCTTTGTGGAATGGGGTTCCATCTCAGGTAGCAGAGACAAGATAACACCTATAGAGGTATTTAAAAATCCTGACATTTTTCTTTCAGCATTTGAAATTAAAGTGCATTTTTTCTTGATGTGCCAGCCAAATTTCCACTCTCCACACTCCTGTACAGGCTGTCCTCTCCACTCTGAAATAAGTGTGTAGCTAGTGTTTAGACACATCCTGTGAATGAGTTTTGATCTAAATGACTACTAGATGCAAACATCAGAAGGCCTTAGGGCCACGTAACCTGAACCATAATGTAGGCACTATAGCTGGCTGCACAGTGCGGCTGAAGGCTGTTCGTTTACATGTGCTAAGAGGAATTGTTAAAAGCGAGTTGTAACTACGAGTAATTAAAATCTGGGGCTAATGTCTAAATTGTCTTTAGTCTACTGAATAGGAACAGTAGAGAAGTTAAGAACGGATTTTGCTGCTTTTCAGCAAAATAATACAGCTGACAGGAAAGAGTATAGTAGAAGGAACACATAAATAGTAGTTTCTGACACCTGCTAATATTATGTTGAAAGTAACCACTATGATTTGATAGGCATGCATAAAATGCTCATTATGTAACGTTTTGAATGGCTTTTGCACATTGCAGATTGGATATAGCAAATTCATTTTGTTTTGTTCCTTGTATCAGGCTGATTCTGAACAAAGCGCTCTTCAGCTGTTAAAATGGATCAGCTAAGTCTCTCGTCCACAAAATCAGGCTCTAGGAGATTTCTCTGCAGGAAGGGTTTAGATCCTGATGATCGTATTTGGAGGCAAGTCTAATGCATAAGAATCTATCTTCAAATTCACAAAAACCAGTCAGCCTTTACTTCCAAAGCAAGTTTTACATCACATACCTCAAAAGCACAGGAATCGCCAGTTTGGCAAATGAGGAAACTGAGACTCAGAAAGGCAAGATCGCAAGTTTTGAAGAGCAGGTGCTAACTTCAAGGTTCTCAACAAATTTGTCTCCTTACAAGTAAGAGCTTTTTGGATGATGCTGTGAAATAAGAATGTATTGCATCTCCTTTCCCAGGAGATTCAGTCCCCTAATGTTAGTTACTGCATAAACGATGTAGAAAGTGGACACTGCCCTTTGTTCATTAATGCAAACTTGCAACTCCTGCTTTGGCTTTTTATTCATGTGTATCACATAGTACTCTGTGATATATATATATACACATACATATATATATATATATTCTCAAAGCACACCCATCATCTTAAGCCTTTCAGGCGATTCAGGAATACAGATGCCTGGTTTGGGATTTCAAATGCATTTTGACATGAGAACAGTGGTGTAGCTCAGGCCTACTCCAACAGCAGTGGTTCTAGACAGACGCAGCAAGCAAATACAACCTTGAGAGACTGGATGAAGACTCAGGGCTGCCATCTCCAGCCTTAGACATCCAAGTTCTTCTTAAGTCCTTTCACAGAGCTTGCCTCTAGTATCTGAGGCAAGAGCACAAATAAGTTAGCTAAGGTTCAGGTCCCATATACAGGTCTCTTTCCAACTTTTCCCCATATCTAAAGTCCAAGTTCTTGCCATTCATCATCACCATTCTCAGCTCTTTTGTTTCTATATACAAATATTGCTCCTGATATGCTGTGACGAGACTGAAGGTCATCATAAACAGACTGAGATGGACTTACCTACCTCTTCTGAAGTGACTTGCAGAAAAATGGAGATGGGAAAACATCAGTCAGATCCTCAGTTCTCGCTAGAATTTTTGCCTTATATTCATCATTCCAAGCTTCTTATATTATGGAATCTGAAGATTTTCTCTATGAGCAGAAATACCCTCCTAGGAATTCTGAAATTAAGTTCTGGTAATTTTATTGTCAAATTCTTTACAAGTAATTTATGTTTAATATTTGCATACACTATTTGATGTAGTTGTTTGCTAAGAAAATATTTATTAGGATTGGAAGTTTAACATAGTAAATCAAACACTTAACATTCACTGGACTTCAAACATAGATATAAAATACCTTACAAAATTTGTTTATGGAATTACACAAAGCAAATGCACAGGGTTTGTCTGTTTCTACACTGAATTAATCCCAAGCCAAAACCAAAAAGCAACCCCTAAAAGATCACAAAAAAAAAGACATGATAAACTGCATTTTTGTAATTGTTGCACTGCTATGTAATAAGCCCTTTTTACAAATGTTTACTCAATGTTAAAAAAATCATTTAAAATGTATTCCATCTAACAAAACTATTGGATTAACATCTGATTTTTAACTGATTTTACACCATGAAATTCTATTAATAGAGGTAACTTAGTCACTTAAGTTTAAAATATGGAGAGTAGAGATAGAAAAAAATTAACTTTTAGTAGTCTTTAATATAAAATGCACTAAATTTTCCAAAATAAGATTACGACACACTAGTGCCAATTTATGCTGACAAAAGCTGATATCAGCTTCTTTCTAACTAAAATTCATTTCACAATACCTTTATATATTACATGAATATTCAAGTAAACTATTTAAAAATACTTAAAAATGCAAAAATTGAATTATACAGTGTTTCAGAGAGATGGTTAATTTGGGAATGCTGTCATGTCCAACTATATATATTTATAGATATGTTCTTTCTTGTTTTTAAGACTGTCATGATACTACCTGATATTGCAAGAAATCTATGTCATTAACCTTTTATATTTTCAATGTATAACTTCACAAAAAACAAACCACTATAAGTATTTAACATACCACTGTGTACTTTTTCATCATTGTTTCTGTGTACGGTGCGACACTGAATCACCTTACTGGCTTCCCTTTGTAAAGTGCTGAGTAACAGCCAAATTACATCAGATTTAAATGGAGATGATGGTGCTCAGTGTCTTACAAAAAAAAAAAAAAATCACCATTTAACTGCTATAGTCAGACAATAAAATAATAAAAAAAGTTCAGCTGAGTAGCGCGTGTTCACCAGTGTTCAATCTCTAACAAAACCCTGAAAGACTAACAATGTATTTCCTGCAGGCTGCATTCTCTATATCCACCAGCTGCAAGGATATTACAACATTTTATTAATGATTCAAACACTGGACACCTTCTCTGGTTGAAGGCAAGTTGCTCACTAGTTTTGGTCAAGTGGCTTTTGGGAAACTTTCAGAGCAAAATAACCCAGCAACAGGAAACTGGAATGGAAAATGCCACCCATGCACAGTTACATTACTGCAGGAATTGAGTAACACATGCAAGACAAAGAAAAAGTCAGAACATACCTAAGTAGCAATGGTTAAGAAGTTAGTAAAGTTTTCACAGTGTTTCATACAGCCTTTTACTTTAACACAAGTGCATCACTTACCACCACTATTGCTCAGACATTTTAAAACATCTCTTGGCCATGCAGATCAGTTTGAGAAGAAAACAGCAAATTACACGTCTTAGGCATTTTTAGACATTAAGTACAACTTATAATTTTATTTTGATATTCACTCTTATCAAACAGATGTTTTCAAGTTATATTCATTCTAAGTGTTGGGCTTTAACATTCCTTCCAATTTTGTTGGATTCTGAGCGCTAAATGCCCAAAGAACTGGCCAAATATACAAAGCTAAGCTTTGTTCAAATAGCCAAGTTATTACATAAACAGAAGGTTTAGGGAATTTCTTGTTACCACTCCTAAATTTCTTCCTTCCTAACCTTGAGATGATCCTAACCTTGAGATGGTTTTATTCAGTTGTTCACATACATCTTTGCCTCCTGGAAACATCATTCTATTTGGGTGATTTATGAAGAAGTAAAACTAGACTCAAGAACACCACTGACTTTTTTTTTTTCTCTGTCCAAAAAAGAAAATACACATTTTTTCCCCGTTTGGCAAATTCTATTTGACGCCACATCACCACCACTCAACATTAACTCATACAACAGAGACTTAACTCCACTGTCAGACACAGCAGGGGAAAAATGTCCAGAGGATAAATGGGAGGCTCTTTATCAGATATAATTGTTTGCTCATAAGGAGAGAATCCAGCTTCCCCTTAGTTATTTTTTAATAAATTAATAATTTTTTAAAATCATAGTCACAAGAATTTTAGCTATTACACAAAATTCAAGTTTAAAAAAACCCAAGAATAAATTAGTTACAGCCTTGTAAACAATTGTTCATTTATGTAACATACTTGGGGGAAAAAAATTCCTCTATATAATAAATCAGACAGTACAAGGCACACATCACACTTAAGAATTCAAAGTGATAAAACCAGCAGATGCCTTCATCTTCTTTTTTCGCTGGTGTAATTGTGCTATAGACACTGTAAAAATATGTATATTTTTGTTTACATTACAGTCATTTGAAAATATTTCATGACTGTGCTTTTTCTGGCAAAATATTTGTGCTATTTTACAGTACAGTATAATTGAAGCTCTTGGAATGATTCTTCTCAAATGTTCTCTACAAAGCTGCCGGGGAAAAGGCCAGTCTTTCCATTGCGTTGCAGAGTGCCTTTGAACCAGCCATCCTCACGTTTTTTGTGTACAAAAACAATGTCACCTTCCTTAAGTTCAAGTTCTGCTTCACTCTGAGGAGGATAGGATACCACAACCCTGTACCTGTGTGATTAGAAAAAAAACAAAACATCTTAATTTTAGTTCATTTTTTTCCCTTTTTTTTTTTTTAAACCAATGCATTTAAAAATATTACTGTGCCTGTTAAAGCTTATGAAAACAGAAACCTAGAAATGTTTCCTGGGTATGTAACAACTTAAAAGTATGTCTTGAACAGGTAATAACCATAGCAACATAATAAATTTAAGTCAAAACGCATGCATCTCCTATCAATTTTTTCTCACCGAGATCCCTGTAAAAATCCAGACAATGGTTAAATAACAGGAGAAAACTGTTTTCAGTATAAATTTACAGAACCTTCCAGTCAGCATGACTCAACAGTAATCAAAGCATTCACAGCAGTAACTAGGCATAATTTTACAACTGTATGTTTAATATGATATTATCCCAGGAATGGCTCTTCCGGAAAAGCACAGAACAAAAAGAAGGAACAAACAAAACCTATTAATTTGCATTGCTGTTTTAAGTTATTTTCATTTTTCTTAGAAACTTTTCAGGATAGAACACATGCCATCTTATTTGAATGCAGCTTCCCAATTTGTGTACTACTATATCAAAAATAGACATTTTAAAAAGTGTTCAACAACAATTTTCTGAAGCATCTGACACAAAAAAAGTGTATTTTTTGAGTTTGTCACAGTAAAATCACTTTTCAAATATGAGTGCATTAAAAAGAGGCTACACTTTTAAATATTAAAGGTAATTAAAAATAGTATTCTTCCATTTTTAAACATGCATAACATCATTCAGGCTCTTCTACCATGGTTTCTGGTCACCTAAAATTTAGGTCTTGCAGCTCTGTAGACAATCATGTCAACTTTTGGATCAAGTTTTCTGATAGATACAACGAACAATGTCAGCATGATGAAATCAAATAGAGCCAATGGCTGACTGTAAAATTCAGAAGTTTCTACAGTTAAGAGCCTTAAATGCAGTGCTGGGAAAAATATAATTTCCCATTAAAATCAGAACATTTTGGACTCATGAAGATTATATACCATTTCATAGATTAAGATAGCTATTATCATAATAAGCTTAAAATAATTTATTATTTTAAAAGATTAAAATAAATTAACAATCTGATGAAAAGACACAGTAACAGGATATAGTCTAGTAAAGGATAGAATACCAAATATAGTTAAATATAACCATAATAACACAAGTTAATTCTGTAATTCTGAAGCAGAGAAAGATTCTGTGTTACAGTGCCACATTTTGCTTAAGAACATATAAAACAAAAATGAAGTCTGTCCATATAGTTAAAAGTATTCAGAAAAGAATAGCAGCACTTTATAAATAAATAAAAGTTTCTTGGGAAAGAACTTCTACTGTTGTTAATAGACAGCTTACTTCCTGCTGAAATTAACCAGCACACTACCTGGCACTAATTTTATCCAAAACCAGCATGTTAAAAAAATGAGTTTAAAGAAAGAATACCTGCCTTCCTTACCTTGCACTCTCAAATGCTGCCTTGTAAACATTTGTCTCGAAATACTCTTGGTTTCAATTTCTAATTCTGTCAGTAACCTCTGTGCTCCCCTGAATTGACAGACTAGTCTGTTCTGCTGCTGCTGGCTAAGTATTACAACCAACAGCTTTGCAAAAACCCACCTTCTCTTTGCCCTCCCTAGAGGTTCTTCTGAGCTTTCCATACAGTGTTGAGCAACCCTGCAGCAATTTGGTACCTCTTGTTAAGTTTTAGTTTCCTGGCTACTTTGATGTCCATTTTGTAATCTAATGTCCAAAGCAGAGCTCAACATCCCTGGTTTTAAAATGTTATTCTACTATATTTTTCAACTTTCAATAAGAAGAAACCCATTAGGCTTTGTGCCTGTAAATCATGTGCCCTTCTTCAAATTTTATGCAACATTTTACAAATTCTATTTGCCCAAAGAGGGATGATCAGATCCAGACCTATCACACATCCACACAACTGTCTATCCAGATCACCCTGGATCACCTATGGAACAAAACCTACTTTTCCATTACTTATTTCATCATCTACAACATACTGCCAAAACTACCAATTTCATGCATAAAGAGCTTATGGTTCAGCTCAAAAGTTCACTGCAAGGTCCCTGGAGAAAAATAATCGTATTTACTAAGGATGACCTATGTTTTGGAAAAACACATTCATTCCCACATGTTTGAATCTTCCAAAGCACTTCCTTGTTTGTCTTCCCATTCAATATTTGCAAATGTATTCAATGTCTGAAGGTCAGATTTGCAGATCTTTTGCAGTCATCTAATCTTAATAGTTTACATGCACCTAAGCTGTAAAACCATGAGTTTTCTTCTTTTTTTCTTTAACTGTCTTAGATTATTTTTCATTAATTTTCAAAATATTATCCTAATTCTTTTTAATCAGCAAGTGATAGAATGTTAATATGATAAAAATAAAAGTACTTTAGCTTTCCAGAAGTAGCCCCTATATTTGCCATCAGTGCTTTGCTGATATTCCTAATGTGTCTGGCCATATGCCACAGTGCTTTTGCTTTGTATTTATGAATTTATTTTTTTTTTTGAGTAGTGATCTGTCTTCACATTTCTCCATTCTATTTTTCATTTTTAATATTAGCATTTCTCACACTTTCCAGTAACATGAAAAGTATTGTATCTTTCATGTGTTTCTCCCTTCCGTCATCGCTTCTGTTTCACTGGACACAAAATACTACTTTTCTTCCCAGATAGTTGTAGTCAATTTCTGGACAATTATCTGTGGTTTTCCTGATCACCAAGTGGATAAAAATGCTTTCTCACAGAGAAAATTTTAGCTGCAGAAAACAGAGAAAATTGGAATTACTATTATTACAGAAGTTAAACTCATTACTCAACTTCTTGACTTAGTTTCTTTTTCTTGCACTTTGAATTTTTACTTTTCAGTTCATCTGTGCCCTGCTGTTGTGCATCTCTTCTGTTTGCGGAGCGGGTGCCTTGACTCCTACAGATAACCAACGCCCATCGAGGGCAGACTGATTCTCAGCATTTAATTAACAGCATTAAATGCTGCCAGATGTGGTAAGACTTGCTGCCCTCTAAAGCCACTGGCCTGCTCACTGGGAGCAGATGTTACACCAGTCATTTTGTGGTGGATAAAATAACTTGGGGTCACTCTAATCACAGAACAAAATTACTGCTTTGCTTTCCTGTAACTGGATGAAGGATTCATTTTATAGTTTAGGATATGCAGTGATGTGTATTTAGGTTCAACTTCAGGTCTCTAACACCATTGTGGGGTGCTGGGTAGTTTATTATTACAGTGGTGTATATTTACTGTAAAATTTAAGGCTATTTGAGCAATGTTTCCCTCTAAAAGAGAACACTCAAGAAAAGAGCTTGAAATTTTCTTTTATCTCTTGTCATGGAAAAAACTAAACTCCTCAGATAACCAAATTCCTGCATATTCATTGCATGGGATATCTCACTCTGGGAATTGCAGGAAGTTGAATCTATCTTTTTGAAGAAAAGACAGTGATCCTTGGCCTTGTCAGTGCTGCTTCAATACAAGAAATACAACACCCCAAGACAACTTGTGTCTTGCCTGGAGAACCAGAAGAAATGACTGAACTCCATTGCAGAGTCTCAGGTGACAGGAATTCTTCAAACTCTAAGCAAGGCTTGGCAGAAATTTCTGTTAAACATCTCTGCTACAACACATGAAAGACCATGGACCACAGCAAGCAACCAACCTAGTTCCCAGAAGAGTGACTATAGGAATGGGAACAACAGAGAAGATCAGCAGTAGTAACATTTAAGAGAATGTCATAATCTTCCCTTCCTTTAGTGAAATAGCCAGTGGTATTAAGTATCCATCTGCAAACTTGTGTCACTGAGAGCTTGTTTACTATCAAACAAATCAAATGTCCATCCACTTATTCTGTATGATTGGAAAAAAGTTCACAAGCTTTACTTCTAATTTACTGTAGAACATTCAGGAAAGACATGCTCTAAGACAACTTGCACTTCCAGTGAATGGAAAAACAGTGGGATTAGCAAAAAATTGATATAGACCTTAAAGGTACCAAGGAGTTTGGAGAAAATTCTGTATCCAAACCAGGAGTATTTTCAAATGCTCTCTACAGTTAGGCCAGCTTCTTTTGCTCCTAATTCATGCAGAATAATCAGCAGAATCTGACTCCTAAAGCCTCTAGTCACCTTCAAAAATAAAACCTGAACACTAATATTACACTGCAAAGCTAGAGTCAGAATAGAAAGAGCACTGTTTCTTTTTCCAGTCAGATTGTAATCTGTGATTGGAACTGTGAGACTAGAATAATCCTGGCAGGATCTTTTTGTTGAGCTTGTCCAAATAAATATTTTCCTCCTCAACTCACAATTTTCACTGAAGATAAAATTGCATCACCATTATGATTCTTACTCAGTCTGTCTTCCAAAATGCTGAAGAGTAATCAATGCTTCCAAATTATTTTGAAGTTATTGAGTACCATGTAAATTTTAAGTATTATTAACCAACACATTTTAAGCAACTCAGCCAAAGGAAATGTGCACATCAGCTCAGGAAAAACATTAACCCTGTCCTGAAAAGAACAAAGGGAACCCAGAAATTCTATTTAAATACACGGACAAAAAAATAACAATTCTGCATGCCCATCTGTAGTGAGAATAATCTTGTGGTAACACTTCTACAGTAGCAATTATCACTTAAAAATAGTAAGGATACAGAGAATGCTTGAGTGTATTTTATTATTAGATCAATAAAAATATACAGCATAATTTTCTTTAAGTAATTCTGAGAAAAAAAATTTCCATCATGGAAATGAAAAAACTACTTTTTGTGAGGATACAAAGAGCTTTACAGTAATATGCACTGGTCATGCCAGAACGAATTTGATATTATTTTCACATTCAAAGCCTAAAATCATATTACAGTGCTAAACAGACTTATGAAAATGTGAAAACGAGTGATGTTGTTCTTAGCGGAAAATCTTTCAGGTTTTATTTCTCATCTTTAAGTGTAAATCTACTATAGAAACTCAGTATGAAATTTCCTGCAAGGAAATTGCATAGAAACAGTAATAACCTTTTAAAAAATATTAAAGGTATGACAGAAGTGAACAAAAAGACAAGTAGAAAGTTATATACTGTCTGGATCTTAATACATGGGTATAGCTTGAGATCAGTGGGCCTCTGGAAGTACGACAGGATGCTCACACATGTGAGTTAAACGTATCAAAACAAAGTCTACAATAGTCAGCTTGAATCAGTTCAGTCCTAGAGCTGTTAACACTGCGACTCCACTATTTTTACCCTGTACACCACACAATCTTGTAGCTACTGCAAAAGAAATCCTGTGACATTCTTCATACCAGGAAAAATAAAAGAGGCAGTAGTTAGAAAACTGCCACTTCCTTCACAGTCTTTGCAACCTATTGAGGATTTGGAAACTGGAAAATCAACAGGTGGACACAAAAGTGACAGAACTTTTAAGCAACTGCCTGTCAGTTTCAGAGTCCAGACAACTGTATGTTTTTCAGACTTGCTCACAGAACACACAGGCTGTCCTGGAGTGCACAGTCATAGGGCATTCAGGCAGTAAAAGTGCCTTTGCAACAGCTCAAGAAATCACATCTTAAGAAGCCTACACATAGATAAAGGTCTCATTCACCATATATTTAACTGGCAGTTATGCACTACTAATAAAGGACTAACCTGATATTCATAAATATAAGAATATAATGTGCTTCTGTTTTGCAAAATAGGATTACCTATTTCATCTACCTCAGTTTCCTACTAAGCCTGTCATCATCATATTCGAGTGTCTAGTAATTCAAAAACTTTAAAGCAACATGAAAAGTAAATTAATATAAGCAAGAGTATTGGCTGATAAGTAAATAAGGCATTGTAAAAAATAACTTTCCATCCTGCTATAAAATCTCAGCATTTTGAAGCAGTCCTAATATACACCAGAAGTGTCAGAGAATGGATTTTTTCTTGGCTTGCCCAAGTCTAGCTGTGTAGGATAATTTACCTTTCACAGACAAGAGGCCTTGATTCATTGAGAACTGGACCCAGCGATGAGCAAGGCTGCCGAGGTGGTGGTGCTACTGGAATAGAGGAATCCAGGGAACTTGTTTTCCGATGCAGTGCCTCCTGTGCCAGCCCAGAGGCCTCATCGGTGGGACATGATCCTGCTTTGCTGTGAGTGCCTGCTGATGGAAGCTCTGGCCCCACTGCACCTTGCAGGGCTAACTCTGCAGCTGCTTGCTCAGCCTCCAGTGTTGGCGATGCTGGAGGTGACAATCGAGGCTTGCGTTTAGTGGATGCTCCAGAAAGTAGTTTCAGCAAACCTTTTTTTTCTTTCTGCAAACCAAAAGCAGGGACTCATTTTAGAAGAAAAGTCTATAAAGAGTAAAGAGTTGAACACTCCCTTCTGATAGATTACATCATGCTTAGAGAGGACTCAGTAAATTATGAGATACCTGAGACTGTGAAAATTAAAAAGATAATCATGAAAATTATAAAAGAAAATTATTAACACTTGATAGAGAAAAACAGTAAGTAATTTTGACCATAAACTGGCTAAGTCCTTTCACTTCGTTAGGTTAAAGTTGTCCCAAAAGGTTATCTAGAAAAAGGTGTGAGGAGTTAGATTTCCACAACAGGAATTAAAGAAGTAAAACTTTTCATTAACATGGACATTTCTAGGAAGACATAAAGATTCATTTCAAACCAAGCAGGAAGAAAAGTCAGCTCTGGAAGCTGCTGTTTAGATAAGTTTCTTTTACTTATCCTCTCTCAGTAAGAGCAGACCTTCAGGACTTAACAAAAATTTGCCCCAAGGAGAATGTATAGTGTTTTGCTTCTCTGCTACAGGGGAGGATTGTAAACATTCTTTTTGCTTGTCCAGACAAGAATCCCTGAAGACTATTACCTACCCAGAAGAGAATTATTTAAGTAGCTTTTGTGTTTGCCTTTTTTTGTTTTTAAGGGGTGTGGCAGTGATCTTCTTACCAACGCTCTGACTGAGTGAATGTAGTGCTTGTGAGAGGTGCCAGATTGCAAGGCCTGGAGACAAAAATAAGCTATTTAACCACAGACAGAGAAAAGCATGAGCAATGTGAGATTTTTTTTTATAGCCTGGGATGTAGTGGAATTGGTGAACTAAAATGTCCCCAGTCCTTTTTCCAAGTCTCCAATAACTTAAAACCATTTCAGCAAAGATCTGCTGTGTAGCCAATGGAAAAAAAAAAAAGAAAACAGTCCAAATATATTAGCATCACCCACTTTAGACTATAAAGAAGTTTTCTAAAAGCCCTGCTTAACGGCACCTCAGTCTGATTTCAATGGCTAAAGTAATTTTAAAACAAAGTTTTAGGTACATCCATTAAACAATAATCAACAAAAATAACTAAAAAGTGGCTGACATTAGTGTACAGACTAAGATTAAAATCTGCATAAACTTCATTAAGCAGCCACATCAGCATGTGGTTCAAGAGTAACAAGGTAAAGTCTAAAACATTTGAGACATAAAGACAGTTGTCCCAATGAAAAAAAATGTCTAACTACACCACAATTGTAAAACAAAATCAATTAGAAAGTTGAACGAATTTTTGGACTACTATATAATACAATCACATGGCTTGGCGAACAGTGAGAATGAGTTTAGGCACAGAGGAAAATACTGCCTGCTTAATAAGGAAGGCACCCTAAAAGAATACTGATTTTCATTTTATTTTATTATACTGAAATTTTTATGTCCTGCAAATTCATGGGGGTTTTTTTGTTAAGTTGTTTAATCTCTTAAAAGATTGTATGATGAAATCCAAGAGCATTATTTTATCGTCTACCCACCTTGCTATCCTTGTCTGCTTTACTGACAACAGCATTTCCACCAGCTGCTAAAGCACCCTCTGGAGATGCAGGAGCTCCAGGGTGAGTGTTTACAGTTTTTCCACTAATATCTCCCTCCAAGGATGAAGCAGCAATGTTAGGAGAATTCAGAGAAGCTGCTGCACATGCCAGTGGGATGGTTGAGCGGTTCACATTCACAGCTGTGACGTAAGCAGCACTATTTGGAAGCTGGGGCTGGAGCTGCTGGGAGGCAACAGAGTGGTGGGGAATGATCACAGCTGCAGGAATAAGGCATGTTGGATTTTGTGCTTGTATGGGTGTGACTGCTGCCGTAGGTCTTTCTTGACTATGTGAGGCAACTGGAACAAAAGAATAAAATGTGAGATAGTTCATCTTTTCACAAGACACACAGAGTGTGTCATTGTGTACAGTCATTGTGTTCTAGCTAATCAGTCACAAGAAGCATCCTTCCTACCTTCTTTACTTTCATTCGCATTATATAATGACATGGTACACAGCATTAACTTTATCTTACCTGAACAAACTAGTAGCATATGCTACCCTACTTACACCACTATGCAACAGAAGAGTAACAGCACTGCAACTGTTGTGGAGACATCCAAGCTGCTAAGTGAAATTCTTCACATACAGACAGAAGTGAAGATTACATTTTAGTACCTAAGAGCTAGGTAAATACTACCTGGAACTTGTTTGCTCCCTTTAATATGATGTGTAGTTGTCAGGGCACATAGTGAACACAGGAAGACACTCCTTATAGAAAGTGCTAAAAATATAATTGGATTGTTTCCCTAAACTATTCACAAAATCCACAATAGATTTAGCGGGTCTTTCAAACAATAAGTACAGTGGCAACTACTGCTAGGAGTGGTCTCTCTGAAAACATAAGCTATTGTCTCTTGGGAAGTTTAAATATAGAAGTGGATTTACTCATACCTTTGTGAAATAAAGGAATATCTACACTGGAAGCTGGAGCATAGCACAGGGTTGAGTACACTCACCTGGGTTGCAGCCGAGCTGCAAAGCACAGAGCTCTGCATGAACTATTTAATCCTTTCCAAGAAGTAACATTGCTGCTATTACAGTTATATGGTCAATCAAACATGCCTCTGGATCATTTCAACAGTTTGGGCATCTCTGCACCACTGTGTGGTATGAAGTGCAGACATTATAACTGAACAGTGTGACACAAAATGCAGCACCCCAGTGCTGCACAGCCTCTCTCCTTCGAATACTTGGAAACTTTCTATCTAAGCTGGGGTCATCCCTCTAAGTTGGTGCACGTACATCTCAAATGTATCAGTTCATTTTGATTTTTAGATACTCATTAGAGTTTCAGACTTGTTATAACTGATATCCTGGAATCAAGCCTATGGCACTTGCTCTCTATTCCTTCTACAAATTCGCTTGGTAAAATGGTTAGATTGCAGCAACAATGTATTAGAGAAGATTGACAAAGTTCCCAAACTTGATATAACAATCCTACAGTATTATACCAAATTAAAATCTCTACAATAAGAAACACAAGTTCTTTCTTAAAACAAACAAACAAACAAAAGGTGCATCATTAAATGTTATGTCTAATTTTTTTATAGATAACCTCTTCCCCTGTAGCAGACCCTTGCTAACTCTGAGTAGCACAAACCATTCAAGAGCAAGGAGAGTGGAGCAAGATTTTTTGTAAAAAAACCAATTATTAATGCTGCCCTTTGTTCATGAGAGGTCAGTTTTCTTACCAGTAGCTGCTATTCTTCAAGACATGTCTACACTTAAATGCAATTTATGTACTACAAGCATGGAATAGCTTTCTGGTTTTGTTTTCTTACCCCTGAGGAAATTCATAGGAAAAATGCTTCATCACCCTGTTTTCATACAATTTATCCTTTAATGAAATAGGTAGAATATATGCTTTCTTCATAGTTCCTTTTAATCAAAGGATGCATAATCTCTCAGCAAAGGTGATATCAAGCAGTGTCTCACTAAGATAATTTCAAGAAGGGTACTCAAAGCCCTGAGCGAAACTGAAACTGGAGAACAGTCCTGCAAAATGCAGCACTGATCTGTGAAGCTTCACCAAGAGAGTAACACTCAGCAAAACGTGCTAGGGAAAGCTCAATATGATCATGTTTCAGATGCTGACTACAAAGTTCTCTGTAACATTTGAACATAACGCAGCCATTATTACTTCAGTTCTCAGGTCTTTATAAGGGGCAGATCTGTATTTGTGACTGAACAGCACACCTTTACACAACCCAATGTTAAGTTCTCTGCGTAGACAGTGCAGCTCCTTTGAATTTTACATTTTGGACTTGAAAAGTTGGTGGGAAGCATGTTGACACATTTGTCAGATGGATGGAAGGGTAAAAACTTATTCATCTTGACAGCAGTGCAGAGATGCAGGGACAGAAAGGCCTCTGAAGCCCACAGGAGCTTTCTGCTTGGTGCTGTCACGTGCAAGCTTCTAGGCGGCTCAAATGAAGTATTTAGAGTAGAAACCACCTGTGCCTGAGAGGCAAAAAAACACAGATGCTTTGCTTAGTTTCTCTTACTAGCTGCCAACAGCGTCTGGTTATTTTTATTTAAATGTAAAGAATAAAGTTGTTACAGAGAACTAGCACATCTGTTCCAGGCTAGGATCAGACTGGAGGAAGATGGGGCCAATTAAGGAAATAAAATACCTAAAGACATATGTACATATCCTACCTTCAAAAGCAAACCTGGTGCTGACATCTGAACATGCACAGGATGTTTAAGGAGATGCATGACTCTGAAGAGGCTAATTCAAGGAACTTGAGGCCATTAAAAATAACCATTCTTAAGGAGACAACAGATCATACCATTAGCATCTTTTGCTTTCTCTTCTGCTCTGCTAATATGAATCGTGTGATTTAAAAAACTTTTTGCCATGACTCAGCAAAGAGATCTCAGACCTTAAATTCAAGGCTGAAAGAGGGAACAATGGGATAGTCTAACATGCAGTTTTTCTTTTTTCCTTTTCTTTTAAGGCTCTGGGAACAACTGGAACAGATTAGGCTCCAGTTGTGAGGTATTTTCTTAGTCTGGCAAATCCACAGAGGAGTGCACAGATTTGGTAAACAAAAACTCTTGAAAACACCACTATCAATCTTTTTGAATCTGCATTTAAATATCAAGAAGGCATGCTTCACTGTGATCTGGCCTGCCCCAGACAGTAAATGCAGATTTATACCTTTCAGAAATACAGAATTTAACTACAAAGATCATATGGATCTTGAAGCCAATATAGCCTTAATGTTTCAGAGTCAAAGCTGAAAGAAGTTGCAGTCAAGGTTAGAGGGCAAACTGGAATGCCTAAGGACCAACCCTGAGCCAGAGACCTGAAAAAGAAGAAGGAATGAACACTAAAGGTATTTAAAGATGTTAAAAAAATAATTTAGAAATGAATGCTAAGTTAGAGCAAGATAACACACAAAAAATAAGCTATTGCTCAGATGATCTTACCACTTTTACTACTGTATGAATTGCATATGAGTAGGGAAGCTCAAAGAACGTCCCCATCCCAGATACTGCTGGAACAAAAAAAAATTCCACCTAAAGTACTTGCATATAAATTCCAAACAGTCGGAGTATGTACATACACACAGTTGCTTAGGGAGAATAATAAAAGATTCAACAACTCAAAGGGATATATTGTCATTTCAAATCTAAACAATGACATTAAAAAAAAACCCAACACGTTTACTTATATCCTCACTCCAGCCATGGGTGCAGACAGACCCTACAGTTTGTCTCCCACACATAACAAGGTTTTTTTATTATTATTTTTTTACCTGTTCTCACTGCATTGCGAGCCTGGTTGACTGTCATTTGTCCTGTCACGTGCATAAGGACCTTGGTTTGCGGACTAGTTTGGATATGTGCTGCAGAAACCACAGCTGTAGGTACTGTACTGGAGTTCACTGCCACACCATTCCCCTGGAGCTTCTGGGATGTTCCACTAGCAGTGGAAGGGCTGACCATAGTTACCATTCGTCCTGTTTGGCCAGCAGTAGACGTGGGAACTTTTGTTTGTGATGCACTTGTCACCGTCCTGCCAAAATTAAAAGCAAAACACTAAAACACAACTGAAAAAATTAGCTAGTTAGTAAACCCCCCAGGTCTTCTATTATCCAATTTTAGCATTAAATTCAAGAACAGAATCATTTTGGACTTGAAACTAGATAAACTATTTATACAGTTGTATAATACTATACCTTGTAACTGGAGCCACATAATTTCCAGGAAAAACCCCAATCTTGCTTGTATGCATGGAAGTTCCCTTGAACCAGCCATCTTGGCAGCGTTCAAACACTAGGAACATTTCTCCCTTCCGCAATTCCAGTTCATCTTCTTTTCGAGGAGTGTAAGGGTATATAGCAATATACCTAAAGGACAAGAAAAGAGTTGCAATCCATAAAGCCAAATCAACTGAAAACATCACTTGTGTTTCCTGGTGCAGAGAGTTCAGTCAGAGATGAGAAGGCATGGCAGAAAGGGTTATGTGTTAGTTGATCCATCATAACATAACAATATTAAAAAAAGTTATGGTAATATTAAGGGAAGCAATGACAATTAAGAATATCCTCTTAACTGCACTTTAATGGAATGCAAAATACTTGTAATAGGACTGTCCATCTTCTTAATTAGTGGTCTTAATTAAGTAGGTGTTTATCAACTACACATCCCACCATATCCCACTTCTCTCTCCCTACACCTGCTTCTAGTACCTCTTACATTTTGTGACACACCAATTTCTCTCTTAATTGGAGGGGTGGAGAGAAAGGAGCAGTTTTGTTGGTTGGGAGTGAAAGATCAGTACAGAACTACTTTTCAAACTGCAAAACTGGAGCTTCCCTGCGCGAACTGCAGTGCAAAAGAAAAAAGTATGTTACCAGAAATTGAAGTCTATGGGTAAGGCAGTTACCAGTTACTCACTTGTAAATTTTATTTCCTTTTTTATTCTCTAAGCAACACTTATGCATAATACAGTGCATTTGAAATCACAGTGAGAGTTCAGAAGCATTTTACTTTTTAAAAAAAAAAACAAACAAAACATTCTTAGGGAAAAAAAGTTCAAAAAATGCTGAACCTCCTGCAGTTGCGTCTTGGAATGTTCCTAGGGTAGTCTTCAAATAAGATTGCACAATTTCCTATCAACACATTGGAAACTGATACTGTTATAATCACTACAGTGTACTATTTTCTGCCACAGTTTGAACATAAGAAAGATGTTTGAGTGTTGTTTACATAATTGCTGACCCAAACCTATGGAAAACAGCATTCTAATAAATCCCATTTTCTCAAAAAAGAATATACTTTTCACAAGAGGCAGACAAGTAAGTAGACAGGTGGACTATCCCCTTTTTTGAAAAAGGATCCACAGTTACCTGCAATGCTAGTCTTTCCCACTCCCCTTATAACCCCAAGGGCAAAAAAGTGGCTTTACAAAACATTCTTTCATCAGAACTGTCTCTTGTGCGAAGTAACAACAGCATTACTTGCATGCCTCTCCTTTTTGCATTATGTTTTCATTCCTTTCTGTCCAACCAAAAAACTTTGCAACATCTGCAAAAATCCTTTAAAGGCAATACAGGTACATGATAGAGCAAGTCAGAAACAGGCTTTAAAGGCAACATACAGTACACTGGCAGCAGAAGGCTTCACTGGTACATGATTTAGGGATGATTTACAAAGCCACGCACTGTAGCTCTATGGAAAAGCAACAGATTTGCTTTAATTGATGTTCATTAACTTCCCATTTAGTGAAATCATTCCAAATTTCATTAGTATCCTCATACAGAGCAACCCTTTAAAGATGGAGGATGGAAGTAAATGAGATGGGAACTTGATTAACCGCACTAGGCACAATAATCCCTAAGAAGCAATGTTGCTTGACACCAAAGAAAGAGCCCAAATCCAGATGCACCTGCTATACATGAAGGGCGCTCTTTTGGAGTGGGAGGAAACCTGGTGGGAAGTTAAAAAGAAAGACACAGGACAAAAGTGGTCCTTGCATTATTCAAACATGTCCTATTGGATGGTTCAGCATCTCCTGAATTTTGTATTTTCTTTTATAGTTCCCATTCCTTAAGCTGCACACAAAGAAGTTTTCAAGAAGAAAGATGTTGTCAGCAGCACATGTTAATATACAAAATATTTTCACCCAGAAGGATGACGCACATTTGCTTGTATTACAAGCGTGAAGACAGAATGCTAACTAGCAGCTTTCTGCCTTCATTCCAAATTGCCACCCACTAATTAAGTGCACTGGTCACATTCCAATTGCAACTGACACAAGCGGTCTGACAGTAACATGCTAATATAACAGTCTAAATGACTACAGCATTTTCTGCGTTTTGGCATAAGTTATTCCATATGAGAATAGCCTTTTCATACCATACATAATGGAAAACATTGAATAAATTCACTCTAGTATTTGACACTTATGAGTTATACAGTATTCAGTGCTAACAGGAGGATTCATTCATCTTCTGCATGATAAACACTTTACATTTTTGAAGTGAGCCCTTTCAATACACACCAACAGCTGATAATATTTATCTTAGACATAAACAACACTCAGTATGAAGGCTGTTTGGGGATATCACCTTTATGCATGCTTTTGTTCTGAGTTGTACGCTTGCCTTTCTAGCAGAACACAGCCAGCTGGCATCATATACATACAGGTGAAACTATCAATAACGTTCCATTTTTCTGACTGGCAAAAAGTTTCGATGTTACTTACACACTTGGACGAGTTTGTGGTCGTAAATGCGCCACTTGGTCAGTTGATCCTGATGTAGACCTTTGTATTACACCTGCAGACTGAGGTCCAGAAGCAGAAGATGCAATGATTGCAGCAGACAAGAGAGGTGGTGGCGGAAGTGGGGGATTCATATTCTGATTTTATAAAAACAAAAGAAATAGCAACAGATGATCAACATTGTTTGATGAGCTGAATCAGTGGCAAAAAAACCCCAGAAGCATGATATTCTAGGGAAATGGAAAAAACCCATCTGAGTCCAGTAATCCTTTACCTACTGGTACAATATAACTGAAAAGTTAGGTTTGTCTGTATTTCTTGTTTTCCAGTTTAAAATCTTGACATTTTGGCAGTTAATTAAGCAAATCATGAGCAATTTCTCAGCACAGGAAAAATGGAAAGCATTGTTTCTAATTACAACATCTTTAGGATAGGGCTTGACAAAGATTCACAAGCCTTCCAGGAGGTACATTTTGCATCCTGCTGCTGACTGTACTTCATAACATGATTCATTTTGTAACCTAAAGCTGAAACGTAATACACAATTCAGCTGCAGTGCACCCAAAAGCACCCCCCGGGGGAAATTTTCTTTTGATGTATGCGTTACAAAAGCCAGCACAATATGAGACCATAGTCACTGAGCTATTGTTACCACTTTCTCCTTCTGGTTTAAAGAGTTAGCTTTTGAAATTCAGTATTATCAAGATTGGTAATCTTTAACAAATACCCTAGTAAAAAGGCACGGCAGATCATAATGGGGGTCCTGCCTACAGACTTCTGTGCCTTTTGAGAATCAATGGAGCAATTGTTACCTTCTGCTCTGTAAAGCTTCAGACAATTCTTTAGGACCTTGTGTACTGACACTCCTGGGAAAAGGCGCTCACAAAAGAACTTTTTTTTTCCCCCTTCCAAAAATAACTATTTGTGTTACAACACACACAAAAAGAGTAATAAAAACCCTCTAACATTTGAAAATTTAAAACTGATTTAATTTCAAACATAATCTTCAATTCAACACAATTCTTTAGTATTGAAACAAACTCAAACCCATGACACTTCAGGTTTAAAAACCACAGAACTAAAATACTATTTAACAAAATATTTTGAAGTAGTGCCTGGCACTTCCAATACACTGGCATACAAATACAAAGCATTACACTATTAGTTTGGAAAATATGTAATTGATAGGTGCTTTAATTCCCCTCAAACATTTCACTTCTAAAGTGGACTTTTTTTCTGGTTTTCTAAACTAAAACCTATAGAGAGACTACGTTTTACTTCTACACTATGTGATTATTACCTCGCTGCATTTGGTGAAAGTGTTAATAAAAAGACAGCTCTATAAACCAGTTTTACACAGTCAAGACACATTAAAGAACTGCGTAATTAAAAGCCTTCAAATCTAGAGAAAAGTGATCAACTCTTACAGTTTTTCAGTCAAAATTCTTATGCTTAGCTATGGTATAAATTGAGTACTATATTGTGAAATATTCCTATTTTATTCAAAGCTTTTTTTTTCTGATCGTACATTAAGATGTTCTTAAGACCAAATAAGCCTTCTGTATCCAACACAGAACAGACATGAACTGCCAGAGAAACATCGTTGTGAGCTTTAATACTAGTAGTTATTTACAAGAATGGCAGTTGCATTTGCTTGACATTCTAGATCACTACCCATACAACAATCACTTGAAAGTATTTAGGTAATTCATACTGAAAACATTTCTCTTTCAGCTGTTTTACAGACAAAGTTATTTCTCCCTCCCAGTCAGCTTCAACAAAGGTCTTGGCTGAATTCAAACCAAATGTGAGCGTCTAACTTTCACGTAAGTTGTCAATAAAATATAAATTTAAATTTTTTAGGCATTTTGATTTCTTTATACATGATAAAACTTGTAAATACATATTAAGACATGATTAGCTGGAAGTCTTTAAAATGAAACCTACTCATGCACAATATCAATGTTGTCATGAATCCACACTTCCTGCATCTCCAAAGATATAAATGCTGAGCATTGCATTTTATTCATTTGAATACATTGAAGTTTTAGTTGACATAAAGGCACCTTCACAGCTCTGTTTTATTCAGCTATATTCAGGTTATGCTTCCCTCCCAGTCAGCATGTCTGTCAGCATGGTAATGAGATCTGCAGCAAGCCACAGCCCAATTAAACTCCTAAAGACTTGGCAAGTAGTGAGAATTCTAAATAAACTACCTGGTAGGCTTGAGAGGACTGACACTCCTCAGTTTGCACTGCTACAACTCAATAAAACAGATCCAAAAGATCCAGCCATGTTTTCAAGAAGTTTTCTGGCATGTAACCATTTTTCTAGCTATTGGGAAACACACGTACCAGAGCACACACTTGTTTTGATGGCTCCCATAGTCACCATTCCATGAAAGAATATATGCAAACTGCATGCGATTCAAAAAGTATGCTTAACAATAACTAAGAGTATCTTAGGTAGCTGAGGAGAGAAAATTGAAAGTTTCTGCAACTGCTTTTCAGTCATCAGGTGTACTTTCAAGCATGTAAAACAGCAAATGAGAGATAAATTATAGTTTTTAATTGGATGATGAAAAATTGCATAATTTGATACTTAGTTTCTGTTAAAACTTCAAATAGTACCTATACTATGCACATACCTATTACTAAATTTAAATGTAATTAGGCTGCATTTCCACATCAGTCAATTGAAGATCAATAATTAGCTCACCCAAAGAATAATAAAAGGCAGAGCAGTGGAAAAGAACATTCATTAACTGTCTTCACTCCCTCGAGGTCAAGGGAAAAATACGTGGCTTGCAAAAATCCCTGAAGGCTAACAAATTTGGGCTCATGTTTAACAAAATTCCTAAACTATACGTTATCGGGAACAGGTTCCTCATACAAAACCTCATAGTTTCTTTCAGCTGCTTCCTCTTCCTCACAAAAGTTGATTTGAATTTTTGAGGTTTTGTTTATTAAAACTAGCAGAGTTCTTATTTAAACTTCCTCCTGACTTACACTATTGAATCATCTGGAACCACACAAAAGAGAGCTAAATGTCATTAGTACACTACATAACCCTCACAGCTTGTGCCTCATTAATAATAATTCAGACTACCTTCTAAATTTCAACATAGCAGTGCAACTTTTCTTTTAGTGTGTGTACAAGAGAACAAGACCAGAAAAATTAGAGATCTTTTAATTTTTGAAACCTTCAGTACACAAGTGAATGCAAACCATCCAAATATAGACCACCTATTTCTGCTAGTTAAGTGCATACACCCAGACACCATTTCTAAGTCAACATATTCAATCTGCAGAAGTAGCAATATGGACATTAGGCTGATTGCAGTCCAACACACTTTTCACTTCTCAAGATACTGTAAAAGCAGAATGAAAGGAAGGTAAGTTATCTCTTGTTGCTACATTGTTTTTCTGCTGCTGCTTTTGAATGTAACTCCAACTTTGTTGTGGTATATTTTGCTTCTGGTTTTCCCATATCATGGTTCAAATCACATACCTGAAGATTTTTTTTTTAGTAAAATCTATGGCAACTAGATCTCCTCCATTAGATAACTACCTTATAAATTACATCCAAGAATTTCCTCCCAAGTAAACGAGCCTTGCATAATTGTATGTGCATATTTTCACCCAACAACTACCGAACTTGAGTTCTGTTATTTATATTTTACAAAGAACTTGAAATATACTAAGCACCTAGAAGGCTCAAAAATACCAGTGGCCAAGAAGAGCAGACCAATGAATGTCCCCATTAAGGGTAAAGTTGTGGTTTGAAGTCCCAAAGAACAGTGTGAGTGATAATACCACAGCCAAAAGCTGTAGCTGTGAGAAGTCCACCTCAGTTTATAGCTTCTTCAAAGAAGTAAACCTCAAAAGACAAAAGAAGAATTAATGCTATTGGCTTAAGAATTGATGCTGTGAAATAAAACTTTTAAATAAATATCACAAGTTTTCAGAATGCAAATTAAAATCTGCATAAGGGACACAAGCAGGAAAGAGCATATATGGTCACTCGACAAAGGCACTCTCATTCTTAAAGTTTATTTGTCAATTTTGGCTGGAAATTTGTAAGTTATTTACTTCATACAATGTTTGGTACCAAACAGCATCTACATGGGCTAAATTAAATTATCATGGGCTAAATAAAATTAATACAATTGGCATTTCTGCCACCATAATATTTCCCAAAATAACAACGCAAGAAACTGAAATGCAATCCTATATCTGTACACAGATTAAAAGCATCACAGGCTCCTTTGGGCTAGGAATTAATCCAAACTGTCCTAGAGAAACTTGCTACACAACAAAACAGCTCAAAATATCTCTTCTTGACAATAAAAATCCATCCTTCTTACAGGAGATAAGCTTTTTTCTTGCTTTGAGATTCAGGACAGATATACGTAGCAAAAGTTCAGAATTACTGTAAAGGAATATATTCTTCTTTTCTTTTCTGATGGGCAATCATGCTCATTCTCAAATTTCTTCTTTCTCCCTTAATTTGAGCTTAGCATTAAATATAAACAGCTTGCTCTCAAACAACAATTACTTTCAATAGTGTTATAATCACAAATATGATTGACAGGAAGGAGATCCAACAAAATCACCTTCATGCTAAAGAGAAACTCATTCTGTTCCCATTCAATTCCTTCGTCATTTCCTTAGTATTCAGAAATTAAGAAAAAGGTAAAGGGAGAAACTTAGAGAAACACAGAAAATTACACTTACAAAAGCAAAAAATACAAGAGCAAAAGGACTCAAGCCAACCATTTCTGATGTATTAAAACATACAGCCAGAATTACTCTGCAGCTTAAAATTAATGCTCAGAATGTCAGAAAGGGTATTTCCAGAAGGGAAACAACTAGAGAAACAGAACATCACTTTCCGTCTTGACCTGTCAGAACCATTTTGCACATTTCTAAAATGAAAACAAGGGTTTATGAAGCAAGAGGAAAAGTGAAAGTAAAAGATACACCTCACAGTCTGTGACTTTACAAACTGCATCATCATCTAATATCTTCTATAGCAAAAGAACACAAGATTGACCTGACTCTAGCCTGAGCTGCCAGCTTGCATTTTAGTCATGCTGAAAACAAGTCAAGAAGAAACAGAACATTATGTACAGAAAGTTATTGACTTTAAAAGAGGGTGGCAGAGAATAATTCAGGTTCTCTGTGGGAATTATATGCCTAATTGGAAATATAAGCAGGAACATGGTTATCACAAAGCAAAAGTAGCACCCCAAGAAACACATGGCAGGAGTTTCATTCCATGCTGCATTTAGCACTGTAATTTAATTCCTGTGGGTACCAATGGTGAGACTGCCTTTCAACAAGCTTATGCAACTAAAGCACCCAAGGTGGTTTAATGATTTTGCACCAGCATCAAAATAAAGTATTTTTCCATGCTGGCATCAAATAAAGAACTACTGATTCATATTAACAAACAGAAATGCTTGTTACTGAGAGTAAGAATAAAACGCACCTTCTGACAGAACTTTTGAAATTATGGATTGAGTCCTGCCTGCTCAAACGTCTCCAAAACTTCAGTCTCAGCCATAAATCAAATCAAATCAATTACTCAATGTTTGCAGCATATGCTAGCTAGACTTGCATTCTGCCTAACAGCACAGATGATACCAAAACTGATTTGTTTGCTCAGTTCTCACATGTATTTTCTGAAGGACAAGATGAAAGAAGTGTAAAAGACTCCATGGACTAATACATAAGCAGCTAATTGTTTCTAGCATTAGATGCACACTTCATAGGAAAAAAAAGACCTGTGTGTCCTTTCTGGTGGACACCAACTTGAACATGAGCCAATAATATGGCCTTGTGGCAAAGAAGGGTAATGGTGTCCTGGGCTGCATTAGGAGGGATCTTGCTAGCAGCTCAAGGAAGGTGATCCTTCCCCTCTCCTCAGCACTGATGAGGCCAAATTTGGAGTGCAATATCCAGTTCTAGGCTCCCCAGTATGAGCGAGACACACACCTACTGGGGAGTCCAGTGAAGGGTCACTAAGGTAATTAAGGGACCAGAGCATTTCTCCTGTGAGGAAAGGTTATAAGAGCTAGGACTGTTCAACCTAGAGAAGGTTCAGGAGGATCCCATTAATGTATTTAATTAAGTGAAGGGAAGGAACAAAGATGATGAAGCTACGCTCTTTTCAGTGGTGCCCAGAAACACATACTGAAACACAGGAGGTTCAGTCTGTGTATGAGGAAACAGTTTTTCACTGTGGGGGTGATGGAGAACTGGTACAGGCTACCCACAGAGCCTGTGAAATCTTCATCCTTGGAGATATTCAATAGCTATTTGGAGACAGTCCTGGGCAACTGGTTCTAGGTGGCCATGCTTGAGGAAGGGAGTCAGACAAGACAACTTCAAGAGGCCTTTCTAACCTCATCTGCTCTGTGACATTAAAATATGAATCTAAATATAGGGAGATGATTTACTGCTTCCAGGTTAGCATATGTTTAACAATAAGATTACACAGCAAGGCAGAGCAAAAGCACATGGTCTGTATCATTGTCAATAATCAAGTCACCTGTCTGGAGCGCAAAGAATATGAAATACATTTATCTGGATGAGAGCAATCACTCCAGCACTGAAGATGAAAAAAATTTGTGGGATCAGGGTGGATATTTAGCTGAACACAAACTTTGTGCTACACTCAGGTTAAATGAATGTAAACAAATTCTCAAGATATAAGCATCAGGCTAACAGTGTAAAACAGTCATGCCATCAATACTTCTATCATTGAAAAAGACTGTGCAGTACTGCACCCAGTTCTGGAATGTGTCACCAATTGCGTACCATGCCAGAAGTATTGAAGGCAATTCAGAAAACAACAGATCATAATTTAAAGGACTGAAAAACATAAACTGAGAGTCCAAAAGAAAGCTGTCAAAATGAAACCAAGCCACACCTAAGCATTTACTTGAACAACAAAAAGTTGATACCAGACGACAGAGAATTATGCTTTCGATTTTGCAGACAAATGTGTAAAATGATACAAGGACTAAAAGTTGAAAACAAAACTAGACACATTTAGCAGTAGGACTATTCATCACGTTTTACTTGGTTTAAAGACTGCAAGGATAATTAAACACCTAAACAAGATCAGGTCCTGGGGTTTTTTGTTTGGGTTGTTTGTTTTGTTTTTTAAACTTTTCTTATTCAACTGTGCTCCACCCCTTAAAAGTTAAAGGCAGATTTGTTGGACAAGAATTGAATTTCAAGAACGCCAATGTTCAAAATTACATCTTATCAAGTTCCCTTGAAGACCTCTGAAAACTGATATCCACAATCTTTACTGCAGTTACGGTCAGGCTCTCATAAGTGCAGTATGATATAGGACATTCCAGAGCGTCTCTATGACAAACACAGGAAACCAAAGAATTGTGGCTGGTTTGGAAAGAAATCCTGCATTTTTTGAGGTAACCGCCATGATATTTTTCCAAAGGAAATAGCATTGCAATGTATCTCTTCCTTTAAAAGATGGCCATTTACAACACTTTTTCCTACTGATCTCTTAAGAACCTAAACTTAAGACATGCTAGATATGACCTTCATTTGCCATGTCATCTTATTTAATGAAGAGACAGAAGAGTTTTGAAACTTATTTCAGAGAATCTTGATAATCTCAAATTAAGTAAAACAGAAATATGTGGCAGTTGTGGTCTCGAGTTGATGTTTTTTAAGATCTTGCTTGTTTCCCCTAACTTTCCCCTCTTTTCTACTCATGCTTAAAAAACACACTGTATTTACTACAGAGAAATTACAGAAGTAAGCTGAAGAAATGACAAGATGTAAACATTATTGTATCAACAGTGCTTTTGCTATAGTTAAATTTATACCATTGTCTACCACATAGACGATAATCATAAAATCATCATTTCAAATCAGTGCATCAAAACTTCAGAAAAAAAATTCCTGTACACGACCAAAGGAAAATGGGAAGACTGGGTTTTCTTAAGCAGTACTTACACCAAGAGCAGCTTGGTAGGTAACTTCCGATGGGAAGGTAAATGAAGGCCCTGTTGTGACTGGGCTGCTTGGGGGTGGAGTCACAATTAGCCCCGTAGTACCAATATGAACCTGTGAAAGAAAAAAAACCCAGCAGAGTCAGTTCTGTGTAGTTTAATAAGAGCTGGTTTTGACACAGCTGTAAGCTTCATGTACTCTACTACCTGGAACCTTAAACTAGAAATAATTTTTTTTTTAGAGATTCACACAAACAGTATTAGATCACACTGATCACTTAAATTTCCCCACCCTGACATTTCTGAAACTTTGGAGACATATTGAACCAGCAATGTGAAACATGCTTTTACCAATGTCAGTATTGGTTTTTTTTGCATAAAAGGCTGTCAGATCCCAAAGACGTCCAAATAAAGCCTATTTACTAGCTCATATAAAACACCATCAATACTTGTCAGGCTCCATTCCCATCTCTTTTCCCAAAGTGTAATCACTATGTGAAACAGCAAACTGTTCACGAACTACTAAACAAATAGTAAAAGTCAGATAAATATTTCTACTTATCACAACCAGATTAATGTGATACATTCCTTGAATACATGTAATCTTCAAGCTGAATATTTTACTTTTACTAGCATGCACTTGATTAATATTCATTACTATATCCAATTCAGAAAAAAAAATCAAGAAATCAAATCACTCTAGTTTCTAGTTTCCACAGTTTAATAAAAATCTTTGTGGCACTTTAGGAAATCACAACTGTGAAAAAAACTAGCCTACAAGACCAAAAATATTTGCTATCATTATATAATAAGTGTTACAAAATATTTTCCTTAAATGTTCTCATGCTGAAAGACAAGTTTTGTGAAACTATATGTTTAATATTAATTACAAATAATTAATAATTTGAAATAAGCAAACTGACAAGATCAGAAGCCTTTATGGTTACAGTTGATTTCGTGTGAATTACCTGAGAAGGGGCACTACAGGACAGTCCCGTCAGCTCACTTATGCGGGCTGCTGCCGTTGGGTTGCTGGAGCTGATGAGGACAGGAGGGCTAATTTCCATTGAGTGGCGATTCTGAGAAGACTGTGAAGCCTTGTTGGACATGGTGAGGGAGGTAAAGGAGTGTCGTTTTTTGGTGTTTTTCTTAGTATCGGTGTGCTTTTGGGTTGAATTGTTGTGGGCTGCCCCAGAGGTACCCTCTCCAGAGTCAACAGCAGAACCTGAGGGCTTGTCCAATTCTATCAGCTGTTTGGCTGCTGTGTTAAACTACAAAAAACCAGTAACACATTAGTATTCCTTGTTTATAAAAATCAGCTGAACATAACAAAACCCCTATTTTTCTTTCATTAACAATATAATAAAGTTTAAACCATGCAACTTAAAACTATGACATACTGACCTACTCTACAAATTAGTCATTACAGAGTGACAAATCATTCACCACAAATTCAACACACGCTCTTGGGCTGGTGTGGACTACCCATCAGAGGTAAAATTTCAATCAGCAAAGGACATAATGCTGCAGTCCAGACTTTAATTCAGCAATATCCACTACCTGTGTCATCTAGAAGTCAGGCTAAATCATAGCAGTGCCCTTGGATCTTATAATATAAAAATCTGTTTTACAAAAATTCTTGAATGTTTATTTCATTTTAAGCCTTTTTTTGTTTTGATGGTATGACATAAACCCACACCTTTGCATATGGGCTCTTGAAGGTATTCCTCCTAGTAACCCTTGGCATTTGTACGCATCCTTAACACTACCAGCAGTAAAAATCCAGGCTTCCTAAATGTGCTTTTAAGAACAGAGTAGGACAGACTAAGTAGCCAGCTGTACCAGTGTACTGCCTGTCAATTGGTACCAATACAGGCACAAGATGGCATAAGGATAAAAGAAATGCATATGGACAATTTTGTGGAAATACCTTTTCAAAAAGCAGCGGCAGCATCTCTGTGCTTAAGAAGCCTCTAATGGATTTTTCTTTTTTGTAAGTTTAGCTAATGAATTTTTGTTCACAAGCAGATTTTCTATCTACTAATTTGTTACAACAATACTACATCAAGTGCAAACAAATCCTTCCTTTTCAATGAAGAAATGTGGAATCCCACACATTTTTTCCTTACAATGAAATGTAAGCTATGTAAGGGTGGGGGAGGAGGGGGAACCAACAAACAACCCCTCCTACATTTTCCATATACCCTTTATTTTCAGAAAATCTTACCTATATTTTAAAGCTATTAGAAATAATAATGTCAGTGTTCTCATTTATTCATGAGCTGAAGTAACACCACCACCAGTTTTCTGAATACGTATCACTAAATATGAATACTGCTACTTGAATAAGTGTAGCTGATTTTGGAGAAGGGAAAAATATTTTCTGAAGAACATCAGGATGAAAGAGTGAAAGTTATTCACTGTGGAATTACTATTTCTATTTTTCAGCATATTGTTTTTTCTATTTATTTTACCCATTTTCCCCATGGGTCTTGAGATACCTACTATGCTCATAAAGAGTTTTAAAGCAGTATTTTACCCCATCAAATCTTTACTAGACAAATAACAAATCATTAATGATGATAACAACGACAATGATCTAAATGCAGCTCCCAGAAATGACTAGCTTATACTGTGAGCACAAGTAGATATACATAAAGTAGTGTAAAAGAACCAAGACTATTTTTTAATATAGAAAAGGTTTTCAAGTAGTATTTGAAAGGTATCATCTAGAAGAAAATTTCATGCATATAAATTAAAAAAGCCAAAATTCAAAACCAGAACTACTGTAACAATGAGGACTTGACATAAAAACCTTCTTAGGAAGAGGAAGAACTACACAGAACATGGAGGAGGGCAATAATGTGGGATATGAAGATGAGAATGTAGAATTTTTTTCCTAAATGTTCTTACTGTTGGTTCTTCAGAAGGCAACTGGAGAGAACAGGAATCATAGAATCCTAGAGCAGTTTGGGCTGGAAGGAACCTTAAAGATGATCTAGTTTCATGTCCTCTGCAATGGGCAGGAACACCTTGCACTAGACCAGGCTACCCCATCCCACTTTGCCTTGAACACTTCCAGGGATGGGGCATCCACAGCTTCTCTGGGCAACCTGTTCCAGTGTCTCACCACCCTCACAGTAGAGAATCTTTTCCTAATATCTAATCTAAACCTACTCTCTTTCAGTTTGAATCTATTCCCCCTTGTCCCATCATTACATGCTCGTGTAAAAAGTCCCTCTCCACCCTTCTTGGAAGAAGGAAGGATAGGAGAAGACAACATTAGAGCAGTAAACAATGCTAAGAACAAAGTGGATGCTAGATTTTCCTTCCTGTTAATACTGGAGATGGATCATATGGAAAAAACAATCTCATACTGCTTTTATAGCACAGAAGATATAATCAAAAAGCTTTTTCCAATGAGGATTATTTTAAAATTATTATTATATTTAAAATTTAGAGCAAACATACTTTTAACAGACCAGTGAAAACATTATTTTCTTGTAGAACACTGATGTGAGGCTGAAGGATATGAAACATGTAGAATATGAGACTAAAAAAGCCTACTCTGCTGTTCAGCCTGTCAGGGTCCTTATTTGTCATCATGGAAGAACATGCAGGCTATTCAAAGACTAACAATTTTGTGTATTTTGTACATTTTTTGTCCCATTCAGACAGAAATTCTTCATGTTCTTCCTGAGAATCTGTGTATTCCATACTGCTTGATACAATGGCTGCAGTCATTTTTATTCTTATCTAATGTACTTCCTTAGTAGCAAAGAGCCTGTTCACAAATGACAGAGATCAGAGAAAGAAAAGCAGTACTTATTTCTCAAACAAGAACTACCTAATTGAAAAACTTAAGGGATCACCCAGGAATAAAAAGCAAAACCAAAGGGCACTTTGCTAACAGTACCCTGAAGTATCTGTTACACTTAATTATGCTGTTTGCCTCTTGAAGATATCAATGCCTACAGAATCTTGATTATTCTATACAGTGAGCAACCTATTAGGGAAACATTAGGGCTTACCCTTGGGATTGATTTAAGACTGATGCAAATATAAGCAGCATACTGAGCTTTCTTTCGAAGAGAAGAAAGCACAGCACAGTTGCATGAACCTGAAGATGGAAGTGAACTGATTACTGGCCTTCTCTTAGAAGTCACCAGAGGACAGCAACAGCAGCAGAATATTTTGTAGAGTGCAGTTTATTTCTTCCTTGAGAAGAGAAATTAAGAACTTGCATGCATTCTCCAGTGACATGGCCAGTAGACATTCAACGTCACCAAGGGAACACATCCAAGTCATGCTATGAAATCTTTCATATAGCATTCCTTTCTGCAACAAATCCCCATGTATCTAGGCCTACATTCGCTACATCAGTTGTTTTCCTGAAGAGAAGTATTTTCACTGAAGCTTCTTCACTTCAACTTTTACAACTTCTACAAAATCTTTTTTGGGGGTTTTTGGGGGTTGGATTTTTTGTTTGTTTTGGGTTGGGTTTTGTGGGTTTGGTTTTGGGTTTTGTTTGTTTGTTTGTTTTCTTTTTATCCCTATTCAACAAAATCTTTGCCATATAAAATGACAACTTAAAACTTTACTAGAGTGAACATATTAGGTAATTTTTTTCCCTCTACATTTCCGTAACGTTGTTTATAACTAAAGCTAAAAGAGCTTGATTAATATAAAGGTGTTTCCCAGTTGTACATGTTGAGTTGGGAAACAAAAGCTGACATTATTTTCTACTGACAATTTCACTGAGATTCCCTTTCCCTGATTTTTATTCCATTCTGGGCATTTGTATTTTTCTCATTGTTCTGCATAAGTGATGAATACCCTGTAAAAACTTAAATACTTTTAAATACGTTTATGAAACATTAAACCACATCAAAATGTCAAATGTGAGGTCTGAAAAACATATATTGTACATATATTGTACCCAGAACTGAAATCTATGTAGAAAAATTCTAATAATATCTGTTTAGCTATGATTAATCTTTCTTTTTGGAACAGAAATAAACAAGTGTTATGAACTTAATCATAGTCTCTAAACTCCCTCCCTGCATTTTATTTCATTACTGTGCAAGAATCAGGTTTACCTGCTTTTAATGCAAGTACCTTGAAATTTTATCAACTTTTATAGAGATAGGAATGTATTTGTTAGTTAAATAGTTAGCCCAAATGCCCACCCTAGGAAAGGACTTCTTCTAACTCAGCTAAATTAAGTAATTTTGTTTGAAGAAACACTACAAAAAGCTTTAGTGGCTGAACTGAAGGGCTCCTAGCATGGAGCTAGGAAAGAATACCCAAAGGCAAGAAATTGTTAAATTGGCTTTTAAAAACTTCAAAAACTGAAGACAAAATTGCACCAAGCAAGTTGAAACATTTTTGGTCTTGTTTTTACAGTCAAGTGAAATCTGCTATCCCTCAGTATCTAGATCCTAACATCAAGCAATAAAAATAAATACATATGTTTGCCCTTTTAAAAATAATAAATTCTATGTTGGTTGAAAGCAGTAATGTTTTTTGAGCTTCCCATCTCATCGTGGTATTCAGAAATTGAATTAATAAAACCTGACTTGATTCTTAGTATAGTTATACATTTCTTCTGTGACCTGAATTACGTATTTCTCATCCCATAGGTAATGGGAAAATATTTTGTCCTTTCATCACTCTGCCTCCTTTATTTACATAAAATACTGTCTGTGCAGGAAGTGAATCTTATCAAATATCCACAGCCACCTACCAGACAAGACAACACTATTCCAAATCTCTGTATCTTCCTGTAATGCAAATTTGAATAACCATTGTTGCAGCTGTACACACTGTTCCTAATCACTGATGTCTTTCTGTAAAGAATATACAGCTTTCAACACTTAGAACTGAAAAGGCTGGGGAAATTTTCTCAACTGATACCGCTTACTGTAAATTGCTGTTTCACATATGAGAAATGCAGGAAGATACAGAAGCTTTCATATACAACTCTGTTAGATGTAAGAGCCAATTCTTTACCTGTTTAACAGCAGCCTGTATTCTTTGACTTCCTAGTTGTGCTAATTTGGTTTTGAGAGGCAGGTATTAAGGACAGTCTAAAGCTTACAATTTCCCTGATTTACTGACTGCTTTAATTTTGTGGCTAAGTGTGGTTTGTGATTGACTGCATGATTCCAGTATTAACAAGAGAAAACAGTGACTGCCTCAAAGTGCTCTCATTTCAATTCCATTCAATGAAAATAGGTATCAAATAACTAAGTGAAAATCACTGGTTCAACTGCTGAGGTCATTAACTTTCCCAAAGAGAATTTTAGGTCTAATATTATTTATATCTCAGGTTATTTTAGAATCTTCACCAGTACTGATTATTTTTCCTTCCAGAAAATTAAATACACAGCGGGCACAACCTTAGTGAAGACCTAGCTTTACTCACCTCAACATATGAAATCGGAAATATTCCTATTTTGTCAGCCAGCATTCCTTCAGCCCAGTTTTCATCCACACGGCGAATTACAGTCAGAACATCATCCTGTGTGAACATGCAGTGATTATGTCTCCCAGCTCTAATTTAACTTCTAATTTAATTTTCTTCCATAACAGAGGGGTAATCAGAGAAGGCAGTACATGGACAAGAACTACAAAGAAGGCACTCTGTAACAGGAACATGCCACTTTTGGGGTTGAAGTCAGTTTAAGCCGTTCCTTTTTCTATTTTGTCAGAGTTCAGCTAACTGCCCACATCTCAGTGACCTGACTTTGACCATAGTGCCAGACTTCCTGTTGTGTTCAGTCCATGTTACTCATCAGCCCCCCTCTAAGTCAGTGGCATTCATCACAGAACCACAATCCTTTTCCGACTCAACTTACTTATTACCTAATCTTCCCAAGATGTTGCTTTTCTACTTGAGTACTTAAGAACATTGGTAAGTGACAGGACTTCTTTCACATCTACAGTTTGAGTGTTTCTTTAGAAGATGGAATGCTTTTAATTTGTAACGTAGATTATTTCTCATAAATTAAGAACATCACTACTTCAATTATGAAAAATTGCATTCTCAGAAATAAAACCTCAGAGAAATTACATGTAATTTAGGAAAAGAAGGCAAAACTAATCAACATAGGAGAAATACTTGCAGAATTACCTGCCCTTTTCCTATTTGTGCAGCTCCATTAAAAATGCAGACAAGACTACAAAACAGTTGTATTATTTCTTATCCAAGTGAATGACATTATTAAAATAAAATAGCAATTGTATTCTGTTTTTACCTTTGCAAATGGTAAACAGTCTTTATCGGCTTCCTTGTCTTTTACTTCAAAGTCATAAAGTGCTTTGCACTGAGGTGGTGGTTGAGGTAAAGGTTTAATAATCTGAACAAAATTGGTAGGAAAAAAGCCATGGATGCCGTTGACTTCTCCATGATACCAATTTTCATCCACCTGTCGACGTAAAATGATGATGTCTCCTTTACTGAATTTAAGATCTCCAAGTTCTTTTCCCTCATAGTTATACAATGCTTTGGCACATGGTAACTGAGGTACACCCTAAAAAAGAAGTAAAAAATAATAAAACACTAGAATATGATAAGCATCACTAAACAGATTTTTTTGAGACTCTGAATGAAACTGTATAAATTTGAAAAGTAAAATTACACACAATAAAAATATTTTATTGCAACAATTCTACTGATTTTATCCAAACATGTAGGAAGAGCTTCAGTTTTATGCAGTCTTAACATCCACCTGGATTTCATTATGATTTTTAATACTGCTACAATATTGCTAGGCATGAGAGGCAAAAAACCCACAATACTTTACCCTCATGTAAACTTACTAAATTTAAACATTAAAATAAAACAAAACAAACTCCAAAGCAACCTGACCACTTGAGAGATCTGACAGAAAAATGCTAAAAGAAAATACAGCACTAGAATAACAAATTTGCTGTAAGACCTTTAAGGCATTTTCCCTGTCCAAATATCTTATTATCATCCTTACCTTATTTACTTCATAGGCAGAGAATGCTAAGGATGAGGTCATAACAGAGGAGTTTTCCGACTCAAAAAATAAACCTCACTTTATTAAAGGTGACAAATTTCATCCTGGAGCAACTCTTGTAATTCAATTATTTATTTAAAAGCATGGCTAAAAAGAATTACTGGAAAAGATCTGTTGAAGGTGTGTGTCCTTGGGTTTCCTTCACTTGATTCCTCCATAATATCTGAAAACTATAGGTCATTGGTACTGGTCTTGAATGTTTGTCAGAAGGTTTACAATTTAATACTGTCACCCTCCCTTACATACATGGCAAGTATTATTTTTTAATTGCTGTGCCTCTAAATTTTGCAAGAGTGAGCCATAAAACTTACAACTCTAGAGTTCCAGATGCTGCCTTCAGAACCCTCTCTTCTCTCCAACTTTAAATATCTAGAGGGGTGCTCACCTCCTTAATGATGCGAACAGCAGTAACCTGCATTACTAATACAGTCTCTCCAAAGCAAAGGCAGCAGTTATAGTCACATAGAGCACGGTTATTTCACATCTTTGATGCCAGCCCTTATGGAAAAGGCAAATTTTAGTGAATGCTGGTGATACGAGTTGCCACATCTACTCCATATGGTATGTCTCTCCTCTCAAGTCTTCTAACAGCTCATGTTGTAAACTGGAGTTGCACTTGCATGAAGTCAAGAAGCACATACACAGTGCAAGGAAATTCTCAGAAGGAATTATCACTTTGAGTCTGTCCCACTGGGCAGAAGATAGTGTTGATAATTCATTTCACATTTAACACTTAAAATGTTATTTTGCAGTATATTTGCTTGGACATCTTTAATTTCTGTGCATGCATATTAATAATTTCCCAAATGGATAAATAATATCTCAAAGATTAGCTTACTTAATAATTTTTAAAATAAAACAGTCAAAGGAAAACCCAATGTATATGAAGGTACAGAGGAGCATGATTTCCATATGAATACAGGCAAATAACAGTTCATTCTACTGCATCCAGGATTGGTATGAAAAATATTTTATTAGTAGGATCCATGCAATTGTTCACAGTTGGTGATCTTCAGACCGAGGCAAATAATATTTTTCTTCATGATCACACTTAATTGCCTCAGTGCACAATGTGCACACTACTGGCATGCTCTGTACAAACCTGGATAGCAAAAAAACCCACCAACTAGAGAATTTTGGGCCTCACCTGCCTGAGAGGAAAATTAATGGCCGCAATAAAAAAACTAAAAAATATTACACATATGCATTTTTTAGTCTTACATGATCTTTGCAGAGCAAACAGACAGAATGAGGGAAGCAATCAGTGTAGATGGAATAAGAACAAGTGCAAAGTAGAGAACTGTGGGGGAGAGGACGCAAAAAGAAACACACTTCTAGACAAGAGAAGACACACGGTTTGCTTAACCCTTTCCATCACAGTAACAAACAAACAAACAAACTTTACAGCCCTGCAGTGATTACAAGCCAAGAATTACTTGTTAGAAAGAGGGACCCAAGAGATTATAGCTACTACAGGACATATGCATCTCTATTGCACCAGAGATAATAGCTTGACTTCTCCCAGGAATCGCCTCATTGTCTTGGGACAAAGCTTTCTACGTCCCCATACTGAGGAATAGTACAGTTGGAAAAAAAACCCACATCAAAGTGATCAAACTTATCAATTAGTCATCATTTAGTTGTTAGAACGTTATATTGCATTTATGCAGTCTGTCACAAAGCCTTCCATGAACAATTCTGCATTCAAATATACAAACATCTGCTTATGTTTTACAGGAAGTTCCTTTCCCAGTGTATAAGTTGTTTCTGCAAAGCTTGTTTCCCGCATTAAATAGAAATGGTTCCAGTCCATAATTTCTAACAGAACAAAGTGCAACAAAACATACAGTTCCCAGTTGGAGTGCCAGGGATTAAAAGGAAATAGTGAAATGACTTAGAGGAGAAGCGAATGCCTTTTCCTTCAGTCCCAAGGGGAGAATGACGTGAGGAGGAGGAGCGGGTGCAATGGGGAGTGCAGTATCTCAGGGGTACAGTAGCAAGAGCCCTCAGGCACCATGTTCACATTCCTCCTCCTCTGAGCAATCTGGGAGCTGTGGCTCGTGCCTGGCACCTTCGGCCCTTGTGGTTAGCAGGCTTGGGCAGCTCCGGCCCCCCTGCTGCCCCTCTGGCTGCTCACCAGGAGACGTGGCCATAAGGATACGCCGAGCCGGAGTTTAAATTTCACTCCATGTCTCTCACTTGGCTAAACATGAAAGGAAGGCTTTGGAAGAAAAACTTTGCAGCCTACCCTTAGGTTTCCAGCTGCCACTTACCCTGCCAGCAGCAGCAGCAACAACAACAACAAAACCCAGACAAAAACCATTTAAGGAAATTAAAATACAAAACTCAGGAAGACTCCACACAAAATAGGTTTCTTAGAATTATTTCCTCAGTCCTTATGCAAAATCCTTATGCAAAAATATCTGAACTTCTAATGCTACTGCATTTTACAAACCATTTAAATTTATTTTTCGCTAAGGCATGGCTATACATACATTTCACATGCCAGATTCCTTTAAAGAAAATAATAAATGATGACTTCAAAACAAATGGCTCAACAAGAACAAGAAAAATGCATACACATTCATATATACGATGCTCAAGTTCCTCAAATTTCTTCTCCTAACCCAGATATTTATACTTAGATTTCTACGGAACTCACAATTTTGCTCTTTGGATTTATACTTTGTTTTCAGTCACCTTATTTCAAACTTCACTGTACTTTTTTAATGGACAATATGCAACTGTATATATTTTTCATAAGTTTAAGCCAAGAGAAACTCATGCCTGCACAGAAACACAAGATCTGATTTCCTTTAAAAGCGAGTTTCAGTGGCAGAAGCCCAAATGTAAATATGCTTCCACTGGCATAAAACAGTGCTCATTCTATAACATATTGCACTTGGAGAACCAGCATAAGCTAAAGTAGCAAAAATAGTAAAACCCCTCTAAAGGAAATGAATGGAACAAATCCTGGGATATCTGCATCTGTTTCCCTCCAAGCCTCCCCAGACACGGTGCTGCTCGTTGTCACTTCTCCAAACAAGCAAGGCATTCCCTGTTCTCTGGCTGCATGGTTGGGAAGTGGCTTAGGCTTCCCTACAAGCCAGTAGAATTTACCCAGAATGTCTATGCTGCTTTCATCTGTCTGAGTTCTTAGACATTGAGTGTCTTCAAGAGGCCAGGAAATCCTCTTTTTATCGAAGTGCTGTTTATGTTAGTAGTAAGACAGACAAAAACAGCTTTCTGAAACTGTCTTGCATGGACAACCAAAGCTCTATCAGCCTTCAAAACAAGCCAGCCTGCTCAGACACCTCAGCAACAGTTTCCAGGTCTACCTTTCTTAACAAAAAACCTAAAAACTGGAAGTTACTATCATTTTGATCCATATTGTGAGAGGATCTTTAATAACCACCGGTTATGTACAGTTTTATTACAACGAAAGACAGAAAATTGATTTTTCTTCACCTACATTTTTATTTTCTTTCTATGCAGTTTCTTAATCAAACCAGTCACGCCAATAACCAGGACAAGATAATAAACAGTCACAAAAAAATCCCAAATATCACACGCAATTGAAAGTACAGCAAGTCTAGCACTACTTTTTCAGTCAGCTTTTTTTTTCTTTCCCCCAAAGAACCAGTATTCTGAGACATACTTGATTGCCAATGAAAGCTGCCTCTGTATGAGGAAAGGAGATGGTTAATATGCTGCAGTCAAAACTTGTTTGCAAGGCAGATTTGGGTCAAGTGAGTTCTTTATGTGTACATTCTCCAGGAGGTACAGGTATACCCAAGATTTCCTCTGCAGACTCCTAGTCATTTAAACCTTTTGAAGGACAATATTGCTTCTTTTAATATTCTAATCTATTCTCTTTCATATTATTGCTTTCTTGATACAAATATTTCAAATGTATCTTTCTATTATTTTGCTTTCTTGCCTTCTTTGGCCTTTACTAAGCTGTCCAGTCCCACATGCAGGAATATCCCTTTTTGCATTTACATTTTTTTCCATGTCTCTTTCATCTTGCTGGTTCAAATAACTATTTTCAAGTCATAATTTAAAGCCACCTGATCTGTGCAGTTCAATTTTCTTTGTTTCAACCTCTTTTGTTCTTTCTGTACTTGCATTTAAAATTTCACATACTTTGAGCAGCGGAGCTTATGAGAATACTTGAATACACTGAAGACCTTCTGAAATTGCTTATATTAAAATATGTGTTTCCTTAAGTAGGATTTCCTACTAAAAGAAGAAAACATACTCCCTGTATTTAGGTACAGGTATATTGGACCTGAACAAATTAAACGCTCAGTTTTGCAGAACAGACCAACTGAGAGGCAATAACTTTTGAAACTAAGTCTCCCTGGTTATTACTGAGTTCCAGAACACAAAGTGTCTCCATAATCCAAAAAGAATGTTAAAAGCTGACTCCTTGCATTTACTATTCTCATCTAGTGAACAATACAAACAAGGTCAGATTTGTGCAAAGAAAGGTTAACTTGAGCATTGTTAATGTGTATCTGACACTAAATTGGTAGTGGAATCAATTTTACATACTTCTACCATCAGAACTATCTTAGAAGACTGCTGAGGTCATCAGTGCAAATGAAATTATTTCTAGTTCAAGCATCTCTGAGGTTCCTGCTATCTGGATGATAAAAAAGTAAGATATCTTTTATGTCAAGAGCCTGTATCGAGTTGCAAGTATACTGCAATAAGGATAAAAACAAACTTTTGGTATCATCTGGTATGAATTACTATAGCTCTATGGTAGAATAGTAATTTTTTTAAATAATAGTTTACTAGATTAAGGGAGTGAGCAATGTTTGTAAATATATTCATTTCTACTGGTTTTTTAGGATACACTTGTACTAAATGTCATTTTTCTCAGCACAGATAAAGTAAATAACCAAACACTTGGCTCAAAAGAGTAAAAAATTTGTAGTTGTTTTGAAATTCCATATTCAAATATCGTTATTCACAGATTGGTACAGCTTTTGATTTTAATAAAAGTATGAGAAGTTGAACATCAAGAGGAAACTAGCTAGCCAGGTTATCCTGATTAAAGAGATCAGGTTTGAAAGCCATCTGTGTGCAACTTAACCATGACCTACATAACAATCATCATTTTGAAGAAAGACTACTCTAGGAAAAATACCATGGTGCAGGATGAAAAACACGATCAAGCCAACACTTTATACTTTTGGAACACATTACACTTTTTGTTATACTTTTGGAAAAGCTGAATAAGTGCAATTACTAAAAATTTTGTGCTCTTGACAAATGAAGAAATGAGATTATATGTTTACTATTACTTAATTCAATGAAAGTTAAAAATTCTTTAGTAGATCTTCAAAACTTCTCTGCTGGTAGGTAACTATTACAGAATATGGTAAATTTTCTCCAATGCTTGTACATGATAAGTAACACCAGTTCTAGCTCTAGATGTCATAGTGTGTGAAATATCACAATAGCCTTCACTAATTTTCAAGGTTTCAGCCATCTAACACAGGTTGACATGCCAAGCGTTCCTAGAGCTCTCTGCCTGACTCCGTTGAGGACTTTATCAGTTAACTTTGCTCTTCTCAACTTGCAGAAAAATTTCAGAGCACAGGCTCAGAGAAACCAATATTTTATAGCAGAAGGCTAGCAATTTTTATGTGTTCTTTGGAAGAAAACTATCAATGGCCTACTTAAAGTAGCCATTTTATTAAAGTCCTTTTTGCTTCCTCTCTTATAACAGCTTTTAGAAGAAAACATTTTGGCATTTTTTCATGTCTGATGTTAAGAAACAAACATAAGGTTGTTTAATAGAAGTATGAGCAACTGTCTCCCACAAAGTTGTTTTGAAATTAAAAGCTAGAATACAGAAGAATGAAAGGAATTTAAAAATATTGCCTTAAGGCCTAAGCAATCAGACTAATAATATGGAAGGTTAGAAAGGGACATTTACAAATCTTTCCAAAGGCATTTTGCCCAGTCCCTTTCTGTGTAATACCTGTCTTTGTAAAAACCTTTTTCAAATGAAAAAATGAGTATCTTCAGAATGCTACCTTCTTTTCCTTGCCTATCCAAAATGCAAAGTTCTCAGCTACTTGCTTTCCCAAGGTTTGTTACGTAACAAAAATTCGGAACACTTTCCACTGAACTGAGCTCCCAGACTAACAAAACGAGTAAGTAAAAAGAGGAAAAAGTGGAGGAGAAAATAATTATATCCTGTACACAGCATGTCTCCAAATACTTTAACTGTGTGCACTTGACAGATTCAAGATTGCTTCTTTCCACAAGCAAACAAAAAATGAAACGTGAGGAAACTGTTCTGCGCAGGAAAAACCAAGGAGGTAACTTTCAAGATGCCGAAGAGAATTCAGGTCTGTATTCCTGCTCATTTGCATCTCAAACAAATCCAATTCTTTAAAAACCTTTTGATTAATTGTTTACTACAAAGCCATTTTGCTTTGAAAAACCCCAGATCCTTGTAAGAATGTCAACGAAACCTTAAAGCATGCACTACATTGAGCTAGGATGTTTATAGAAAATAGCTATTTCCAAAAGCAATGATTTGCTTTAAGGATCTGCTCTAGTAAGCTGTTCTACCAACATCACTGGTCAAACTGAAAGTGCCACTACATTGGTTTTCTCTGGGTATGTTATGACTCATGGGCATTTGATGTCTCCATCGAACTGTTAATTTTTCTTGTCCCAAGGCCACCATAGAGCAGTGTGGATCCCCTACTGTCTTTTAGCACAACAAGTTAATACGCAGCATAAGTTCATTCCACTCAAACTCTTCTAGCAGTGTATGTTCCAAAGTGTTCTCCTTTCACGTAATATCACCTATGGCGTCTAAGACAAGAATGCTGCATACTTCAAGAGGAAGGAAAAAGAAAGACACCCACCATTCTTGGCAAGCATACATCTACAACTGTGAGACTGGGTAGTGGGACTTACTAGTCCTACTACAAATCGCCACTAACTTGTGAACATCTCTGAAGAAGTCTCAGTGTGGGGTGGCATGTTAGAATATATCTAGTGTTCCCCAACCATATCCAATTTCTCATAATTAAAACCCCATGAACATCCAAAGTTACAAAGGTAAGTAATAATGAGTGCTCTGGAAAGTTTGTTGTTTCAAATTCCTCTACCCCTATAAAAGTGCAGAAAATTATCTCATAGTTATTAACTTCATCTTTTTGAAGAACAATTTGGAAAATGTAAAGTAGATGCAGTAGATTACTGATCCACTAATGCACTTTTATTTTACTAGCCATCTTTAAAATGATAAGATAAAGACCTTTTGGGGGGTGGGGGGCAGGAAATAGTACTTCTGTGTCTATCAAGCAGCTTCATGCTGCCTGGTTTTCCAGTGAATGCCTTTCGTAACTATTCATTCCCTATCCAAAATCTGTTACGGGAAGTGTAACAACTTCCCAGTGCCAAGAGTTTCTTAAATACCATTTGCTTTCTTTTGCTTGTTTATTATATGAACATAAAATCACAAAATAGTAACTACAGAAGAGGAAAACAAAAAGTCATCTGAACACCACCAAAATACAGACCATGTCTGAATGTTAAACTCTATGCCTAAATTCATTCTTACCTGGCTATTACGTAGCTCTCCCTTTCACTTTTCATTACAGTATCCACATAAACTGGAAATAACACATCTTTGGCACAGTTTTGCTGCCTAAATTCATACTTACCCTTCTGATACAGTGATCTGGAATTAACTTTCCCTGTCAAAAGCCATACATACAGTTGCTTAAACAGCCAAATAATTAATTCCTACGCAGGATTTGTGCTGAACAAACAGAAATTTTCATATAAACTCAGAATACTCTTCTTTTCCATTGGCTTAATGGAAGGCAGCAAGAGAAGCCACGGATCTTTGTATACCCTCTCACAAATAAAGCATCAATTACTGCAACTATTGTCATTCCAAATCTGCCCTACTAACTGAACTGCCATCTAACCTTATAACAACTTCTATCAGTCATCAGAAGGGGGAAAAAAATAATTCACCAAAACATTCACCAAACAACATCTTGCTGCTGTCTACACAGTCAGTGGGGCTGACATACCATACATGACAGCTGGTGAGATTTCTGCACCATATGTAGCTAAAGATATAGGGATACAGTCAGCAGCAATCTCAGAGAAAGGAACCATCTTGCAATGGTACATCTACATTCTCTGGTTTAATACAGTCTTTTTTTTTTTTTTTAATACATTAACACAAAACCTCACCATATTAGAAAGAAAGAATTTACATAAACCCATAGAGTGTTGCTAACACCTAAAAAAGATTCCATGATTATGGCATTAATGCCATACTACTAGGCTGTGTTATGCTGGAGTAGTGGTAACAAATTGATCTATGCATGTTGTCTGCCAGTCTTTCAATGGCTAATCAAAACACATTATCTTTCATTTTTTGTATTAAACATAAGCCATCAATATCGGGAAAGCAGATCTGTTTTACTGACCACATATAGAATTCTCTCACAAATCTGAACTGTCTAACACCACTTTACAAATCACTTACAAAACACATTCTGTTTGCTCACTTAAAAAAAAGGCTAATCTACTTAGTGCAGAAGATTGGAACACTTGGTTTCTCAATGAAGCACTGAAACACAGGAGGCCCTTGTTCCCCCTTTGGAGAGCTGATATTTTAACACAAGTATCAAGAGTTCCAGAGGTTTTATCAACAGTGTAACAATTTAAGAGTAACGGTCTATATTGTTCTCAAGGTTTTTACATTTTCAAAATGAACATAAACAACCTTCCCTCAATGTGATGTGCAAATGATTGTGTGAGGGAATTCCAGGTGAGAAGACAGATTGAAACAAAATTTAAAACAATAAATGAGAAATGAGATTGCCAAAAGCAAAATCTTATTTTGCTTTGAAGATGAGGAGTTTGAACATGATACAGAAGGAGCAAAGAGAGCAAATTACTCTGAATAAGGGAGTGACATGGTGAGATTACTCCTGGTGAGATCAGCATGAAGAAATGTTCCTTTAATCTCTCAAATACTTTGCTACCAAAAATTGGGCAATGGGAAAACACAGAGTTGCAAATTAAGAGGTTGTTGCACTTTCTGATGAAAATCTATCAAGGTTGACAGGCATAACTTTTTTATCTGAGCATGCCTTGCTTTCCACTATGATCAAGTGTTAATTTGTTCCCCACCAAAACTGTGCAAGCTCTAAAATTAAAATAGCCCTGTTAATGATAGTTAAAAAAGAGTAACCACAGACATCTCTCCTGTCTGAATTTTATTTTAAACACCTGAGATAGTATCTGACATTCCAATACCTGCTGAATGTTTTTAGATTTATTTACTGTCACTTCCACTATTTTGTAAATGCTCAGGTGCTTATTCAGCCTTCTGAATGAACGCAACATCACCGTCACATATCCTTCTGAGGTATTCCCTGCAAACTCTTGTTGCCAGAATCTGGAGAGACTTTGGCTAAGCTTGATTTAGGACTGGTATCATGTCCTCTTTCTCTTGAATCTACTCACTCCCTTGAAAGTATTTTGGAATCAATTTGATCCCTTTAAAATCCTGACTTCATCAGCTCCTTGCCTATTGTAGAAAAGGTGCTAATTTTAGCTGTGACTATAGCATATGCAAATATACATCCACTGCATGCATGGAGTAAATTACAAACTCAATTTGGTATTTATTTTTACTTATGCTTTAAAATTTTCATGCCTCAAAGCTTCCTGGAATTATTTTTTTTTTCCCCAAAACATTTTTATGGCACTCTACTTAAAGCAGCTGGTCAGCCTTTTTAAAAGGCAACTAATCCTAGCTGAAATGACGCATTTTTTTGCAAGATAAATGTTTCTGTATGTTCTCTACTATAACAAAAGGGCTGAGTGAGCCAGATGAATGCTACATTAACATTTATCTCCTGTGCAGTGACAAGCTGGAGTTTGCACCTCCTGCTTATTTCATCCAGTCTGTATAAGTAGACAAATAGCCTAGAGCAAATGGGCCTTCTGCTCAGTTTAGCACTACTAGAAAAGGCTTAAACACATAAAGCCTACAGAAAGAATTATGCTTCGCATTTCATACTATTGAAATGAATCTGGTTTAGCATAAAAATATTAGTACATAACACAAAACCGATCCACATGTCTTGAGTGATCAGGTCTAAATTGGTACATCACATCACCACACTCCCATCTGCTGTCACTGTATCTTTACAAGCCCTTCGACCTTGGCTTTCTAAATCCTGTACCTACATGCACAGGGTTTCTTGATACCTCCAGGGTCCCCCATCCCCACTTTCACCTTCCCTGTGCTTCCTTTCTGCAATGGAGTTCAGTGAGGAGCTCCTCTCTTGGCCGGCCTAGACTTTCTGCAAGCCTACCCCACAACATTGAATTGGCTCTCCAGGGGCCCAAATTTCCAGCAATATGTGACTACTTCTTTGTAAAGTAGTGCAGAAAACCATATTCCACGTTTTTATGTTAATTAGCTCCTTATTCCATAAAGAGTTGCCATAGTTTTATATGGCAGCTAATAATGAAGCAGGATGACAAACTCAGTTACTTCAGCTTCTCCCAAGTTGCCCAACTCTAGACTATCCTTCACTGTACAGGAGTGCTTAATTTTTACAAAAACTATCAGCTCAAATGAAGCAAAATCTCTCATTATTGTAACTCCACCATCGGGAGCAGTGAGAATTGCATAAGCAGTACTCAAAGTAGAACAAGTAGACCTTTCCTGTCAGGATAGACAGAAAAGGATTTTCCATTTTGCTTTTAAATGCAGTTGTTTCTCCAAAAGGTTTGTTGTGTTTTTAAGTATGACAGGTCAACAAGGGTTAGAAATGCTAGGCAATAAGAAGCTTACACTGAAAGGAGAATAACCTGTTCACCCTTGTCTTTTACTGCAGAAAAAGTACCAGAACTTGGGTCCAAGGAGGTCTAGTCAGCCTGTGTTTACTTACACCAGTTCTGCTCCTCTGGTCCACATTCACTTTATTATTAGTTGGTTACAACAATTCGAACAGATTTCACTCTGACACAGAAACTAGAAGCATTTAAGCTACTTAAATAAATGGTCTTTCAGCAACTGTGTTTGTGTTCACTGTGGAAAGGAGAGGAAATCTGAAACTAACAAGCTGATCATTACTATGCTGTTGTAACACAGATTGAATCAGTCTATTTATAGATTATTTTATCCAGTCTATTTATAGATTATTTTATCAGGAAATCTTTCCCCATCTTTTTTTATATTTGGTAGATGCTGTCTGTAAATGGTAAGCTTTGAGTCTTAAATGCATAAAGCTGCTTCTTAAAAGCAGTCCTTTATTTAAAAAATACACAACCTTTCTATTTCAAGCAACAATTTAATAGCAATTCTATGTTGTCATATTCATTTTACTAAAAGCCCCTCACCTCCCCAGATGTTATGAGAACTTTGTAGTCATTTTGTAAAACAACATCTGAAGTATCTCTTGGACTTGCAACACAATTCATCAATCTTTCTACAAAAAACAAGTTTATACAAGAGTTGTTTGTTTTTACTCTCAAGTATCTGGAAAAGTTAAGGAAGGTAATTTTTTTCCATTTCTATGACACAAACATAAAAGAAACAATTCATTCTTTCATCCAGTTCAAGAAAAATGACCCTTTTTCTTCCTCAACCAAGAGGGATTATTTATATTTTATACTATCAACTGTCTCAGACCTGCTCATAGTTTTCATTTATGTTCATGCCATAAATGAAAATGTATACTTCTATATAATGATTTTAATAAAATAGCTATATGTATGAAAAAAGTTTAGTAAGTACTATATTCTTGTACATATTTTGTTTTTCATTTTGGAGCTGTCTTAAAAGTATATGAACTGCACTACTTTTCAATTAAACTACAACGGAAGGTGTGCTCCAACATTGGTTTACTGTTCCAAACATTCCCTGGAATCAGGGTAGAATTTGCTCGAAGTATTGCCTCTGAAAAACTACTGGCTGTGGCCACTGAGCCCTCAGCATCCACTGTTTTTCTTCTACAATCCATTCCCACTGCAGACTACTTGTTAAGATAGATCCAGTCAAAGTTTTCCCAACCTAAAGAAGTTTTTAGTCCTCTGGTTGTAAAATGTGATACATGCCATGATCTAAATGTTTTCTTTGAAATAATTAAAGCTGTTCTCATTCCAGCCAGGTTAATCTCATTGAAAGTTTGTTTCATGAAAGTTAATTCCATTTTATTCTCCCACTGCACAGGGGCTTCCCGCCTTTGAGGCTCCATAGAAGCAAATTAATAACCATCTACTTACATTAACAGGGATGCACAGAATAATTATGTTCCATAAATAAACTCTCAAGAACAACTTACAAGAAGTACAACTTTCTCATTTAGATAAAAAGTATTTTAATTACGTGGTTCAATCATAATGCATTATTATGGGAAAGCACTGCTCTGGAGCCAAGAATTAAGAATAAGATAGGATAATAAAAGGCTGACAGCTCTTTAATTCTATATCTTAACTATTCATGCTACTAAACTGTTGAGAAATATTTGGAAAGCAGAATTCAGTAATCCTGCTTCAGAGTTCTCTTGACTCAGACTCCACTAAGGCCTGATGGAAGACAGCTCCTTGAGCAGGACTCCCAAATAAACTGAAACTCCACCCCTCTCTGTCACTTTGGTAGGACAGCCTGCACCCTCTACAGCCCCCTGCTAATGGAGGTGTTGCATCTCAGCTCTTGTGTGAGACTGTAGCTTATGTATACAGCCTCGAACTGATCAACTACTCTTTAAAGAAACACAAAAGAATAGTGAAAGCCCTATGGACTGCAACTACATTAACACAGCCCTCAGAGCTTTGTAAGTGTTCCACTCTGCACAATTGTGTGAGTAGTGTGGACACAGAAATATGGACCTGAATAAAAGGCCCTGAATAGACAGATATACATGTAGGTACAAAACAACATGTGGTTAAACAACGCTGATATTAGGCCAATGTTCTTGCCATCCTCACACGCATTCAATGGGCCTGCAAGGTAAATACTCTTCAACCCACTGACTTGAGCTCAAAGAGGAACAAATTCTCTTGCAGGTAACACACATCCACCATGTTTCTCCTAACTGACCTTCCTGTCAAGTGTTCTTGACACTGCAATTTTTCTCCAATTTTCACTCAACTCTATTCTCTCTTTTAAGGATGGCTGAGGATTTGATGTGATCTCAGACACAGCTTTGGAAAGTACAGTATAGAAATACTGATGTATATCATGACATTCTGTCCAACATTTGCTGCCTTCAACAAAGCTGATTTGTCTGTCCCTGCACTGCCTGAAAGCCTGTATTTAAGGTTGTTTCTAAAGAGCCCATCAAGCCTGTGATGCAGAACACTTTTACCAGAAAGGCCAAGTCTTAAACTGAAAACATTGACAGACTAACAATCTATCACTTCCACTAGGAGGTTTTCACTGGCTTTTCATGCTGCAAAGATTTAGATGTTGCTTAATGCACTTGTGCACTCACGATAACTTTAGTTCATTATTTACCATTGCTTTTCTGATTATGAAAAGCTGTCTTTTATATTAATTTTGCTTTTCCTTCATTCTACAATTTGCTATATGAAACTATTTTTGCTAATTTTTTTTAAGCTTTGGGAAAGTAGTCCTTTTGAATCACCAAACATATACACCAGTGGTTGCTTACATTGGACATAATTTACTATTTTTCTAAGCAAGCAATACTTTGTCTTGAACTTCATTATGACAGCCCAAAATTACTGAATTCCTGAACTGGAAATTATACTTCAATCATAATTTATGAGTTTCAACACTTTTAGAAATTAAAATATAACATTTTAGAAAGTACCATTGTATTAATAGAAGCTGCATAAGACTAGTGTACTGAAGAATTTCAATTTCATAACCCATTAAAAGCTTAAGGAGTAAATATTTTTTTCTTTCTTAAGCTTTTTTGGAAATTTATTTAAAGATTTGACAACTAATTACATATAATCCTTCTCTTTGTTCTCTTCTTCTTCCAATACTATTTAAGCTCTTCTCACATTAACTTTTCCCAAGTACAAAGTCACACTGCTCCTATTTCATCATCTCTATCAGTTATGAATCCTGGACAACAGTACCCAGACTGTAAGAATACATATATAGGGCCTGCAAAGGGCTATTCCTAAATATATTAAAAATCCTTCCAATACAACAAGATGATGTTCACAGCTATCTCCAGGTACCTTCAGCCAAAAACATATATTTCCATTACTCTCTATATTGGAAGCAAATTCTGAGAAGGTATTTGGAAATCTGAGATTTGTTAAATCAGAATGGTTACATTAGTATGGCAACCACATACTGACATGTGCCTTTCAAAATTTTGTCCCCTCCACAGGCAACTCAAATCTTCCCTATTAACAGACTTGTCTGAAGTTTTCTCTGGATCCCAAAACAGTCTCTATATAACTTAGGAGGAAAAGGCCAAAGGAATAACTTTCTGTGATAGTGATTGTAACAGGAATCCTTATTTGCTAAAATTATATGACTTTCCACTTCTTTGTGTTCCATGGATTCAACCTGCAAACTTTGCAGACTGAGGAACAAATCTAAACGCACACAAAAAAGAGGAGCCACAAATTCTCTCTTTAAACACAGCTTAAGATGCAAAAGCAAGGTCACTACAGTTCTTTTTCCAAAATATCAATTAAAATATAAAGAAACAGAAGACATTTCTTTAATAGTATGTTGATTATCTATCATACATTTCTGGCAATGTTAAAAAAATGAAGAATGTAACATCTATGTAGAAAAAATACTTAACATCCCAACCATGTCTTCATTTTGTATTTACATTTTTGGGGATCACCAAGAAAAGTCTCTTGTGACACATATCAGGGCACTTTCCTCGTATTATGGCACCATTTTGGTTAGACACCAGTGTGATCATCCTGCAGTACAAACAAAATTCCACCCTTCAGAAAAAAACTGGTATGACACCATGCTGCTTGTAAGCGTTCTACTGTGTGTGTGCACACTTCTGCAAACCTCATTTATCATCTATGCATAAGACAATATGCATTGCAAATTTATTACATTGCCTAAAGGAAATCAAACCTATTATCTCATTATTCAAGTGTTCAAATTTAATTTCCTTTTAGTTTTTAAGTCTACATTAGCAGCTTATATTTAAACTTCCAGATAAACAGCAAATAATTAGCTCTACATAAAAATGGCAAGAGACAGTCTCCAGTGCTCCCTGTATCATGCTGTTTTTGTGCTGCCCAAACTTTCACCTGGGAGGGCTTAATACATCTTGTTATTTGTTTTTGCAAAGCTATACTGCTTAATAGTTTGGTAACGTAAGTTTTGACAGCTGGATTTCCCACTTAAATCATTTAGATGTTAAGACAGGTCAGATATTGCTTAAATAAATAAAAAACAGACATTTCTAGGAGTGTACTTAAATTGTTTGGGGCAGGTAAACAAAACGCAGTCTTAAATTGCCATTGCAAATACACCGCTAACTAGTTACAAATAAAAGCTTCTCCAGATGTGTAAAATGTAGTACGATTTGGTTTCCCAAATTCTTTTTGCAGCAGATGAAAACACCCATGTGAAATGCTGTTTAAATACAAGAAACAATTAAAAAAAATATTCCTTAGCAATTCAATCTATATCTCCACATTGTCCCTAAAATTAACTATACACGAATGTCTTCTGATAAATTCAGCATGAGTCTTTGAACATTGTACAGAGGAGCTTAACATAAAAACATATCAGAAACAACTGCATTTTACAAATCAGCATTGTCATCACTACAAATGAGAATGTATTTTAAAAGCATGTAATTGATTTTCTTTTAAAATATTAAAGACACAATAAAAACAATAAAAAATGCTGCACATACTTTGGAACCTTGTTCTTAACAGCAATTGTTATTGTTAACATCTGCTCTAAACATGAGCTAGAATATAAACCTTAATAATGTGCATGAAAATTCCAAGACCTGATCTGACTTTACAAAAAAAAAAAAAATCCGATTTGTATGAAATGTTCCATGGCTGCTATGCAGCCAAAGGCAATTTTTAGCTTGGTTACATCTGAAAAGGAATCCCTGCAGTCTTGGCCAGCTCCACTCCTCTCTCTATCAAGCTGCATTAAAGCAAGCAGGCACATAAAAAGGCAGAGTGCCACGGTAGTGCCATCCTCTCATCCTCTGCTTGGCTCTCTGTGGCTGCTGGCTGCTCCCTGAGGACATGTATAATCTAACACCAGCTACAAGTGTCCTTTTTCCAGATGGCTGGCAGGGGACACAATAGTGATAAGGGCCACCAGCAAACCTCAAATACTGTGGGACCCGTTAACACAGAGGACATGAAGAGGCATCACAGTTCACTGCAGTATTGGTACAGGCCTAAATCTTAATCTAATGACAATAAGCAATCTTCTTAAACAGAGAAGACTTGAAGTTGAAATGCCTTTCGAGAAAGTTACATGTGCACAAATTGGAAAAATAAGGTAGATGGTCTTCTACTCTTGTCCAGCCAAAGGAACAGAACCAGTTCTTTCCCTTGCTTGGGTTCAGTGGTTTGACTATTGCAGCTTATCATTAGCTAATATTCAACATACTGAACAAAGATCCCATCAGCCAGCAAAGGGAGAATTGTTAGAAAGCAAACATTCAAGCAGGGTACCAAACTAGCAATTACAGCATAACCACAGCTTCAGCAATGCACAGAGGCAATGGGATTCACCTGGTCTTTCTAGGGGAAGGATAGACCTGTGCTTCCAGATCATCCCAGCACACACCAACCACTTCATTTACTGATGAATATCAATCAGCTTATATTTGTTTTGTTAAATAAAATTATTTGCCTTGATAGGGAGTTACAAATCCAGGCTCCCTAATAAAAAAGCTACTAGCTGAGAGGACAGTAACAGGCAGACCCAACTGCATAGAACAACCACCAAAATCCAGACTGCTGCAACCCTGCAGCTATCCAAGCAGCAACTGCTTCACTTCCCTACAAAGGGGACAGAACACCTGTCTCCTATCCTATCCTCGATAAAGCAAGTTTCAATTTGTGAAACGTGTTACAGAGGGACCATTCAGCATACTGACTTCTGACAGGCTGCTCAGAATGCCAGGGAGCCTCACCACTCTTTCAGGTCAGAAAAACTAGGAGCAACTCATTATTTAGGACCAGGACTATCCACATACTGCCACGTAAAAGCACACTTTAGCTTCTGGTACAAACTACATTATATTGACTTTAGCTGGGGCTGTGTTCTCAAGCTGTAGCTAAAGACTTTAAATTTGTCATTCACCTGAAATAATTTACTGCCTCTTCTGAACTCTTACTTTCAATTACATCAATATGGCTTCACAGTCAGTAAGCAGGCATATGTCCTAAAAATACCAGACAGGCTGTAATGGCTTCTAAAACATCATGTCTTATCACACCAATGAAATTTAAGAACAAGCTATACTTAAAATCTTACTTACATGACAAACTTAAAGTTTCCTACAAGAACAGACTGTTTCCTCCACACACAATGCTCCTTTAGAGAAAGATCTCAGATCAAGAAGAGGAATGCAAAGGATCCCAGTCCAGTTTCTCTTAAAAAAGGTGATCATCTATTGGTTCATCCACAAGACAGGTTTTAGATTTTCCAAAAATGAAGCTGATGATTTGGAACACAAAATGCACTGAACTACTTGCTTTACAGAACCATAGACAGATTATTCTCCCATTACATTATCCCTAAAACATCACCGTAACGACACTTCTTCATGCTTTATGTGGCATTAACAAAGTTTCAACTAAAAGGTCTCCTTGCAGTCAGCTTTTTTTCTCCCTAGATGAGATTTTGTTCCCAAGTTACCCCAGTAAGAAACCATTCAAAGTTGAATTATTGAGCCTTGTTTTACAGTATACGCAAATCAAGTTATGCTAATATATAGATTGCTAATATAGTTTATCAACTTTAATCCTCTGAGATTATATCCATAAAATATAAAGTCAAAAGAAAAATTAGTCAGAACCGTGTTGAATATATTTGGACTGTATACAATAAAACAGTACATAGTTCTACCTGTCTCCATCCAACTTACTGTTGGGGTGTTTGCTGGGGTTTTTTTATATGTATGCATACATAGACAGAGAGGTTATAATACAAAAAGCTGGCTTGTAGATCTGAGTAGCAGTAGAGAAACGAAGTTTTGCCTTTTAACATTAGAAATTGAAGGTACATGGGTAGATCAAGCCAAGTGGAGTGGAGAAAGGCTTTGTACAAGTAGTCTATCCCAGACCAGAGGAAGAGGCCTCCATACACAAGCACTCCATACCCAGACCAATCTCCCACATCAACTGAGCAACAATCCATCTCCTCAGGGAATTCAGCGATTCCTCTGATAAAAGTAAGTAACAGATAATAGTCTGCTCAACTAGTCCTTTCCAAAAGCATAAAAAGCTCAGTTTGGCAGCGTTTTGTCCAAAGATGAAGGAGCAGTGATGCCACAGAGACACAGAAACCTGAACTGTGTCAGAAAACTGGACAATGAAAGCTTTGTGCCAAACAACATTTTTATTTATTTTATTAAAATATTTACTCAATAATGAACTTAATCCAGAACTTAAAGGAATGAAGGATGGGAAAGGTAGTAGGAAAAATGAGAGGATGAAAATAGGAAAGGCATGCCCTGCACATCAAGGAAATCCCTCCACAGAGTTAATACACTGCTTTTATATTTCAGAGACAGGCTATTGATAAGACACATTTCAACACAAATTAGGATTTGAATCTAAAGACACTTTTTTTTTCTATTAGCTTCAGGAAGTGTTACTATTTTGCCTTCATTTCAGATTGAAATACAAATCATGCAAGGGTTTAATAATTTTCATAAATTGGACTGGTAAGATCCCAAATTTCTGACAGCCAAGTAACTGGCTTAACAAGTGTCATCCCACAGACGATCCAGTATCTTTCCTCCCCCATGCCCTTTTTATCAAAGGGATAAAAGAATACAACAGAAATCTGTAGGATATCATGCTTAACTTCATCCATTCAGGCAACAGGGGAAAACTAATATTAAAAAAAATCCCACTCTCTGGAAAGAAAGCGAAAAAAACCGGAGTGCAGAGATTGTACTTTACCTACTGGTGTCATATGGGATCTGAAGAAGAAAAGCATTTTAGATGAACAACAAAGCAACCCCTCCAACAATACAGAAAAGCTCATCTCTACTTCATTAATGGAACCAGATTACATTTAGACACCTGGTAGTTCTTCTACTGTCTCTCCCTTTCAAATTCAACTTAGATTAAAAGCTAGTAACATTATACACTCAAGTTCCTCAAGTTAATAAATGCTGAGAATGCCTGCAGAACTTCCTATTATCCCCCTATAATACACCATAATACAGTCTCTAATTATATGAGCACTGTTTTAACTTTTTAGAGAGGAGCCTGCATTATATTGTTTTCTTATCATTAATCAGTGATCGTAAGTTTCCATGTCTTACTCATTTGATCAACCTGGAGTACTCAATTTTCAATTTCCCTTACTAAAGTTTTCATTGAATTAAACGAAATGAAGTTATTCATAAATATTCAAAATTGCTTCCGTGAGATGAGAGAGTGGTATAACTTCAGACAGAGACAAAAAGTTAACAACCTAAAGCCCTCATTCCCTCCAGCAAACTTGTTTTGTTCCTTTGTCTCTACCGCTCCTTTCCAAAATACAGAACACTCAGTTTTCTACTTCAGAAATTCATACATTAGGTACCAGTGCGGCAAACACCAACATGCTGAAGCTCACAAATGAACACACACTTTTTCATATAGGAAACAGTTGCAGACTTATGGAAGGATAACATGTTATGAGTTAACAATGAAATGACTAAGAAATCTGGGGAAAAGAAGGACATCATGCAATCACTAGTTTAGATAGAACACCTGAAGTACTCATCTAACCACCAAGAAACCAAATGATGCTCTATCTGTATGTGAACAGGAAGAACACTTCTTTCCAGACGCTCACAAGTAAAAAAAAGTTAAGGAGAGCAATTTTAATCCAAAACGCTTGACACAGTATATTGATGGAGAACCACAAAAAGTAGTATTGCCATATCAAGCTTTGCATTGTGCTTGTCAAATACGAGCAATTAAACTCAATCTTCCTTGAAAATGGAGAGAGATAAAAGTATTGTCCTTTGCAGGAAAAAAGAACACAGTCCCTTCCTTGCGTTTCTGGTTTGCAGCACTTTTCTGGCCCTGCCTACCTGAGTGGATCAGCTAAATTGCCACTTAAATACCCTGGAGAAGGAGAAAAGACTGCTTACAAGCAACTGTATGAATAATGCAACTCAAACACAAGTTTTTAGAACAAAGCATCATTTTTATGACATGGTCACATATCAAATGTCCCTTGCTTTAAGAACTGCAACATCTATTCTCTCCTTAGGCTTTTATTTTTAATTAGCTATAGATAATCTCATATAAATACATCTGACCCAGGAGACACCAGCTACAATAGGTAATTTTTACTGACTGAAAATTCTTCTGGGGTTTATTCTCTAGCTGCCCCTTCCCAGACAATCTCACTTTTTCCTTCCTCAAGATGGACTGAGCTCCACTTCCTCATATGGGCAACTGAGACTTTTTAATCAAATACTACGACCAGGCTTACATGATTTGTCTGTACTTCATCAGTGCAAACTCAGGTGCAATCTAAACTTTAAAGTCTAAGCAAGAAAAGTTAAAAACTTCAACTCTGGCACACTTTCTAGTCGTCAAAAATAATAATAGCTAAAAAAAGTGAATGTACACATTTCCCCCCTGATCCTCCACATCCTGCTTGAAAGCAAATATAATTGAAAAACTATGCTCTGCAAATACATTTTTCAGTGTTGAATAAACAACAAATTACAGAAAACTATTGTAGTTAACATTAGGGGGAAAAAACCCCCAACTATTAAATGCACCATTTAAATTCATGGTGTTAAATGCTTTCCCATTCTGACAGAGTATTTTGAAGCCTGACTCATAGTTAGGATTACTGTATGTGAGGCAGGCAACTGGAAATGGAAAAGTTAATGTCCATCAGCCTAGCTATTTTCTATACACTGTTTTTATATTAGCATTCCAAAGGATCTATGAACTAGAAATCAGTCATCTTCAAATGTGCAGTGGGACTCCAGTTACTCAAAAAAACCTGGCAAATTATGACAGGAAATCCAAGAAAAACTAGTCAGTATTTTAAATTATTTAATGCACTAGTTAATGGCTATGTTATTATGGCTTGCAAAATGCTTTTTTAAAATCACAAGTGATGATTTACAAATGCTCATACAAACACACGGCAACACACACAGACTCATCTTAGGAACTTCTTGTTATTAAATTGGTAGTCATCATCCCTACTACGGCAGATTTGGTCTGTATCACACACTCCCATAAAAGTTAATCTCTTCCTCTTCTGTTTCTCAAAACAAATAAGCAATGAAAGGTTACAGTTTAGTGAGCTAGTGTTACCAGAAGCCAGACAGAATATTAATTTCTGAGTGAATGAGTGCTAGTACTCATTCATATTTTGGCACAAGCTAGTTCATTAACAGCTTGACAGTAAAAGCAGAGCAGCAGCTTTCTACAATAAAGACCTACAGTGTTATTTGAATATGAAGCATGCTTTGGACACAGAAAAAAAAAAGAATATTTAAAATTATTAGCTAGAAGATATTTTTCCTTATGACAAACAAATGAATATAGTAAAAATATAACCAATTTCTTTGGGAATAGCTTTCTGTTTTGCAGATGCATTAGCAGATTTGAGTCTTAGAAGGAAGCACTTCAGAGAATGCTGAAGGTTAGAGTTTGTTTTGTTTTCTCTGAATATTTGTTACAGGGAATACAGGCTCTTTAGAAGAAATATGCTTTTTTGTTGGCCTTCATTTTTCCCAGCAGACAATAGCTGCTACTGTCCAGCGTTTAAATGACCTTTGCCCTGCCCTCCTACTTTGTTTCCCTTAGGAATGCCATTCATCCTTTTGTAACTCACTGCAACTCATTATTGCCTTATTTTTTCCTGTCACTTCTGTTCTGCTCTTTAAGAGAACATGTACACTGTTTCAGTCCAAGGGGAAAAAAAAATTGAAAAGAAAATCGTTAGGACCTGGGAGAATGTCCAGAGACAAATATTCATGTTTTACTTCAATGTAATCTGAGTTTTTACCCATAAACTTACCAAAACTAGTTACTGCATTAGTGAACTGTAGACACAATGAATTACCACATTAAAATACAAAATGTAAGGATATTTCTACTGTCCCTCATTATCTATTATCTCTCATCGCTCCCATATCTTCATCAAAATTTCATCATGAATTCATAAGAGAAAAGGGGTTGCTCCCCCCCCATCTCAAAACAATCTATACGTGATCTTTCTATACTCACACCTTTCCTTAGAAACCCTGAATTTATTTAGGAGAGACATAATCCTTATCTACACTAGTAGTTTTCACAACATATCCTCACTGTTGCTATTGCTGCTTCTGATCCACTGGCACTGAGGAACAAACGCAGACCTCCCACTTCCATAACGCACCTGTGCAGCTGAGCCAGTATTAGCAGACACTGAACCTTTTTTCAGTAACTGCTCCTCATGTATAGAGAGGTACCATATGTTTCTTTGAAAATTTTCTTTGAAAAACTACCTGATAAGGATAATTTCAACTTAAGAGTCTAAAACACAAATTACCTTCAATTTCCTCAACTGCTACACAAGAATGGCAATTTCACAGCCAGCAATACAGACAAATAACATTTTCCTTGACCACAGTTCTTTGCCTAAGAGTAGCAAAGATGGTAATGAAACACAAGAAATCCAAATATTACAGGAAAGTGGCAGTCAGAAAAGTGCAAAATTTTGAACTACCCTAGAGCTCCCACATATTAAAATATACTTTGATAATCAAACCTAATTCTCAGAAATACATAGAGCAGGAATACAAGCCTTAAAATAAGTGGTTTGAGTAATCTTTTAAAAAATTACATTGAAACAGTTACAAAAACTTACTGTTACAAAACTGATATAAAACATTATTAGTAACACATTGGCAATTTAGTCAACCCAGTGTAATAGGTCTGTTTTAAACTACCACCAAAAACCAAAAAAGGTTTCTACAGGATGTGGATGAGGTGACACTAAAATGAGTCAAGATTACAACTATCTACTGTGAACCAGCAACCCTGGAGGGAAAAATATTTCTTCTTTTATTTAGTTCACCAGATATTTCTCCCTGTGTCTGTGCCACACACTACCAATAAAAAGGAAGTGTTTGTTTCTGCTCGTCCTTTTATTTAAGTTCTGTACCTCCAAGAGCTCACAGACTCATGCAATGAAAACTGCCACAGGAAACATTACAACATCATGTCAAATCACACAATGAGTTGCTTCCATATCATGTCAAACTGCTAGCTGTGGAAAAACAGAGGTCTTTCCCATAAAATAACAGCTGTTGCATATGGTATTTTATTCTTTATCCTTTTCTTTTCTGATTTTCTCAATCCCACGTAATAACCGAGCTGCCAGTCACTGTACCAGTCACCAGGGAGAGGGTTTCACACAGCACTTTGCTGGTTCCTGCCACCAAAGCTAACATCAGGATTTAAAATGGGCCCTCCTGCAATCCATCCCTCAATTCAAAACATCTCAACTTTTGCAAACAAATAGGTGCAAAGATCAGCTCAAATAATTTACAGTTTTGCCAACTGGCTCCTCATTCCTCAGGCTGAAATCTTTGGCAGTTTAGCAGAGCTGCTCTTCTTGTCTGCCTTCCAGCTGCCTGCTGGGAGGAGCAATATTTACCATCTTACACTTCAATCAGAGGGCAACAAATAACAGCATGAGTTAAAAGGGGACCAATTCCCATTCTGACAGGAGTATTTGAACTACTGTCTTCAGGGAAAAAATTCAAATAGCCTCCTACATACTCATCAAAACTCGATGTAAGACTAGCTTTAATCTTTTAGACGCAACAGTGAAAAACTCCAGCCACTTCAGAGGAGAAGCAGTCAACAGCCTAACAGTGTGCGACTTCTCCAGAGCCCAGCTGCTGGCAGCACAGAAACCTGCTCTGCCACGAGTTTTCTTACTGGAAAACTGTTCGGCATTTCAGTGCTGTAACACAATAATGTGAGTCACTCTCTTTGCGGGCATGGCTTCATTTCAGACTAATAGGAACAAAAAAACCCCTACATTTTATATTTACAGTCTTAAATTCTATGTTCATATGTGAACGCTTAGGCCTAAATGCCTAAAAAACAGTGTAAAGGATGTGGAGGAGGAATTATACCCACTCCTGCAACTAGAGACAACTCTGTCTAGATAGCAAAGTTTTAGTCCTTTTTTCAGCATGAGAGAGGACTACATTCCTTTTAAATAATAGTGCTTTTACAAGCCGATATGGCTTATGCATTGTGATCACCTTTAATCAAAAATGATTTCTTGTAAAAAAGATTATTATAAATTCTCTTCTGCACAACTCCACATGTAAAGTAACATAAGCACAACCTATCAGACAAACAGCAATTCCAATTGCACTCAATTTTTAGATTGCAAGAGCTATAGACAACTAATACAGTTTTCGCCTTAAGGTATTCCATCTACTTTAACTACCTTAATGAAAGGCTTTTGGCTAACTCCAGATGATAAATGTAAACTAAACCCACAAGAATGTGTAATTAAGAAGAAATGAAAAGCTATGTAACTCCATTTCAGTTTGCTTTACTCCTTTACTGAAACAGGTATTTTTTTAAAGTAAAACACTGGAAAGAAGTAAAAATTAAGTTTATTGTGTCAGAATATTTTACAAAATTAACAAACTGAAACTTGAAAAAATAATCAAAAAAAGTCAACGTATTTTAGACTTGCTTGCTACAAGCCACCACTACTTACAAAACAAGTCTGCTTTTAAAGGGCAAGATGATAGCATCATGCATACAGCTGATAAACTTTTCCCATGTTTCAACAGAATTAAGAATAAATTTTAAGGAAAAAACCTCTTAATTTTTAAATTTCTTAATTTAAAAGTGATATTTACAAAAAAAATCAAATACAGTAATCATTTTAAAAGTCATGCATTTTGGTGATTATGAGGCTTTAATTCAAGTAGCAAATGAGTTTAAAAAAAAAAACACTTTCAGTTTAAACACAAATATTGGATGCCACAGCTCATGCTTTACATTTTCCATATCAGAATTTGCCTGGAGCAATGAAAACATGTGCTTCTGTTCCTGTTTTAGGTATCTGTAGTAACTCATAATAGCACTAGATGCCAACAGTTAGACTTCAAATGAGGAGAGAAAAATCTCTGAATTTTTACAGTTGCGATTATTAGTAACACCAGAACACAATGCTACTTGTGTTTTACCTGATCATTTCAACAAATCTGACAGGATGTTTAACATCATGCTCTGAAATCATGCATAGACACTGAATTTCAGGAAACATTATACCATAGAATTTTACAACTAATGTGATAATGTACACAATTGGTTAATTCAACCCTTTCTATTCCACAGGATAAGACTTTCAACACTTAACCTCCAGACTACATTAATTAGCCCAAAGTAAAGCATACCTCTGTGGGGGTATCATGCTTATTAAAGACTAATTCAAGAACAATTCAGAAGCAGCACCTTGTGAAGAAGAAAAAAGTCCTATTTGTACACATGGTAGCAAACCAGTTAGAAGAAACCTGTATATCTACCATTTGTCTTAGTAAACACTTATTACAAAGTTAAATTCATACCACTAAATTGTTTAAAAAATACGAACAAATTAACTAGAACTTAATGTTGAAACCTGGGTCATCTCTGTTTTCAATATTTTACTACTACTGTAGGTACTAAACTCACAGCAGGCTCTGTAGTGATTTACTATGTACTTCTCTAAGCTTGTATCAGTCTCAGCAGAGTAAACAAAAACACATGTGTATCCAAGGTTTTAAAAACTGTATTACAAGATCACATAATGCAAGTAATTAAGGACTGCACATGAAACAGGCTAAAGACAAGACGCTACGCTCGTTTAATTATAACTTTCTGAAGTGACTGCTCAACAACATATTACTAAAGCTGTACACATACTGCTAGAATAAGAAAAAAAAGTTTTTCTGTTTATTGAATGCATAATAGAAATACTTGAACATTAATTAAAAAAAAAATCACAAATCCACACCCTATACAGGTAATCAAATTTATGCTAAAAAAAAATAAATCTGATCTGATCTGCTATAATCTACAGGAGTTTTGTAACCAATTTTGCCAAGACTTGCCTATGTTCTTTTAATATTCTGTTTGCCATTGGGAAATTTCTATTCACTCCATTGCATCAGTACAGTGATTTCCATTTCAACAAGTGTGTAGATACAATCTTTAAAAACTCATTTATGAGTAAGCAACCTTAATTTCTTGTATTACAGAGTTCAAGAGCAACGTATATAATTTAAAAATACCACACAATATTCTAGCATAAACACCATCACTATGCGGTACTTCCGTGTTTGAGATTTCTTATCACACCCACAAAGAAGATCTAAATGTGTTAGAAATGAAATGTTTTGTAAGTACATAAGTTACACATGCAAATATACTTCAATAAATATATATTAATTAAAAAGGAGATATGCAGTGTTTTGAATGACAAAAATCCAATAGAAAACAGATCTGCTCCACTCACTACTTGAAAATTTTTTTTTTTTAAATCAAATGAGGCATCAAAATACAATTAGAAATATCATGTCCCAAAAGCAGCTCTAATTCTGTTTGCCTCTCCCACTTAACTCATAGCAATGCCAGTCCACTACTGAAATCAGTAATCTATAATTCCAGTAAGAAATCATATAATTATAAAATAGTTTGGGTTGGAAAGGACCTTAAGAATCGTTTAGCTACAACCCGCTGCCATGGGCAGGGCCACCTTTTCCTAGACCAGATTCCTTAAAACCCCATCCAACTCGGCCCCAAACACTTCCACGGGCATCTACAGTTTTTCTGGGAAACCTGTTCCAGTGCCTCACCACCCTCACAGTAAATAATTCATTCCTAATATCCAATTTTAACTGATTCTCAGTTTGAAGCCATTACACATTGTCCTATCACTCCACACCCCTGTAAAAAGGCCCTCTCCAGCTTTCCTCGGCTCCCTTCAGGTACTGGAAAGCGGCTTTAAGGTCTCCCCGGAGCCTTCCCCTCTCCGCACTGAACAAACCCAACTCTCTCAGCCTGTCTTCATAGAAGAGGTGTTCCAGCCCTCTGATCATAAAATAATAAATGCCTGCTTGTGTAAAACAGTACTACTTTTAAGACTTATTTAAAGTGTACCAATTTTTTCTTAAAAAATTAACATAAAAGAAAGCACATTTAATGTACTTAATACATGAAAAATAATCTACTTTGGCAAGCTTTCTGTAAATTACAACAATTGAGATATTTAAATGCATGTTAGACAAACGCATTATTTCACTTTCAGGGTAGTTGGATGTTTCCTCATTCCAATATCTAAAGGCAGCACAAGATGATTTCTGACTTTCCTCAATCTTAGGTACAAAGTAAATAAGCTGTGGACAAAGTTTTTAAAAAAAGTAAAAAAGAATTATTGTATTAATTTTGCACATCAAGACCTAAAGACTAATTCATCCTCTCTATAAGACATTACTACAGCATCCAAAATGCTATTGCTTTTATTTCCTACTCCACTTTCCTGCTGAAGATTATAGTCCATGGCAAGGACAATAGGAAAAAAACCCTATGTGCTAGCTAATCAGCAGGCATAGTTCATAACCTGCCGATTAGCTGAAACTGACTTTGTCAGTAACCTTCAGCAGAAGACAGGAGTGATAACAGTTTAAATTGCTACCAATAAAGCTGTCAAAGATCATGATTTAGCTCACAGAGAGACTAAGTGGTTTGCCTAATGGCATATATTCGGCTTACAAGCTGTAACTTAACAGTATCTCACAATTACAAGACAGCTTTCATTAAGGCATTTTAAGGGCAAAAAACGAAGTTTCACAATTCATCCTGTAATTTTCAGATTTTTCTGAGTGCTTCCAGTCCTTCCTTCTTTTTCACAATGCCCCTCAATGAATTCTACCCAAGCCTACAAAGAGTTACAAAAACTCCACAGCTTACCTAGAATACTCTCTCTTGCAAAATACAAATTTTTCAAATTAATGTACTGCTGTACTTTCGGAAGTCTGGGCTGGGGAGCAACCCTGACTACAGGAACCTGAACTGAAAGAATACTTCTAGATTCAGTCAAGAGCAGTGATACAAGGTCATCTCTTTCAGCAAATTCAGTTGGAGTTGATTATTGTACCCACAGTACTACGCTTACTTTGCCTTTCTTTTAAAAAGTGTAACTTTATCCACAAACAAAAAACCCCAACCTGATAAGTGAAACTAAAAAAAGGGCTGTGATAAACAGAACTAAATTATACAACCACCATGAAGGAGTTTGCTGGATATAGCATTGGACAAAGATTAACTTTGCTCAGTATTCCTCTTTCATCTTGCTCTTTCATCTGCACAGGAAACAAAACAAAACAAAAAAAAAGGAGGGAGGGGTCAGTAAAGAAATATCTAATTTCATAATATAATATTTCATGATTTGCAAGTGCACACTTTTCAATACATGTACTTGATCTTATCATGGCAAAAGGATACTGGAGATAGCCATCTCTATAGGTTTCTCAAACAGTAAAACACACAAAAATAGCACCATATAAAGACCCCAAACACCATGTGTAGTGCTACAAAGGTCGCTGCACTTAACCTTAGGACAGATAACATATTAAGAGGTACCGTGCATATGTAACATTAGCCAAACACATAATACACCAATATTTATGAATGCGTGACTACAATGACTACTAAATACAGGAGTATACTGATAGTGTTGCTGTGCCTCCACCTTCACATACATACTGAAGTGGAAATAACTTCCTAGTACAACCTATTATTTTTTTGAAAGGAAATAATGGGCTTAATCCCATGTTATTTTCACAGCTTGCTATACTTATTGCAAAGGACAATAAGATAAGCCACTCTGGTAGGAAAGCTTAGTAGAGAAGGAAAACCCAAATGAGTGGTGTGTAAAATGCATCTTGACTATGGGAGACAGTCTTGTGAATCAGATTCCATCCAGCTCTCTGTTTCACTCAAATGTACTTGTTGAGAATTACAGGCTCAGTCTCCCCATCTGCTGGAAACAGGATCTAATGGTAATCCAATTCACTGAATATATTTTAGAAAGTAATTTTGTATCATAAACTTTCCACTAAGGGCTCAGACTCCAATGACAAGAAAAAAAAAAAAAACCACCAAGAAAAAATGGTGAAACTAATAAATTTGTTGTCACTCTTCTCCACAAAAACTTACAAATACTTCCATCACATCTCTTACATAAAAAATATAACTTGCTATAAGTTTATTACCAAGTCAACCACTATTAAGAAAACAAAAAAATCTTATTTGACAATAACTTATTTGCCTTTTCCACAGTTACAGAATGTTTACACTGAAATTAATTTTCAGTATCTTCACCTTACTTATACACTTACAGAAAACAAGAAATATTAATTTTGCCACTACAGAAAATAATACTTTCCCACTGCTACATTTTTGAGAGCCATGGTTAGGTTAGGTATTAAAATGTAACAAAGACCTGAAATCTTGAGGGATTCAGTATCTCCTTCCTTATTCATACACTTCAGACTAAAATTTAACCTATTTTCCAGCCTCCTTCCTCTACATATCAATTAATAAATAAGACCAGTCTGTTCAAGATGAATGCAGCAACTTGTAGAGTCAATCACTGCTACACCCCAGAATAATTTAAGGACTAGAACTACAGAACATCTCATTGCTCCTGTCCTGGTATTTTCCAAAATAATCTGTGAGTCGGAAATACTGCTAAATGAAGCAACTTGTACTGTATTTTGGAATCCTTAGCTCTCTGTCTGACACATCAGGTTTTCATAAAAGAAAAATTTCACCCCCACATTTTTCAATGAATACTTAATCTCATATTATTTTACATTATCCAGTATTGATTTTTAAGAGGTTTTTAGTAAAATAGGCTTTAAGTCAATTTTGAGTATTGAAACTAAATTTACTGTTGAATTCAAACACAATATATAAAAGTGAATATAAGTTATCTTAAAAAAATAAGATGGTAAGGGGACTCAAAACATCACTTGGCACTGACTTGTTCACCCACTCAGCATGAAGAACTGACATGTCTTTCCCTTCCACCTTCTCTTTGAGTGCAGACAACAAAAAACTGGAAGGAGCTTTTGACTCCCTAAAAGGCAGGGAGGCCCTGCAGAGAGACCTGGGCAAATTAGAGGGCTGGGCAATTACCAACCAGATGAAGTTCAACAAGTGCCAGATTCTACATCTTTAGGATAGGGCAACCCCAGATGTTCGTACAGACTGGGGAGTGAGATGCTGGAAAGCAGTGCCAAGGAAAGGGACCCAGGGGTCCTGGTGGATGGCAAGTTGAATCTAAGTCAGCAGTGCCCTGGCAGCCAGAAGAGCCAACCGTGTCCTGAGGGGCATCAGGCAAAGCATCGCCAGCTGGTCGAGGGAAGGGATTGTCCTGCTCTGCTCTGCACTGGGGCGGCATCATCTGGAATATTGTGTGCAGTTTTGGGCACTGCAATATAAGAAGGATATTAAGCTCTTAGAGAGCATCCACAGGAGGGCAATGAAGATGGTGAAGGGCTTTGAAGAGAAGTTGTATGAGAAGCAGCTGAGGGAACTTGGTTCATTCAGCCTGGAGAAGAGGAGACTCAGGGGAGACCTCATTGCAGCTACAACTTTCTTCTGGGGGAAGAGGAGGGGCAGGCACTGATCTCTTCTCTGTGGAGACAGTGATGGGACCCAAGGGAATGGTCTGAAGTAGTGTCAGGGGAGGTTTAGGTTGGATATTTGGAAAAGGCTCTTCACCCAGAGGGTGGCTGGGCGCTGGAACAGGCTCCCCAGGGCAGTGGTCACAGCACCAAACCTGACAGAGTTCAAGAAGTGTTTGGATTATACTCTCAGGCACATGGTATGACACTTGGGGATGGTCCTGTGCAGGGCTAAGGGTTGGACTTCAATGATTCTTGTGCGTCCCCTTCAACTGAGCATTTTCTGTAATTCTGTGAAATAGACTGATCTTCATTTGGGAAATCCAGGTTAATCTAAGTACTGATAGTCATTCACTGAAAATTTATTTTCTTAAAACTGTGCCCTCTAAAGTCACTGAGATGCTTTTTAAGAAGCAAGAAAAGTAAAAACCTCAAAGCTTTAAAATCCCAATGAGAATTATTTTCTTACTGCGAGTCAAAACCTGCTTAACATACAAGGAATTTTGGTAACATTCAACCTTACAATAAGAATGGCTAAAGGCTTTTGTGTCTGATTAAAAATTTCACTTTTTACTTACTTTATATCTATTTCAACAATATTATATCAGAATTTTAGCATATTGTCCCCAGTGGCACTTACTATGCTCACCACACTGAGCATTTAAAGCAATTTCACATTTGAGAAACTAAGGAGAGAAAACCATCCCTTGTGCAGTTTTGGAAACATTTGTTATCAAAATCTTCTTGAATCAGAGATGTATATTAGTTGCCCAGTAGTTGCCTTACCCCCTGTCCTTTTTCTAATGACCTTTTGCAGTTGACTTAAATAATTTTTTTTTTCTGGCATGATCTGCACAAAATGAGGAGATGACTTGCAGCTTTTCAGCCTTAGCTGGGTGGGTAGTGTCCACTGTCCCTAAACAACAGCAGAAGAGTCCACAGCCTCAGAAACTGAGAACCAAAGACCTATGTTTTCAGGGAAGTACTCAAAACACTGAAATACTGGGTAGGTTTTTCTTTACTGTTATTGTTTTAAGTGATTGTCCTATTTTGGGGGAAGTTTTTTGTTTTTGAAGAAAAAGTAACATTTGAAGGAATCCTCAACATAAACATTTAACTCCAGGAAAGGATTTCATACTGTGAATACCAGTGAAATAGTCTTCTGCAATTCAGAATTAGCTCACTCAGCTGTGGAGAGGCAGGATTTCAGATACATGCTGTTTTTCAGAAGTACCTATGGGTTACCTGCAGTGGCATCTTTGGAACACCAGTCACTGAGAAACCTAAATCAAAGCCCACCCATGTGATCAAAGCTGCAGTATCTAGCACCTCAACTAGCAAAGTTTTTGCCAGTCTAGCAAAAGACTGTAAGAATATAAACATAATTTGTCAGAGAAACAAATTTAATGTCACCCCCCCAAACTATGGGATAAACATGCTCACAATTAATTTTGGAAAATAGAATTTAAATTAAGATCTCTCACCAATAATTGTCATGGAAAGAACACTGAATTTCAACAAAAGCAAGGGTGGGGTGAGGCTTCCATGAATAAACCTTATCATCAAATCTACTACTGTTAAGTCTACACTCACAAAGACTACTACTTATTAACAGTTCTTTCTCACCTCAGCAACATATTAGTTTAAGAGATAGAGGAACAGCTTACTTTTACTGTTAAATTGCTGGAGGCTGGACTTAGTTTTTGACAGTCATAGCAATTCTGATGTGCCTTGGTGGCACATTTCATTGCAGTGTTATCCTTACGAACTGAAAAACCCAAACACTAAAAGCGCGCACAGGAAAATGCTGGTGGATGTGCTTAGCATTTAACAGTCTTGTCTATTCGGGGTGATGCACTTCAGAGAAGCTTCCAGCACAACATCACTTATGGTAAGAATTTCTCCTAGTTTTGCCAACCTTGGACTAAGCATCGTCTAAAGCAGAGTAGTGATGTAAGCTAGACTCCAGTGTTTTGGGTTCCACTTCCAGCCAAGAACAGCCTGTGTCATACATTGGTAATAACCTTGGCAATGCTCTCCTCTGCTTCCATCACTGCCAATACTAATGAAACAAAACTAGACACAAGAGGTTTCTTAGAAACTTGGTGTTAATGCTGCCTGCCTGGAACTATCTGTATGCTTGTACTAATTATCCCCGAGTAGATTAGATCAGAGAGTGCCAAGCCAGCCCAGCAGTCCTTTCTATGCACACTCTGCAGGGCAATCAGATTTCCAAACTCAAAATGATATTAAATGGTTGACACCAACAGAAATGGCAAAAAAGCTATGAGTTTAAAAATCATTATAGCTATAATAGGACAATCATCACTGATGCACCTTGAATACAAGAGATTAAAATAATATATAAACCCAAGCAATACAGAGAAATAATTCACATTAATAAAAATTAATCAAACGATATATTAAAAAGTAGTTTTATTTTTAAAAAGGTAAACTGTAAAATGCACCCATAAAAATCCCAGTTTTGCATTTGATTTGAAATACTGCATAGAGTAAATAAAGAACATGGAAGGAGAACAAAGGGATGATTTCTACACACCACCAGTCCAGCTTTCTAGAGCCAACATTTTATATAGTCCATTACAGTCACTTTTATGCCCTCAACGGCATTCGTCAAGTAGAACAGTTAGTCTTCATCTAGAGCCATAATGAGTATGTACTTGTGCTTCTTAATAATACTACATTTGTAGAGCCTCAGGTGTTCTCTCTCCTTGGAGGTAGAAGACTGAGGTTCTATTTTATTTTTTCAAAAAAGGAAACAAAGTAATATCACACTGCTCAGTGATTCTTGTTAAATACAGATTTACTACTTAAGCTTTCAAACACTTTGTACTGCAACACAAAGCACACAAAATATAATCCTTTTTTTCCCCTACCACCTGGAAAGAACATACCTGAATTGGAAAAGGGGAAAGGCTCGATACAACGTGCAAGGTCTTATGAAAAAATAGAAGCCCACATACATCTCAATGCACTTTGTTGGTTATTAATATTTTTAAAGGAATAACACTCCACTGATGTTCAAAATTATATGATTTTAAAGCTGTCATTTTAAAAACAATTTAACTTGTGAAAAAATTTAATTTATGATCTGACAAATATTAGTTTCTTTCACAACAATAATGCTTCAACATCTGGAAGCTTATCCTAAGAGATACTATTTTCTCATTAAAAACTGAAGTCAGAAAAAAACAACTTTCCCCTAAACTAATCTCATCTTTACATGAGAATAATGAGAAGAGAAATATCACAGCTAAGCCAACACAAACAACAAATGTTATGTTCTCCATCTGATAGTCAAAAAGTAGAGGAAAACCACACTTCAAGGCATGCTTAATTATGTGCTTTCCAAACAAAATATGCAATCGAAATTATTTTATGTCATCAAATTACTCATTGGGGATACAAACAAGGAGATTAAGAGAAAAAAAAAAAAGAAAAAAGGTGCTATTTCCATAAAAAGTGGCACTCATACCTGCAATATGTGACCCAACATGGCATGAGATCCAACCACCAAACCACAGATGTCTCAGCATGGATTCCCCCTAGCCACTCTCACAGCACTGAAAGGGATGGCAAAACAATCCTCTGGCTCAATGACCCAAGCACTCACCTGTGATGTGAGCAGTTGGGTTTTAATCCTTTTTCCAGAGAATATTTTATTTTCAGAGGGGAACAACTTCAGTTTTAGAAAGAGGGCCTAAAGTTGACATGATTAAGCCACTACAATCAATGGTACCAACCTGCACAGAACATTAAATACTGAACCAAAGGTTGACTTAATTAAGGTGATTCACTTAGGGCAGATATAACGCATACTGACAAAATGACAAAACAGAAAAATACCTAGGACTTCTGTATTCAATGCTATTTTTTCCAAGGCCTTTTGAAAACAATTCATGCAAACACAAAAAAACCCCATAGAGATAAAATATAAAATATTTCTTAGCCCTCAGGCTAAACAGCTAGCCAGCATTCATAGGTCCTTGCTGGCTCACCTTCATTAGAAAGACAAAATGAAAGTCAAAATAGTATTTACCAGGAATATTCATAAAATCAAGATTTTCCAAAAATAACATGACCAAGAAACAGCACTCATAATTTTTTTCAATTCTTAGTGCTATCAGCTCTCTAGAGTGTTGTCTGATGCCTTGATGGTTCATGCAAAGCTCTGATGCTTTTCTTCCTTCTTGTTAACCCTCTTTCAGAAATTCTATTTTCATTTTGTCACTAACCAATGACCCAGCTCTGGTATTTATGGTCAGTTTTACCAGTCTTCATAGGGTAGTCTCCCCTGTTCCAGACTTATTCTGCTGATCAGTGCCTTTAGCAGCAGCTTTACTGCTTCATCTCCCAGAGGAACACTAAGACCAGTGTCCCTCTAATGAAGGGTATCTACTGCAATTACAGATTTTTACTAGATCTGTTTTCATGAAAGCCATTAACACGCCTCTGTATTCCAATAGAATATCTTCCAATGCATATTTAAATAGCAAAGTTCCAAACTGCAATTTTATTTCTATAGCTACAAGACCCTGAAAAATATAAACACAGTGAGTGTTCATGTAAGACCACTTTCGACAGATTTCTTTCATTAAATTTAATATGCTGGATAGAAGAAAAATCTGCAGAAAGTATTCGTTTCAAAACATTGCACAAATCAAATGCTATTTTATCTGCTGAGTACCACTACCAAGACATCCAAATTCATTTATCCTAATAAAAATCAAATACCTTCTCCAAAAACAAAGCACAGTTTGGCATCTAATGGTATGTTCAGTCTAAACTTCAGTAACTGGAATCCACACCCAAAACCAGAGCTCTGTGGTGTTGACCAAGCCCCGACATTTGAATTCTGTTTGGTGCCAAGTTTTGTCTTCCTTTGTAAAAGCAATGGGGTTTTACTAAGTAAAAAAAGCCACACTCTCCCAAAAGTTTCATTGGCTCTGTCTCTTTCCTAGAAACAAAACACATGGAAAGAACATGAATCTCAATTTTTAAACATACTCATGCACTCAAACCTAGAAAATTAGTGCATAACTTGATTTTGGTTTATATGAAATCTTACAAATTCTTGCTAATGTTATAGCTTTGAGAACCAGAGGTATTTGACTTTCCAAGAACTAGATGCTGTTTCTAGGAAGATGTGGGATCATAACTTTACATTGCCAATAGCAGTTAGAAGGAAGAGCACCATGATTTCCTAAACAAGATTGCAGACAATATCCAGAACTGAGGGTGAAGTTACCTGTTTAAGCACAAAGAGGATTTCTCCAGCATTATAAGGTATCTTAGGCAAACAAAAATTACTAATTCCTGAAAGCAACTACTTTAAGCTTTGCTTGGAACACATGATTTGCAATACTTTGCTTTCCATTTATTATAGCTGAGACTACACTGAGGTTACTGCATATTGAGCTAAAAGATTATTCAAGCTGTAAGTCATGTCTAATTCAACAACCAAGTTAGTGTTTCTGTTTGATTCAGAAAAATGACCTTGAACTTCAATCTGGCTATGTGCAACTGGGCTTCCATCTGACTATATAAGTGAAGAAACACTGAAATTCCCTTGTAAGAAGATGAAAAATTTCACACACACAGAGATCTCTTCCGAGGACGGTACCTCTGAATATTATAAATCCATATCCTTCCATGACTGCAAGTACAAAATTCGCTCTAAAATAATTTTATTTCTTTTTAAGCATTTCTAATATAAACTCTTTACTTGAGAACTGAGCAGTACACTCCAGACAAAAATATATACAACCACCTAGACAACCACAGCCTACACAACCCAAGAAATATGGGTACAAACTTCATCAACCAATTATCTCATTAACTCATGCAACTCCCATCAACATGAGAAATGAGTTGTGTGGTAGAGCCTAACTGCAGACATTTCAAAAGATCTAAAAGGAATAAGGATGCCATGTTACATAAAATTTTACTCAGAGAATATTTTTAAGCTGGCACTTGAGTTTTTATATAAATTCTGTGATTGTTGCAGGAAAAAAAAGGCATAAACACTTCCTGACAGTTGCGCTGGTTTTAACTTCTACCCACTTTTTCCTTGGATTCCTTTAGTGCAAATTCAGAAAATTTTAAACAAGAGCATTACACTAAAAAATGAAAAAAAGTCTCCCTATCAATCACTATGTATGCAATTATGAATATTCCCTATTTAACTGCCTAAGACATGGTATTTGATACTTTATTACATTTCAGTAAATAAAACTACACAACCCTTGTACAGGGTACAGAGAATAACCAGTTTCTCTTCTGTGCCATTTAAAATAAATTTTGACCTCTTTTATGCTGTTCCATTTAATGGTGAGTAAAAAACAAACATGGAAGCATAAATTACATCAGTTCCCTGCTACTAGCAACAAAATTCTGAATGGAATGTTTGAAAAAATAGGATTTCCTGAGTAAAGAGCATAAACCCACAAGAGGAGTTGAAGTTAGAAATAAGCTTTCCTTGACCCTTATGTTTCTTTCTGCATCCAGAGGTTTCAGTACGAGAAGATAAACATTTATAGAAATTGCAAACTACTTTGGGAGCCCATTTCCATAAACAGCCCACTAGCTATTCTATTTCTCTGCTGAAAAACCAATTCACTTCTTAGTGAAAGCAAAAATAAATACAAATCCTCCTTAGTGAACAAAAATAATGCATTTTGAAAACACAGTTCTGGAAAGATAGTTCTCCCTTTAAAGGTATTAAGAAAGGTGAGCTGCTCCAAGGGACTGAAATACTGAAAATATTCTGTTATTCTGCTTGGAGAACATGTACCATGAAATTCATTCTTGTCTGTCATGACTGAATTCAAAAGAATAGATGGCGACCATGCTCTGTAATGCCGGTAGGATGTTTAAATCCTTATTTTCAGCTATTACTAATTGAAGGAATACACAAAAGACTGAGGAAACATGGAAGCAAGATGAAAGAAAACACCCTCAAATCAGAATAGTCACAGACTACATTTATTTTTTCTTCCTTCTTTGAGAATCTTGTTCAATTTCCAAACAATTCCTAGCATACTAGCCCACCTTTTCACATATTCTTTTTAAGTTCATTGAATGAAAGACTAAAATTTGTAGCTTTATTGGTTCTACAAGAACAATGATAATACATTATTAGTAATAAAATTGACATTTCTAGAATTCTGTGAAGAATGAAAAAGTGCTTAGGAGATATGACAGAAATAATCCTCACAGTCCTGAATGGAAGTTCTTCAAGCATTCTGGAACTGAACTATTCTAAATGTCACATAATACATGACACACTATATCAAAATAAACAATGAAAAATAAAATACACAGTATTTTAAAATTCAAATACACACATACTGAAGGAAAGTAGATGGCACGTGAGTGAACATGCTTAAATTTTGTTCTCACCTGTTGTCTAGTTAACTCCCTCATGTCAACTTCTCTATTTTGATGCTCTCCAAAAGCTTCCTCAAACATCAAGCTCCTCACCAAGTCTCTAATTCAGTTCCAGTGAGCCAAGAGTCATTTGCTTGATCCCATTTCCTCTGTAATATTTTATCTAATCGGTTTATTGCTATGTTCTAAATCTACTACCACAGTGTGCTTTCTTTCAACACCACTATCACTCTTTCTCCCTTATTACTTTGACCTTTTGGTTCTTTATCACTCATCAGAACTGAAATTTCTCTGCTTTTCAGTCATGTGCTCACAGAGGCCTTCTCCCAACCTTCCAGTGAGATAAGTGATTGCTTTCAGGCCTCAAACTAGCTGTGTGCTCAGCAACTCTGTGATGGTCTCCAAACAAAGACATCTTTGCCATCTCCTCGACCGGGTTTGCACACTACATCAGAACAAGCTCCCCAGGGAAGTGGTGTAATCACCATACCTAGCAGTGTCTAACACGAGTGGATGTAGCACTCATGATATGGGTCAGTGGACATAGTGATATTTGATCAAAGGTTAGAGCTGATCATGGAGGTCTTTTCCAACATTAGTGATTCCATGATCCACTTCCTCCGCTCCTACTCCAGTGCCATATGAATATGTCTGGCAGGAATCCTCATGTTAGATTGAATTTTTCAACTACAAACTGGTTTTTTTTTCCTTCCTCCAGCTCCATTACCTCAGGAACTCTGCTCAGAAGACAGACACAGCTTAAGCTCAATAGTATTAGAAGAGCCAAAACTGAACAGAAGCAATAGGTAGACTGCAGTGGTGGCCAGTGCCACATTATCTGCATTAACGTTCTTTAAATTCTGGTCCACCGACTACTGACTCCCTGAAAGATTTTCAAAAATAGCTTATGAAACAGCACAAGAAGATTTTAATCTGCATATGCATAATGGCAAGGAAACAAACTTATTTTTATCTAACTCATTCTATATTTAAAATTTAACCTAATTTTATTGGGCTGCAAACCAAGAATTAATGCATTTTTAAAAAAATCCTTTATTCACTCTTCTTCCCCTGAAACAAAGTAATAGTCATTGCAACATTTTCCCCACATTGTAAGTACTGTGGTAATGTATCTTACACTCAATGAAAATTCGGATCAGTATTTCTCAACTTTAAGATCTGTCTTCTGAAAGATTATCTATTCATCTGCTTATTGACTATCCCTGCCCTGCTTAGACCCAAGACCTAAGAGGATTACAGAACCTGGTGGCAAGGCTGAAGGCTTGTTAACTTAATAAGGCTGTGGATTTAAAACTGTGTTAAATTAAACAGGTTTAAGTCTGCTAATGTGGATAAGATTTAAGAGCCACCTCTCAGATCTTTATCTAGCTGATGAAAAAGACCATGTCAGATAGTAGGACACTGGCACACATGAACAAGTGAAGATCCATGAGACATTGATTTTCTTTTAGCAAGGTCAAAGCTTCAGAATAAAAGCTTCATCACTACTCAGGGGCACATTACCACAGTACAGTGAATTCATCTTTACTGGATTTATTTAAAATAAGCTTTTAGAGCAGCTATGCCCTATATATGCCAACTCAGATAGTCATCTGATTATCTTTGACTATTTTTCATCTTAACACTTTTTAATGTCAGAAGTGCTTCATTATTCCCCAGCTCTTTTTATATAAATAAAATGTAGACTATTGCCTAATAGACATATTAATAAAGAAGAATTGAAGAGACTTGTTTCAAATTATTCAGTATTGATCTTCTACCGCCTCTCCAAGTAAGACTACATTCCTTTTCTTGAGTTCAGCAGTGTGAAAGTCTGGTAGGAACAAGTATTTTTGCCTTTAACCAGAGCTTTTCAAAGGCTTGTCTTGTAGAATTGTAGTTCACACAAGACATAACAGTGGTTCAGTTCTTTAAAAAGCTTTCAATGCACATGTATATTTTGAAAGCTTATGTGCTGAGAAGAGAAAGTCAAGAGAGATAAGATGCTCATCCTTCCTTTATAAAAAACAGCAAAGCAGAGTTACCTCATCTTTCTGCAGCACTAATGCCATGAAATAAAATCAGCTTTATTAATAAAGGAACACTAAAGACTGAGGAGTGTTTCAGGTATTATGAAGTCCAACAGGTTAATGCCAGGCTTATCATATGTGCAGCATCAGCAGCAGTCCTCCACATCAGAGAGGAGGAGAACAATATCTGTATTAATATTTAAGCAACACTGAAATGCTTACCTTTCATCAAAATGGATTTATGATTAATAGCATACTTCCCAGCTAGAAACTATAAGATTATACTTTGCACATTTACAAAAAATAAACCCCGACAATCTATATTTGACTCTGAAAAAATCAAGGAAGATAGAAAGAACACCAAGCCAGAGCTTTTAGTTCAATTAAAACAAATAAACAAAAAATAAACAGAAATTTACACCTTATTAAAAAAATTACATGTGGAAGTCCAAGCATATCAGCAATATTTCAGACAATTACTGCGTGAGAGAGGCAGTGCACAACAAAATCTTGTCCTTGATTTTAGGAGATCAGACACATTCTTACAGGTTCTAGTTTTTTAATACTTGAGAATTTAAGTGCTTATACTATGGGGGGAAAAGGGGATTAATCAAGAGCCAAATAAGATAGGAACAAAGACCTAGACACAAAATTACTTAAAATTCTGAAGCGTTTATATTGTTATGGTACAAAAACTTAACTTTGGACAATAAATCACATGCTTGGGAGCCATGAGTGTAAAATGAGTGTCACAGTCCAAAGCTTCTAAGGGTACAGGGATAAATGATTTCTATGGTGGACTGCTAATATGCACCACAGTTCACTTTCATGTACCCAGCAGGCTCATATTCTGAGACACTTTGGCAACAGTGTCTGTAAATGAAAAATTGACTTCAGTGTTTCACTTTCCCTTCAACGGGAGAATCCAAAACTGTAGGTGTCCAGGAAACATGGAATGACATTTTAAAGATATGCACATAAGCATCACATGTCAAAAGAATTCAAAATACTGGACTCAGTTTCTCTCTTTGGAGTGATTCTCCAGAGCATCTTTCTGAGTCTCAATTATTTCTTCATGTTTTGAAGAATGCAAATGAGAACACAGACTTAACCAATTGCCTCTGCACTGACCAGCTAGGGGTTTTGTACCCGAACTGCAAGGCAGTCTCAGAAATATCCATGGGAAAGGAGTAAGTAAAAGCAGTTATTCAGACATGCTCAGTGCAGCAAGGCTCTAACTAGGATAAGTCCCACCATTTAGTCTGCTAGTTAGAGGACAGTTCTGCCATCTCCCCCCCATACCCAAGAAAGATGAGAAGTGCAGAAAAGAGCACTTGGATGTGCAACTCTTCCACCTCAGGGCAATTTGCTTCCTAAAATTAATCCAGCTCATCTCAGAGCAGCTATTCTCTGTCCAAAAAAGGCTTCTCTAAAAAGACTGAGTTGATGCTATGAAAAGAAAAGCAAAGAATTTGATCTTGTTCAACTGACCCAAGAATTCACTGTGTATTTTCCAAGATGAGTTTCTGTCTATTAACATAGAGGCATCTGACAGGAAATGAGGTTTAACAGATGCATGCTTTTCCTTCGTGAAAGCAGTAATGAGATGTATGCATTAGCAGGGCTGACCAGATGATATTTCAGCTTTAATTACTGAGATACATTCTTGCCCACACTAGGATGTACATACAGGCATTGATTCAAAGAAGAAAGAAAAAAAGAAATTTTCAAACCTCAGGAGGCTAAGTAACACAGTAATATTAACCTATACTTTATGTTCTTCATTCATCTGGCAGATTTTAGTTATAAATACCACAAGATTGTCTGTAATCCAGATAAATTTTTTGCCTTATTGTTTATTTTATGTTCCTTATGTTTGACACAGTCGAGGACAAATTGGACACAAGAGGGAAGAAAAATAGAAGTTTTCTGTTTCTTGGAAGTAGTACACTAAGATCAGAGGCAGGAGAAGGTTTGAATAAAGGACAATGATGGAGCCAAAGAAAAGACCAAGGAAGGTGTTAAGCGTATCATAAGGAGAAGGCCAAATGCACTGCAAGGGGAAGTCCACAAAGACAAACAACTGAACAGAACAACTTTCCAGTTCTGTTATCACAGCTGCAGTTTCAGGCTTTCTGTTTTCTGCAATCCCTATGCATCCACTAAACACTGAAGTACCATGTAAAAACCATTTCACTCAGGCAAAGGAAAGAGGAGATGAAGGATTTCTAGCTGACCCCACCCCCCAATCAGCCTCTTCAGCTCTTCAGACCATACATGATGTCTATTAAGGCCCTGAACAAGAGGTACCCAATGCAAAAAGTCAGACACTGTGTGTATAGAATCACAGCACTACCGACTGATTTTTCTGACCAGACGCTGGATCACCTACGTAAAGCAATTTTAGTGGCATAGGATTTCTGTGGTAATGAGAGAAAAACTTCAAGGATTTTTGTTCTCTCTAAAAAAAACTGCTCCCCTTCACAAGCTCATTAAAAGTAAGGGCTTTAGACCTCCTTTTTATGCAGAAGTTTAAATTTTCTGAATGATCAAAGTTTTTTGAGCAGAGCAATAACCTGTAATTCACTGAGCACATTAAAGTGGAGGAAAAAAAGACACCATTTTATTTCACATAGGTGGTTTTAAATGAATCTTCGGAAATGGAGGAATGTTAAACTGGAAAATGAAGGGAAATAAAGGCAGCCTCCTCTTCCACCTGAAAACAAAGCAAGTATACAACAGTATCTCCCACTAATACACACACACACACAAAAGAGTATTGTAAACAAAATTAAAAGGAATTTCAGTATCACAATTAAATAATATGGGCTTGTTTTTTAGTTTATATATCAGTTTACTTCAAAACCTAATTGCTTTCTAAATAAAAGGATTGCACCTGCTTGGCAGCTATTTTATCAAGCAGATTAATGTTAGTTGGCAGGCTCGAAGTATGGAAATAAATATTTTTGTACTACTAACATAATCCACATTAGATATTCTCTTCTTATTCTTTTCAAACTATCCTCAAATCTACATACCACTGTGCCAGTCGGATGCAGATTTCCCTAGCTGGAGAGTGTAATAGCAACTTTCACAGATGTTTCAAGTGTCTGGCTTTTCCACACTGAGGTACTTGTGCGATTTCCTATTAAACACCCTCAAGCAAAATTAAATCCTTTTAACAATGTGACACTAGGCATTGTACCATCTTTGGGACAGGAAATGGACTACAAACAGTTCTCCAGTAATGTGGAAGTCAACCATTTAGAGTTAACAGCAGGATCTACTGACCTCAGCTGAGACTGTGGAACCATTGTAAAACACCCTATAGATACATTCAAAATTTAAAAAGTCAATCTGTCCTGAAGAGTATATAATTCAAATAAGTAAGCCAAACAAAGAAAGTACTATCAGTCATATCTGCAGATGGGAAACAGAGACACAAAGAACTCTGAGTGACTCTGTGCAAGGTCATAAAGGATGTCTGTGGCAAAGCCAGGAACTGAGCCCGGAAGCTCTCAATCCTAGCCCAATGCCTTCGGATATAAGGACAATTCTTCCTTTTACTTATCCTCCCTCTCTCACTAATTACTTATCTCTGAAAGCAGACATTTACACCATGAGAGCCAGTCTAATTTCCTTTTATATTTATAATCTATTTTTCCCAGTTTAACAAAGGATACAACTGTGTTACACAGAAATAATTAGAATTGTACAAGCAATTGTAAACATAAAAGCAGCAGGTATTTCAGCAAGAATGAGATGAAACAAAAGCGTGTACATGTGATTTGCAAAAACTTCACAAAATATTTTCTAATGATCATTCCAAATATGAATAGGTGTCTATCTCCATATTCTCAAAAGTTACTTGGGAACCTCCCCCACTTCCTTCTTCTTCCTCCAGCTTTATATGCTGAACATGATGCCATATGGTATGGAATATCCCTTTGGTTAGCTGAGGTCAGCTCAAAATCAGGTATCATCAAGTAACGACTCTCCAGGCTACCATCACAAATAACAATCATGACACTAACTGCAACAGCCACTGTTTCTTGCATATTTCTACATCTAAGTTTTCCCTTAAAATTATATACTTTACAATCTGATCTACTATGACAATGGGGGCCTCCTCTAAGAGTACCTGACCAGCAGATATTTACTATTATATTTCTTTGTACTGTTTCACCCCACTAACTCTTGTTCAGAGATGACTTAAACATCTGTTCCAATCTACACCTGCTGCTATGCTTGGCAATCCCTGTATTTATTTACAATTACTTAATAAAGTTATTGATCTATGAACACACATTTTCAGTCCTGTTATTTTTTTTCTATTTTAAGAAGTTTCCTTTGATATTCAAGTTCTGCCAGGTCTCAGTAGATCTACAACAGCCGCAGTTGTTTTGGCGCCTATCAGTTTTTTGCAACCCACGCAATAGTCAAACTATGCAAACTGCAACCCTGAACTCTCTTCTCCAGAGTGGTTAGGATAAAAAACTGATTGCTAGCATCATCCAGTGAGTCCAGCACAGAAGCCAGACCTGCCCAAGTCCTCACAGACCAGAAGGCAGACCATTGTCCCTACTACCCCAAGATATGTGCCAAGGTCAACCACCATGGTCAGGGGAGGAAAACCTGGCTTCATATATTTTCCTTTCTGGCATTAAAACTGTTTCAGCAGTGCCCAGACAAGCCTGCTGGATCACAAATGATCACTGTAGCAGCTGTATGGATGTGGGAATTTAAAATTTTACTGTTGCTTTCCAGTACACAAGCATGAGAATGGTCATTACATGACACTGGGCCACTGCTAAGCATTAGCAGATGCTCAGGGAACAACCTCTTGTTTGTGGGTTTTTCGTTTCTCCTCAGTTTAAAGAATTTATCACAGACATCTCAGATGATCAGATGCTAGTGGTTCTAGGCCCCTTTAACACCTAAATGAGCATTTTCTAACAGCCTATAAAGGATTACCCTCTCATTTCAAGAAGACTTCATCAAAAGTGATATCACCAGTGGTTTCTTTCAGCTTTCCCGAATAAAAACATCAAAAAGGGAAAAAGCTTTAGGAATTTCACATTGCACAGTAACATTTCTTGATAAGGCCAACTTTTGAGCTATTCAAGCTTTTCTTTTGTTAGCAAAGACCATTTGAATCTTTTTCTTAGCTCTTCCTGCCTACATTTGGTCCAGAAAACAGCTGAAAACCTTATTACAAAATATTTCCAACAGTGACGAGATTTTAGACCATCCAGACAAACTCTGCTCTAGGTTCTGCTGAAAAGACAGGCCTAACTTCAGAAATTTGGATTATAATGAATCATATATCTTAGGCAAATGCAAATTCAAGCAAAAAGTTAAATGTGCATTATCTTAAATCTAGTAAAGAAATTAGAACAGCTCTCCAACATCTAGCAACCTAAACTCACAGCTACATTTAAGCATACCCTTGTAAAACTGCCATAAGGAACTTAAGATAATTCTTGTTTGACATACTTTTTGAAAATGACAAAATAAATAACATGAGCATAAACTTCAAAGTAAAGACCCTAATATTTTCATATGCTCTTCTGAAGGAAATAAGGCTCATGTGACCATGCAGTCCCTCCACAGCCCTCAGTAACTTGCTCATTATGACCAGTCCCAAGCAGATTTGACAGCAGGCCATGGTTCTTACAGCTCTTCCGAGCTGCGAACTTAGCTGAAGGTTTTCTCTTCAAAAAAAGGAGAAAAGCATTAAATTAGCATCCAGAGAGGAAGCTGCAGTATGAGCATAACTATTTTATTTGCTCTCCCAGTCAAGCTGACTGCTCAGAACAGAAGTGCTGGGCAATCAGCAAATATAAGCTTTCCATCAGGTACAGCAGGATGCTGTCTTTGTCCAACCAGTACCAGGGAAAGGCACAGAAGGCTTTATGTATCAAAACAGCAGGGAAACAAAATAGGTTAAGAATTTGCAGGGAGAAACTGCAGTTGTTACAGCAGTGAAAACTTAAAAGGGTTACAGAGAGAAACAGGATTTGTTAGTCCCCACCACCCACCCAGCTACATTAGTTTTAAGACTCAAGGAACTATTTGTTTGTTTATTGCCATGTGTCACCCCGTACATACAGAGAATGCAATATACTGTGTAGCAACAGGGCTGGTCACTTCACAGTCATTGATATAGTTCAGGAAATCATGCTGCAGTACACGCTGTATTAACCTTTTCTGAAAATTATGGCATTCTCTGAAAGGGCATTTATGAGCTTAGTATAACTTCAGGGTATTAGCTGAATGTTTATGACTTGACAGCCTTCATCCATGTTCACTTCATTTAACATAACAGCAACTTTCATTTACTAGTTCCCCTTCAGCAAAATTAGTTTAGGAAATCTGACTCTGCCACTCATCTAGAAACAGATTTTCCTCTTCAATTCCCAGAGAGGAACTGTATTTGCCACCATCTTTACGGCAGCAAAGCAAATAGAGCATTTACTTCAACACTGTCCATTAAATTGGCATTTGGCTTTCTGGACTTTTTTTTAAAAAAACACTTTTCACACAAAAAATGGAAAAGCAGTTCATATCTTCACCTTCTCATCTGTCAAAATCTGTTTGTGTTCTTAAAAGTAGAGCTTTCCTAGCAAAAAAGGCTCTAGACAAAGTGGACAAAAGATGAGATCATCATCTTTCCCCATCTCCCAAAAGAAAGGCGGCACAGGAATGCCTGTGAAACCCCAAAAACAAAGATGCAATAAGATTTACTGTAAAATGATGAAAACTAATATATACTATCAGTTAATCACATAAGGAATGCACATGGTCACAATTTTAATGGCACACAGTACAGCATAACTAATAAACTGAAGCAACTGAAGCAACCTTCCATATGTTATCACTTTCTACTCTACATCTGGAAATGCAAATGTTGCACAACAGGATATTATAGAACATTAAAACAAGAGAGAGAATATTCCATATTCAAGTTAATTTTTCTAATAAGGTTTTGAGAAACTCTGAAGTGCAGTCCTTCACATACACTGCTGAACTGGAAGCCTTTTAGGAGGAGAAGCAGATTCTGAAACTATACAGTTATTTAAAAAGGTCGACTCAAAAATATATAGACAATTCTTATGTGTATTTAGCGTTGTTTGAAGTTGAAGAGCTTCTACAAATGCAAGGTATCATGAGAAACACCTTCAAGTTGCTGGGAAGACCAGACTGGTTTTGATACTGCTGATGCTTCTTTGCAGAACTTTTTAAGGTTTCTACCTGTTGGGAAAATAATTCACCAAAACCACAAAAACAAACCAGAAAAAATAGAAAAAACCCATAGATCACCTTCTCTCCTCACCAATTAATATATACAGAACAAAACTGTGGGTTGATAATTATCATTTCTATATTCTACAGTAAAGAACTTAAGGAGATCTCTAGAAAGCAGAGAAAACAATATCATCTAAAGGAAAAATGAGTGTATTTTAAATCCTCATGCAAACTTAAGAGGTGTATCTAGAATCTTTTAGAGAAATTCCCATCATCTAAGTATAACTGAGGAAAATCAATGCAAGGCTTCCTTCACTGGGTCAGTAAACTAAATAATTCAGGCTACACTTTAAAATAAAGACTAGTCCTGCCAAATACACATTCAAGCCCACTCCTTGGAACTCCTCAAGACATTTCATTAAAATCACAAACTCCACAAGACAGAAACCACCAAAAAGATTCAAAAACTCCATTTCAGACATAGGGACTCTGAATATGCATGCATCACAAACTGGGCAGCAAAGCCTTTCAGAGAAGCTGTCCTGCTTTGTCATTAGATAAAACAGAGCAAGGTCTGTCATCTCATAAAATTACATTTCCTGACACAGGCTCTAGAATGAATAACCATAAATGAAGCTACTAAGTCTTGATTATAAAGCATGACAGAGTCTACAAGTTGCATAGCTTTTAGGAAGAAACTGGATTACAGAAAGAAGGCAGTATCTTCTCATCATGGTATATAGGATTTTCCAAATCCCTTTTAGACCAAATACCATAAGGAAAAACTAATTAAAAAAGGGGTGAGGACTGAGAGTGCAAATAACTTATCAGATTGCAGGAACTCAAAAATTTCTTTTTTAAAGGAAAAGTAAAATGTAGCTGATTAGAAGCCAATGACAAAATCTTTATCAACTTCAACATAACTTCCCTGCTTATGTTTAACATTTGTTATGTCTAACTCAAAAGAAATTTACTGATAGTAAGAAAGTGCATGAGCCAAAATGAAATCTCTAATCTTGCAGTTGACAAACTAAGAACAATATCAAATGTTCTTCAGATGTTTACCCTTAACAATTATTTAAGCTTTCCACATAAGTTACCGTGTTCTATTTGACTGTCTTTTAATAGGATAGACAAGGGTGTGAGATGCTTTTCTTCTCCTTACCTCAAAAACTGAGTTTTAATAAGGAAGTATTATTACTGGTACTTAATAACAGTCAACCACTACTAATAGGAACACTGATGTGTTTTGCTTGAAATCTACAGCAATTCTCAAAAAAGCATTATTTTGCCGTATTAACTATTGACTGCCCTTCTCCTGAAGCAGAGGCCATCACCCATTTGGAAATGGTGCAGGAAAAGATAGGAATGGAACAGAATGCTGTCACCACATGGTACTTACCCTTACAGGAGGGCTCCGTGCTTGCACCCTTTGCTGCTGTCCAGCTTGAGAGCTCTGCTGGTCCTTTGATCCACAATTACCTACTGTGTTGATGGGGACCCTTAAAGCATTTGTGCTGGCAGTCCCACTGCCAGCACTGGGTTTTCGAGGCCTCTGCTTGATACCATCCAGTAGTCTAACAAGCAAAATGTTACTGGGGAGTTCGTCAACACCGCAGTCCACTAAAGTCCTGCACTCTGGACATCGAAGCTCATTCCGAGAGCTCACAATGCCCAGCAGACACCGTTTACAAAACGTGTGTTGGCAAGGCAAGACTTTTGCAGAAGCATCAAGGCGCTCTAAGCAAACAGGACACTCCAACAGATCCAGCAAAGCTGATTCATCCATTTTCTTTGTATTACTTAATGAAAAAACAAATCCTTGCAGAATTTGTGTGTTTTGGGCACTGCAAGGATATCATGTTACATCCATTCCTCTTCTGACCATGTTCTAAAATTTGAGGGAAAAAAGGCATTAATAAGCTGGAAAAAAGAGTCAGCAATACCATTTTATACGGAGATGTTCATACAAAGAGCAAAATAAGAGATCTCTAGACTAATTCAGTAGACATTTTTAATAAAGGAAAGAAACGTTAAAACAGCAATCTACAGTAATACATCTATTTAAAATATTTTAACAAATGCTAACAGCTAAGGTTTTTAACTCAAGTCCCCATCAATTTCAGTCTTGAGTCATTTTATTTTCTCAAATTATTCCAGAACAAAGAGCTATCCTCGGTACAATATTATAATAAAGCTTACTTTTCATAATTCTTGATTATTATGTGTTTCTCAGGACATTTATTAGAGACTAGCGCTTTCTTTTTTCCACGAGATGACAAGGGAGTCCAAATTCAGAGAGCATACAGCAACAGGGCATAGAAAGGGGAATTACATTTATGCCAAGACTAAGCCCACAGTGAACTAAATTTCTACCATTTCGGTGAAAAGTACCGCAGCACATTACAGAAATGAGCCTTGAAAACAGCCTCCAGCTCACAAGATTCTAAGCTCACCACAGGCAGTGACAAGGGGGTTCATTACGCTGCTGCCTTTAAGAAGCGCTTCAAAAACTATCGCGAAGTGATTTACAGCAGGAAGTGCGACTGCCATATCGTTAGGACAACAGGAGTGCTGCGTCTGCGGCCAGAGGCAGGGACGAGCCTCCAAGCCAGCTCCAGTATGCAGCGAGGGGATGGGAGGAGAGAGGGGAAAAAAAACCAACACACCGCTAGAGAACCATCCTCCCCCCCTAAAAATAAATCATTCTGCGGGAAGTCACACCAGGCTGCTCCACAGGGAGCAAAAGGCTCGTGGGGCTCGGCAGTGTCCAGCACCGGGCGAAGTTGAGCGCCTGCCCCAGCCCCCGCAGCCGCCCGCGGGAGCGGCTGCCCCGGCTCGCCGGGCGCTCGTCCCGCACCTCCCTGCTCCGGGGCTCGGCGCC
>VWZG01004112.1:78876-94559 GCA_013396735.1 Grallaria varia | reverse complement strand
GGTGTGGGTTGCCTCGTCGTCCCTTCTCTTCCCCTCCCGCCTCCACAGGTGCTGCGGGCGGTGGCTGGGGAGGGCGGGGCACGGGCGGCTTCTCGGGACAGGGGCGTGAAGCGCTCCCCGCCCGGCTGGAGCGCTGCGGGCAGCCCGGAGGCACCCGGGGCTGCCGCCCACAGCCTGGAGGCGGCGGCGGCGGCGGCGGCGGCGGGAGCGGGAGGGAGAGAGGGAGAGTATTCGGTCAGTCGTAGGGCTGCCCCGCTCGCCGTCTGTGGTGAGTCGTGCCCGGAGCGCCAGCCTGCGGCTGCAGGGCCCCGCGGCGGGAGGGGCTGGCGTGCAGCAGCTCCCGCAGGCACGCTCCTCTGGGCAGGCTTGTGGGGGCGAGGAGCCCTCGCCGCCCCTGCCCCGGCTGCCCGCCCGCAGCTCTCGGCGGCAGGCGGGCAGGCCGCGGCGTTCGTGCCCTGGGGCAGTCAGACACAGGTGGTGCGCAGGGGCAGGGCAGGTGGGCGCCGTGGCACGTCCATCGCCGGCACCTGCGGCACTGCCAAGGCGGAGGGCAGCGCGCCTAGGGACGTGGCTAGCGGCGGGCTCGGCAGGTTAACACTTGGCATCGATGATCTTAGAGCTCAGTTCTAGCCTAAACGATTCTGTGCTTTAAATAAGTGATGCCAGAAACTGCCCCGAATTGGTGAGTGCCTCTGTGTTCAGGAGATGATGTGCTTGCTTTGGAGGCGTTTTATGTGAAATACTTCTCTACGAGACCGTGGGCATGAAGGAGGAACTAAACCCTAAGGCACTTGCAAGCTATCATAAAAGAAAATGGCAAAAAAAGAAATTGAAAAAAAGCTCTTTTTAATTCGGGTGAGGCAACCTTGTCTATGGATGGTGAAAAAGTCTAGAGAAATGTTTAAATTCCAGCTAATATTCTTGTCAACTGCAACTCAAAAAGCAAGCAATCCAAAAGCTTCCTTATGTGTAGTTTTAACTTTTAAAGTTGACCAAAGGAAAATGCATGAAATTGTGTCAGGGGAACTTTAGTTTGGATAGTAGGAAAAGAAGGTTCTTCACCCAGAAGGTGTCTGAGCACTGGAGCAGGCTCCCCAGGGAAGCCTGCCAGAGTTCAGGGAGTGTTTGGACAATGCTCGCAGGCACATGATGTGATTCTTTGGACTGTTTTGTGCAGGCCAGGAGGTGGACTTGATGATCCTTGTGGGTCCCTTCCAATTCAGGATATTCTATGATTTTAAATTTGTTGTTATCCTTACTGAATTCTGTGTACATGTAAAATCCTTTTTTTTTTTTTCCTTCTTTTTCCTCTCTTCCATGGATTATGTAAATCTGTGTAAACTGAAAGCCTGAATGATATTCTCTGTTTATTAGGATTTCCAATTAAGTGCTCGCACTAAATGCATTTCTAATATTTTATTTTATTTTTTAATAGTAGTAGTAGTGTAAATATTGAAACTACTAAATATGTACAGTTCATTTAGAAGTCAGGTTTCCTCCCCCATGAATTCTGGAGTTTAGGAAAACTCATGCATATGGGTTTCTGGTTTGTGTCTGTGCTTTCCAGGGAGTATTGTAATATAAATAGAAGGGTATAAACATCTGATATGTAAGAATGTTCCCATGTCTCATAGTATGCCTCTATCTTTCCATGTCAGTGCTGTTGCTACAGAAAGAACATTTAAAATAAAGACTTGTTGAATCTAAACAAAATTTCATCTCACAATTGGATTTCCCTTTTGGGTAGTTTTTTCAAAATATCTCATTAAAGTTGCTTGGTAATAATTTGCCAGCCTTTCCAGCATAGTTTTGTAAGCAACACAATTATTGTTGTCTAAACTTAGTTTGCTTCCTAAGGAATGTGAAATATCTATTAAAACGGTAGAGGAATTTACAGTACAGGTGGTGCATCAAGGAAGCAAGATGAAAGTTCAGGGAAGCAGGATAAAAAGATTACCCCTATATCAGGGCTGGTCTTTGATAATGTTTTATGTAAAGTCTGTAAAATACTTAATATATTGTGGAATATGAGTCAAAGCAGTAAACACTCTGAAGCGTATCAGCTAAATATGTTACTTCGTGAGCAGAAGCAGTAGTTAATTTTCAAACCAATATAATCCCTGTGGAAAAACATGGGTGTGTATGCAGATGTATGACACTGCCCTCTTACGGATGAAGTGTTTAACTCAGAGAGGCTGGAATAGTCTGGTGCCAGGACTGAAAGGAATTGCTGTTACAATGAAGCGTTTAATCATGGTCACTTCCAGCCACAAGTAGGGAACTGTACACTTTACACATTTTTATGTGAGACCTCCCTTCTTGAAACCATACCATTTTTATATACAGTTCGCTAGTTTCTTGTACAACTTTTACTAAGTACATAATGCAAAGGAGAGATTGTACAGGGCAGAAATCCATTAAAAACACAGACTCAAAAGATGAGGCCCTCCAGTTAAACACCTGGATTTCTATGACTATAAAGTCTATTAATATTTGTATTTTAGACATTTTTGGTGTAATGAATTGTTCTTCTGAAGTTGCTTTTCAGCTACAGACTTTATTATTTTTCTCCAGTGTATGTTGTTTCTCTTCCTCTGGAAGCTGTTGGATAAAGGAAGGAGCAAAGGACAATAGGCAGAACAGCAAAAGACAAAATGTCAGTAGCAGAAAGAACTGGTAATACCTGCTTTCATTCTTTTTTCTGTGTTCTGTGTCAGGATCCTTGGTGCAATAAATGCACTGTGTCCTCTGGAGTCCTTTTGTTTTGCCTTCTTTCTCTTCTGTGGGCCAACAACCTACAAGCCTCCCCCCATGCCTTCAGCTCCCTGTTGAAACATTCACACTTTCTATTCCTACCTAAACCCTGCTGCAATAATTCCTGTTTCTAGCATGTTGCCAAGTACTCTTAGTTTTTCCAGTCTTTAAAATGTGAGGCAGTGTATACTGTGCTTGCCTTTGAGCAACACCAGCTAATTGATAAGTTGTCAGGCTCATGAGAAGAGGTAACTTGACATTTGCTGCACCTTTTTCTGTAGGGGGGACACTCAGTCGTAGATCTTTTCTAATGACCACTGTTTTCCATAGAACCTCTAGAATCTTAGTATCTTTACAAATACTCTGTCAGGTTTTGCCAATGTGTTACTGGAAAGAGGGGCTACAAGATGCACTCTATAATCATCTACATCTAATTCCTTAGGAAATCTAGCTAAGAAGTAGTATGAAACATTTCAAAATAGGGTTCCACTTATCAGCATGCAAATCTTTATAAACATTAAGACATTTGTAAACTAATGCACTAAAAACCAACACCAGGTCTGATCTCCATTCTAATTCTACAAAATGCCCCTGAAGATTGTCACTCTGATGGCAGGGATAATCCATGTGCCTGAAAAAGTCACATTAGCAGTATGTGTATTTAGAGTAATAAAACAAAACTGAGTGAATGCCAAGTAGAGAAATGCTGGCCTATGAGAATAAACATATGAAGGCCTGCTTAATTTATTTGTGAATTCAATCCTGAAAGTCTTGAGGTGACTGCAGAAGACTCCAAGGTAATAAGACTCATGGCATGAGGTGCTATGTCCTACCAGAAAGAAAATACAGCAGAAGATAGTGTCTTGTGGCAGTCATAGTTCAAAAGCCATGCCAAATTCCCACTGACATAGTTTAGTAAGGATTTACTGCTGATGGCCATGCTGATCTTGCTGGCTTTAAGTTGGCAAGTACAACGCATCATGAAGCATGGCCAACTTTCTTCAGTCTCTAGTGAAAATGAGCAGATGTTCTTCAATTACTCTGTTCCTTTTTCATTAAAGAATTGATAACTTGTTGTTGTTTTGGCTTGAGATTTTTTGAGCAGGTTGAGGGCATTGTGGTTTGGTTTTATTTTGGCCGTTTTTTTCTTCAGTTAGTGCCAATTTTAAATTACCTAGCTTGGTTACTGTTGGTGACACTCTAGCAGGATGGAGCTCAGCATGGTTGATAGTGATCCAGTTGGTTTGCTGGCAAAATGAGTTTTGTGCTGTCCCTACTGTACTTCCTGAGTTGTGAACTAGTTTTAACCATATCAGTGACAAAAGTCTTTCTAAGACCCTTCCAGAAGGGTCTCTGTTGTCCTGGTATTTGTGAGGAGGCAGGGTTGTGCTTTCTGTACATTTTGGCTTCTAGTTTTAGATCTTTATTCTGTGTTCTAGGCATCCAGCTTTCATTAGAAGAGTATCATTTCTGTATTAATCCTGTGAACTGGCTCTCTCTAATAGCATAAAGCTGGGATTTTAACTTTGTACATATTGATGCTTTGCATAACTTAATTTGTGTCACAAGGAGGGAATATGCAATCAAAAAAGTGGCTGTGGCATTGAAGAATAAACATATTACTTCAGTGCTCGGGTGAGCTCTTTGTTGCAAGACATTTCCACCAGGCTAGTCACAGGAAACACTGGATTTATGGGTCCTTATGACCCCCATAGCCTAGCTGCAGCATTCAGCACCATAACTTGCAGAAATGCAGTAAGGTTTTGGGGTATGTACGTGGTTAAGTACTTATGCCTGCGTCTCATTAACCAGCAAGCTTGAAATTGCCCTTACTACAAACAAGATTAAAGAAAAAGCAAAGGAGAATGCTTGTTTAAAGAAATCAAACTAGATGGCACAGGTGTGAAGATTTTAAAAGAGGAACAGAAATGTAAGAATCCATTCTTAATAAGATTATTCTGAAATTAAATGATGCTTTTCCTTCCTTGCCTGCAGCTGATAAGCCACAGACCTAATCGAAGAGGCTGTAGAGTAGGTCCCAATGATTCTTTGCCTCTCTAGAATTAGTGCTGTCTCCACAGGGAGATTCCTGACAGACAGAGATTATCTATCTATTCAGTCCTTTCCTGTGTGTCTCCCAATCCCACTTAGATCTCCCAAAGATTAATAAGTGATTTGGGATGTAGTTTTAGAATTATTGACTGCCCAGGATTTTTTTGAATGCTTACACGCTGTTTTAATAGTTTGCTATATTGTTAACAAATTGTAAGATATTAAAAAGCTATTAATATTTTCCCCACTTGCAAAGGTTACATTCAAGTCGCAGAGTAAAGCATATGAACAGTAAACCAATAATCATATCAATATTTAAGTAAAATTGTTGTGTTACTGACTCTAGACTGAGATCAGGCAGAACTGTAATTAACCACTTCCAGTGACAGTGAGCTGGAATGAGTAAAGTCCATTTTTTTTTTCTTAGAGGAACATTGTGACAAGGGTTTGGAGCTTTGAACACCCAAACAGATGAGATGAGTTTCAAGGCCCAAACAATTTTTTTTCTTTTTAAATGAGCAAAAACATCATAAAGTATATTCAACATTTGTCACAGTTAACTTAGTCTTTATTGCCACACCTCATTACCAAAGTATTGGAAAGAAGCTGAATGTCTGGAGGCTGGATATTTGGCACGCGTACTATTTGAACAAAAAGAATTACAGTTTTAGATAGGAGGAGGTGGAATTGCTGAGGAGCCTCAGAGGCACTTTTGCATGTGGACTCTACAGAGGGAGGGATGTTGTGGGGTTTGGGAGAAGTCTATATCCATCATGTCAGATCTACAATTCCTAGATTCTGTCTTTTGTTATATTTTGTATTTCTAAAAAACACTACAGCTTCACTCTAAAATCCTGTGAAAAGACAAAGCTAATCAGTAAATTTCATGAATAGAGAAGAATTCACAGGGCTGTGCTATTTTATCTAGGGGGATCCTTCAGTCAAATTAACTCTCTTAGAGCAAACATCCTTGGCCAATGCCTTGGGGTCCTCCAGAAAGTAACAGGGTGGAGCCCCAGACCTATTCATATTTTCATACCAAATAAATCTTTAGAAATTATTAAGCATCCCCTTCAGTCTTTCTAGACAAGAAATTTTCACATCCACTCAGAACATAAGCTCTGCAACAGGTGATTTAAAGGGTATTATTTCTCCTTTGGGTAACTGCATGACAACATAATGAATACTCAGGTATTTCTGCAGGTTTTAACAAACACCTTATTCAAAGTGTCTTATTGTAAGAGTGCTTACTGGAAGTGCATTTACAGAGGAGCGACTCCTAAAAACCACTCGTGCTTTTGCGGTTGTTAAAGCTAAAGCACTACAAATGTATGGTAACAGCAATAATATTTCTATAGTGTGGCTTGTGTGTGTTTTATGGTGAGTACCACAGTTCCTCCTACTGTCCAGATCAGGAAATCTGTCAAAAAGTACCATCTTCCCTTCACCTACATCTCCTCTGCAGTGAGAGTTGGTTTGGATTTTGTCCCAGAAAAGAGTCGGAATGTAACTGTCTTACATTCTCAGGCTTAGGAGCAGAGACTGGTAAGATGCTCCAGGATAAATATGTGACATCTTTCCATATGAAATTCATGTGTTTTTAGAGCAAAATCTACAAGAAGAATTTGCTAGCTTGTTTAAATCCAAACCTAAGCTATTTTAGAAATTCAAGTGCTGCAACAGCTTGTTTGAAAAAAAAAAAAAAAAGGCCATGTTAGTTCTTAAAAGCATGCTCAGCTACATTTTTTTTTTTTTCAGAGGGATTTATTTCCTTAAAATAGCATTTTCCTACTAAAAGTGCAGGCTGAGCAGAGTTATCTGACAGGCAAGTAGAATTATCAGCATGTTTACTTTTCAAACATCTCTGCCACACTGGAACAGTTCTGCTGAGGTGTCATACAAGAGTGATGAGATAGGTTTTGTAAGAGTTTGTGTACTAGGATATAAAAAACCTTAAATGTGTTACAGCATTTAAAGTGCACCAACATTTTAATCCCAAACTAGTCAACACCATCTCCTTACACCAAATTAAAGCATTTTCTTTGACTGTAGCATCTCTTTTAGGAATGTATCCTCTGCTTCAAGAAAAGTTGCATCCCCATTACCACAAATCAGGTCTCTTGGTTGTCTGAAAGGTACAGAAGTTCCTTTAGAGCTTTGGTTCTCTGTAGTTTCTAGTACACTTACGAAAGGATGTAGGCAGAGGTTTGGATGTGATCCATGTACCATCCGTGTACCGTGCTTTTATATATAATATCTTGGAAGCAAAAAGCAAGGATTTATGATGTAGCGTGACCCTGAAGGAAGGTTTTTCATTACATTGGGATGAAACTAAGGGAACAAAGGGACAAGTTCCCCAGTGATTTTTTACAAAATCACTATCATTCTGCTACCACAGTTCTTTACAAACAGAGGAATGTAGAAAAAAAGACCCTAAAACTTTCTTTGTTCAAAATAAGATTAAGAAACTGAGATAAATTTATGGAGTATTCATGGCACTACTTTGGATTTCTTTCATAAAGCTTAGGACTTGGCTTCTAGGTCGATAAGACACAAAATTAATTCTCTGAGGCTGCTAGCACTATGAGGGTATATAATCACTCTGGGATTGCCAAAGATTTCTTTTTTTTTTTTTTTTTGAAGATTTGTGTCACTTTCACTCCCACACATCTGGCAAGAGAACTCTGTACTGGCTTAGTCAAAAAATCTTATCTCATAGATCACTACTAGCAATAAATTCCAGCCTTTGTGCTTATACTGTCTCACAGCCTGGAGTAACTAATTTTGTGGAACTAGGAATGTGGTCTGTAAAATATTTACTCACTAACACCCACACAGCACCCCAAAAATACCCCAAAACACTCCATGCCTCAAAACCAAGCCTCTAGCTCTTTCATTGTGAAGTCAGCTTTGAAAATGTAAATCACATCAAATGGACTCTCGGGGCCAAAGAAAACAGGCAGCTGGATTCCATCCCTTTAGCTAAGAATCAACTCTTAAATACCTCTTAAACAGACACTTTATATGAGCTATAGTCAAACTCATTGTCAAGTAATGATGTTTTCCCACATGTCCTAGAAAACGTGAACAGCATCTCTGTGTATGTGGATGGACTGAGGCACCGGTAGTGGATAAGTGTGCCAAAAACATGCAAAGTGCTAATGTAGTTCTACCACAATAAGGTCACACCTATGCTAAAAAAAAAACATGTATTTTAATTCATGTCATAGTCATTAAATATAGTTTAGGCAGCTGTGCTCTAAAGAATTGTTGGCAAATTGCCTGCACTAGGTGTTTTCTAGGTGCTAGTTCACACTGGTGAGCATTTTTATCTTGTATTGTCTTCTGGAAGCGTTCTTATTTATGGGATTTATTGTGCTGATCCTTTTCTGTATGATGGGCATGGGAAACATGAAGGCAGCATTACCTTATAATTGAAGACTTTGCAAAAAAGACTGGAAATATAAGAGAAGGTGAGACAAATGAGACAATGACTGGCACAGATGCAGGATAAATTAAATAATATGCTGGGGAGGAAGAAAAGGAACAATTCCCAGCACTAAACTATGCCGTTTAGCAACCTGTCTCCTGGAATACCAATAACAAGCAAGATCAGAGTTTCTGCTGGGTAGTGAATGGGCAGAAATGGAGACATTTGAGATGCAATGTACTCTAATATCTCTCCATTCTTGATGATCGGATTTCAGAAGAAAAACTGACAACTGGCTTATAATAAAGCCAGAATATTTTCTAAGAATCACAACAATCCTACTTCAGTAACTTACCCCAGCAAAAACATGGCAGAATAACCAATCAGGGTATAATGTAGATGAAATGCCTCCCCCTTTGTTTTCCTAGGACAAATAAACAATGTTTTGACTCTAGGTAGTGCTGCGTAACATGAAACATAGTAGTTTTAACCAATACACCAACATAATCGAGGCAAAAGCTGTAACTTCATTTTTGATGTTTTTGTTTTCAGTTTCTCAAGTGACTACTAGTGAGTGTGTGGAAGTGTTTTTTAATCGGTCCTGATACACATTCACATATATGGCCATTGAGAGTGAGGTTAGTGCAGTATAGCTGCTGCGGGAACCTTGACTCTCTTGCACTGACTTTAGGAGGATTAAGTCAGAAACATACTATTTCAATGCCATTTTTTTTGTATTTACTTGGCAAATATGCTTGTAAATTTAAAGTTTCCCATGGGAGGTGTCAAGAGGTCACTGAAATTTTCCTGAGCAAGGGGAGAGTGGTTGAAACCCTGCTGCTTCCTTCAGTGTTTTTCTTCATGTCATTAGTGCTGTACTCAGCACTCTCCCCCCAGCTTCCATTAGAAGAGGGAGTGAGTGAATGTAAAAATGTTAGTGAGAAGTGGAGGCAAGAAATACAGAGAAGGCTTCCCTGCTGTTTTATTTGGCTAATTCTAGGTCTTGGTAACAGTAAACTTAGTCACAGAAAATGAGTATAGAATATATTGTCTATTATGCACCAAAACTCCCAGATGCTTTCAGCACATTTTTTCCCCAGTTCATTCTATTATTCTACACAGTCTTCTGTCCAAGCATCACAAAGCCTTCTGACCTCTGTGTTATCCTATGGCAAGAAAATAATGGTTCCCTAAGGCTGCAAAAGCATCAGTGTTGGATTTCCGGAAATGAAGTACCTCCAATTTCCATGGACATCAGTGTAGCTGTGAGCAGCGTATTCTTCAGACACCACTAAGACAGAAATTCAGAATGGAGGGGTAGGAGGGAAACCCCACATTTTACAGGCCTTGATGCCAGGCTTCTGAATTTAAGCTTAAAATACCAGAGGTGAGGTATCAAAGATCAACTTAGGAAGGGATCTGACCTGTGTCATACTATGGATAAGTGTAACAAACCGCCATGGTTTATTGTGTGATAAACCAGGCAATTGCACAATTACTAAATTTTTTAAACCAATTATACGTTTCTCATATTTTTAACTGCTGTAAGGCAGGATAAAACATCTGTGGGGAGTTTTGCCAGTAAGTGAAAACAAAAATAGTGCTAAGTAAATACATTACAACTTGATTAATGCAAGATAAACATTACAGGCTACACAGCTTTTGCTCCTCAGCAGGCCTATTTTACATTGTATGTTCATACATAAATTTCTCTTACTAACACTGCATAAGCAGTCTGGCACCATCCTTGACAGATGAGCTTTAGGAGCTGTTACAAAGTGGTTTAAGTTATAGCTCCATCTGTTATATCCCATCCTTCTGATGGAAATTGTGTTCACTGTGGTAGAATAAGCAGAATGGAAGTCATGTTCATATCCTCACTGACAGCAGCTCAGAGTCTGGTGCCTTGGCTCACACCCATCTTCTCAGCAGTTTAATCAATGACACTCTGCTTCGTGCCCAAGCATGATGGTGGGTGCACATTTCCTTCTGCTGGTCCTGATAATCATCATCAGAGGAAAAGAATAGTAGAGAACAGGAGCAGCTCAACAGATCACAATGAGCTCTGACTCAAACTTCCTTTAGTTTTACTGGGAGGGAGTAGGCCTTATAACCGTGCCCATCTGTGCTCCACTATTGTATGTATGGCTAGGTACTGGTATCTCTGGTGGAAAATCTGGCCGTTATGGATCTGAGCAAACTATAGTATCACTGCATGGTTAACAAAGGTTGTGGGCCAGGATTGAACTGTGCTCCCTTTCCCAGATAGCAATGCTTGACCTCACGGTCTGTTGGAGTCAGAATTTGCTGCAGTTTCTTCCTGGACAAACATGATTATCCCATGCAGAGAAAGCAATAGTGACAAAGCCGTGAATAAAGTGAGTTAATCTACTGGGGGCACTGTGATCATTAACTGATGTACTAAAGTTCATGGTGCGACAGGATATACAGCTCAGCACAATCAGGCTTTTCCACAGCTGGTAAAAAAATGCTGTATTACTAAGAGCTAAAAATCACATCAGGGATGTTTTACTGCTGTCAAAAGAATTCTTATATATGTTTACTAACAATAAACACAGATCTACTTAATAAGGCTTTAAAACTACTGAGCATGAAAAAATAAAATATACTGATATTTCTTAGAATTAAAAGGCATAGAAGTATGTTCAGTGTTATGTCCAAATTTATGTTCTTGAGAAGCTCAACTGCCATAAACTTCATCTTCTGAGTTCCTCTTGTGATGTTTGAAGAACAGAATTAAAATACTCCAAAACTGCCATTTAAGTTATTGAAACTAAAGTCCATGAGAAAGGATCAAGAAAGTGTGCCATAATAATGGCAAATTAGATGCATTTCATTTCTTTCAGATACCTTTATCAAAAATTGTTACAGAATCACAGAATCAATGAGATTGGAAAAGACCTCTGAGATCACAGAGTCCAACCTTTGACTGAATCCCATGTCCAGACCATAGCAGTCTCTCCTTAAATCCAGTCTTTCCTTAAACAACTCCATACAGAGAAAGAAACAGAGCTTAGAGAGGTACAGCAGCTACAGCAGTTTATAAAGAGCAGTTTTAATCAGGGCTCATGTTGGCAGAGCTCCACAATAGACAGTTCTAGCTCATCATTAATGGCACCTCAGGTTTCCTGTATCCCCATCAAATCAATCACTTCAAAAAAAAGGCTACATTTCGCAGAACTTCTCTGACGGTATTCAAAGTGGTCCTAGTAGCAATGAAACAAACAGCAAAAAGAACATTTGACTGCTGATGGGGAAGACAAAGAAGAAAAATATGGCATCCCTGAAGTATTGCTTGAGATTTCAAATTTTATTAACATACATAGAAACACAGGTTTTAGCCTAAAATTTTAATTTGAAGAAATATGGAGGATACAGCCAAAATGCATACTTATCCCTACCCCTAGAGAAGAGGTTACTGTTAGGACTGTGTGCAGGATACAGCCAAAATCAGGCTATGTCAAGGACCTGATTATGGTTCCCTTATCCTCAGAACATGTCTAAATCAGCTTGAGCCACAGTGCTATTTAAAACTGAACTGTATTTTTTCCTGGCTGACTATAGTCCCTAAGGAACCATGCATCAGCCAAGCAGAAGTGACTCAGGCAACACCCCAACCTCACGTTTGATACAGCCAACCTCAGGGACAACTTGTGAAAGAACTGTCAGACCCGTCCTGAAACTAACCAAACACTACCTCACTTGAGTCTTCCTGCTGTGCAACCCGCCTGTGGCTTTGGCTTGTGTTGTGCAGCTAATGTGAAAAAACTATCCAAGTCTTTGGCTCTGTGAGTTTCTAAGCTGTATTGTTGAAAAGAAAGTTAATGGAATTGGCTGAATCCCATCTTGGTTTAAAAATGTCTTGGAAATAAGATCTGGAAGAGTGCATCAGATCAGAGGTGCTCAAGGCATGCAATTTAGGAGGAGCAGCTGAACTCCTACATATATATATATATATATATATATATATGTCTCACAAATAACTGCAAATGAATATGTCTTTGTGGAAGGAGCTCAATTAAAGCTTTAGATGCTGAAGAAGTGTTTTTAAGTCTCCTGCACAATCCAGCCCTTCTAAGTGCTACAATTTGAATTGATGAACTCATCAGCTCAGCTGGAAAACATACCAAATTGGACATGCATCTGAAGCATGAATTGCATTAACACACAAATTTAATTTAAAGGAAGAATCTCTTTATGGATTTTAAAACTAGTACTTAAAGTCTACAAATTGCTTCAGTTAAACTGCTATGATAAAAATGGCCAAAAAAAGAAGTGTTCTAGGAATGGTAACCATTGATTTCTATTTTATGCTAAATTTGAGTCTGTATGGCTCACGAATGAACAAATGGTAAAAATAAGATTTGAGAAAGCACACTGTTATTTGAAGAGGAAAACATTTAAAAGAACTGAAAAATCAAGTTTCTGTATTTGTCTTTGGTTTACTGCAATTAATAAAATTAAGTAGAGCCTAGCTTTATCTGAGCCTTGATGAGGTGCTTTTAGTGGAGAGATGAAAGTCAAACCAGTCATTTAGTCAGGGGCATGCATCTACCCCCAGCCTCTGGGTGAGGGAAGGTTATACAGAGCCCAACCATGCAGAACAGCTCAACTGTGCTGAAAGTGTTGTATTTTTGTTATTTAAATTTGCATCAAGTCATTTGGGGAAACTGGACATACCGTACCATAAAGCTCTTAAAAGTGTCCAAAGGAGGGCAATGAAGACAGCAAAGGGCTCTGAGGGGAAGCCGTGTGAGGAGTGGCTGAGGGCACTTGGTGTGTTCAGCCTGAGGAAGAGGAGACTGAGGGGAGACCTCACTGCAGTTACAACTTCCTTGTGAGGGGAAGAGGAGGGGCAGGCACTGATCTCTTCTCTCTGGTGACCAGGAACAGGACGCAGGGGAATTTTGTAAACAGAGACTTGTATTTATGAGTCTTTTCAGAACACGTACAAGGAAATACCCATAAATCAGAGACTTAAGAATTCCTGTTCTGATTCAGCCTTGCCGTTTGCCCCCTTCAGGACCCCCTATGGCCTGGGGCAGCCCCACTCCCTTCCCACCACCATGACCCCGAACAGAGGGTTGCACCCCACACTGGCCCACCCGCTGCCAGCTGGTGACTGCATGGGGGCCCAGGACAACCCGCAGCCATGGTTTCCAACAGATTTCGGCAAAGTTTTGAAGCTTTAGAACAGAGGGGAGTAGATAATGCGTGTTCGAATAAACTTACAGCATTTATGCACAGAAGAACTAAAAGCTGAAATAAGAATTATTGCTAAATAATGTAGATTTCCCAAGAGCACAGAGAGCCTTGTCAGGAATATGGTATGTGGGAACTTGGCTTCCATCAGTGACTCCCTTATCAGACCACAGAAATGTGTGTGCTCTGCTTTGGTTCACGTTGCTCAACCAGGTAATACATTTTTCTGAAGTATGTTCTAGTAGTAACTTCAAATGTGTGCTCATTTGAAAATCAAACCTGAAAAAGGAAACAATGCAGACTCGTTCTTTATTAAAGTCTTTAGGGTGTATTTGCTAAATGTCATGGATGACGTGGCTCACGAGCATCATAATAATCGGAACAGATTATGCAGCAGTGGCAAGTGTAATGGAAGAGAAGCCTGGTCAAAAGTTTGCTGGGGGAAGTTAGGAAAAAAAGAAACAAAGAAGGAAAAGGAATGAGAAGAGAAGCAGCACAGGACAGAACTAGCACCATTTCCAACAATGATCATATTTGCTCATCAGATGAAGCAAGAGAAGTTTTATCAAGTAAATAAGGACATTAAAAATGTATTAAAGGCAATTAATTATTATTATGAATTTTATTCTGACTGCATATTCCCAGGATACCACTGAACTGAAGTTTGGTCTACATTTAGGAATTTTATCTGCTCAAAAAAAATAACGCTTTTCAGTGGGCAAAACTTTAATAATGACACCATAAAACAACTATACAAAAATCATGTACATATTTTGACAGTTTAAGATAATAAATAAATATATATATACATTTGATTTTACTTTTTGAAAAAAGCAACTTTTGATAGTCTTAGACTGTGACTGGCTGTAGCTGAAAAGAAAACAAACCAAACCCAAAAACTACTTTTCTCCAGTAGGGCACTTGGAAGTTTGACAGTTCATCAGATTTGTAACAAGATACTTACTGTAATGGGTAAACCAGTAAAGTTGTTCTAGAGACAATGACTGGAAAACAACAGAATACCTAATGTCTGCCCTGTAGAGTACTGCTTTGACATGAGAAACAAGAAAATGTGGGTCAGAAAAAACCTGGTTTTGCTTTTGGGGTGGTGAAAACCAAGCTAAAAGATATGAAGTATTACACAGCACTTAGGCCTGCAAAATTTCATTTTCCCCCACAGCTGCTAGGGCCATGAGTGGAAGACCTTAGAAACAAATTGGAAAATGCCCACTCCTTTCAATTCAACAGTGTACTGCATTGTCATCAACCAGATTACAAAATTCAAGAGAGATAAATAACTGGGATTTTTGAATAGGAGGTAGGAAGGGGAAGAGGAAGAAAAATATTGGAAAAAAGAGTATTCTAGCTCCAAGTGGATTTTACAACCGCAAAAAAAACCCCCAGGCTTTTCTATGATGACTTATGTACTGGTTTGCCTTGATTCAGCAACACCATTAAGGTATGTCAGATGTGACAAAAGCCTTCAGCTTCAAAATCCAGTAAAACTGAAATACTTGAACTAGACCACTAGATTAAGATGTTATTAAAATATAACCATTAGGGTCAATAAAATGAGGAAATTTCTTTATGCAGGTGTAAAGAAAAGCTATTTAAAGTGTGTAAGTGAATAACTAGATGTGGGTACTTCCACAATACATTAATGGTTCCAACTGCTTAACTGTACCAGCCAATTGTTGATATGGCAGAAATTCCATTTTAATTATAGGTCTCAGAATACATATAGGTATTTCTTTTGGAATTTGAAAGGTTACAGGTTTGGGTTTTTTGTTTGTTTGTTTTGTTGAGGTTTTTGGGTTTTGTTGATTTTTTGTTGTTTGTTTTTTAAATGCTGGGCACCCAGTATTTAAGGAACACATATGCAAATATACACAAGAGAACTCCATAGGTATCTCAATTTTAAAAGGCATGTTTTTCCTCTTTTTCATACAGTCAATATTCTTTTTTGAAGTCTTGCCTCTCCTGCCCCATGTTGCATTCTCCACTAAAATTCGTTATTCAGCTGTGCAGACTTCAGACACTGATATGTAGTACAGCGTTAAGGAATTTCCTGAGTCAGGTTTATTCATCATTACCTGTAAAAAGGAGAGGGGGAGAGACAGCATGAAAAGGTGAGATACACAACAGACACAAAGTCAACCTGGGGGTACAAAACAAACTAGAAACCACAGTTTAGTAAGCAATAATACAAGAATCCACTAAGTCT
>VWZG01004112.1:33943-78821 GCA_013396735.1 Grallaria varia | reverse complement strand
ACTATGTGTACAAATATTGAACATCGTGTCATCTTGGATTAGTGAACTGAAGATAGTTTCACCTCAAGTGGCCTGCTTCATTTAGAAAAATCCTCTTAGGAAAGAGCAATAGAGATTTTTTTTCCCCTACATTTTCTTTTTTGAAGAGTATTAAGCTTTTGAGACAGAAGCTCATGAAGATGCTTCTGTCACTTGTCCTCCATTCACCCCCATTAGCATACGATTTTTTAATTTAAATGTCTGAAATGTAAAGAACTATTTTTTCTTTACATTTTTGTATGCTACCACAGATTTGTAAAATACAGAATTAGAACTGAACCTATTAAAAATAGCCATTTGTTAATCAGCATTTTGCAACATGAACCTTAGCTTATTTTAATAGGATTCACTCAGACAACAGCTTATAATTTATATGCCAACATTTCAGAAAATTTTCATTTAAGCCTTTTAGTACTAGTATTAAAATATCCTTAAGGCAGAGTGGGAAGCAAAAGAAAATGGGGATACTACAGTAACCATTTTCTTCTTGTTCTATATTGTCAGTCCTTTGGACACCTGAAAAATTAACTACCACAATTTATTTTTCCAATTCTGTCATTAAGTCAATAAATTGTGTCTGAAAAAAATATTTTTCAGACATTTCCCTGCCATACTTCTATAACACAACATGAAAACAACATGGAACTGATTGTTCTTACCGAATGGTCCTACACCAGTAGAAAAGAAAAATTGGAAAAATGTAACTTGTATTAGAATTTTAAAAAATTATGTTTTTAAAACTAGTTTTAAGACTTTCCCCCCCCTCAAGTATTTACATATAAAAGTCACAGGATGTTGTACACTTAATTAACCATTTACTTACTGCTATTGCAACTCATTTGTAAAAGAATTTAAAAGATGCAGAAAGTACATGTTGGTTAACATACATTAGAATATTTTTTTCAAAATTGAAATACATTAAACAGTGATCATTGCACACATTTCTAAAGCCAATATATGATGCTTCTGATTTCTATAAAACTAATTAAAATTTTAGATTGCATTTTTCCCCCTTCTCCAGTAAAGGCTATCATCATTAGAAATCTAAAAATACGTAACTGCAGTTAAATTTTTGACGTAAGAGAAAGAAAAAACCCCAAACCACTGATAGTGGTCCATGTGGTATTTCCATCTGCCTCATAACCTCTGCTAAGCTAGGCAGAGCTCCAAAGCAAGATAAATTCTCTTCATGTATTACCGAGCCACCAACTAAGATGGATGGTTCATACAGATCAAGATCTTCTGAAAAAAGACAATCATGATAAAGAGCCCAATGAAATCTTCAGAAAAGCAGAGGTACTGCAACCTGTTAGAAGTAGTGTCTGGGAAAGAACAATACCATTTTAGCGAAAAATCCATTAATTCTTAAGATAAAATTGGGTTTAATTCTGAAAGTTTTATTCTAGATTTCTACCTTCCCCATCTGCATAACTGTTTTACAGAAATGAAATAATTACTGCACCTTTCAAAAGACAATTATTGTTACAGTTGACTGTACATGTATCTCTGTTAAATCAAAGTGGTCAGCAAAGTTTGCCATGTTTTGTTGCAGGCATAAAAATACACTTTGAGGAAAAATTTAATTAATTTAGCCAATCAATACAGCAAAGTACAGGTATGTTCTATAATTTGTGATCCTACGATGTTTTCAAAGTAAGTAGTATATGACCAAGAAAGAACTTAAGACAAGCCATAATTGCCAGGATACAGTGATATTACCCTCTTGGTAGGCTCCGTCTGCCATTACTAGGTGAAGTATTTTGGCATACAGCCGTTTGTGTTCATTTCCAAGAACAGTCTGAACTATGGTTGAGCAAATATCAATATTTTCGTCTTCATCTTCAAGTATAGCCTAGGGGAAAGGACAAACCATGTTACCAAAATTAAAATGGGTTTAGAGTCAAATAGTTCAAATTTATTAAATGCAATTCATGGTTAAACCCAAACTTTTCCTCACTGATCCACTGGCAGGGCATTTTCTGTTAATACTTCAGTGTGTCAAAACAGATTTACAAAACCATAGAAAAAAATTTAGACTCTAGTCACACAATGCAATTAAATAACTGTCACAGCAAAAAGCCCCAGGTCCTTGTTTCCTAAAATATTTCCCATTTGATGTTATTCCACAAACCTTTATTTTCTCATAAACTTCAATTAATTTATCAAAGCCTATTTCCTGCTCCAGGTTATATCTCAACTCTTCCAAGTGGCTGAAGATACTATCACATTCTTCACATTCACTGGCAATCTCTCCATCACTATTATCTATAAAGAAAGAAAACAAGAGTAAAAACTGCTCAGTTTTGCTGCATTTTTAATGTTGTTTCTAAGTCCTTAAACTGAGTATCTTTTCAGTGCAATCAAACAGATAAGTTCAGGAGCACTGGATGATGTTGGCAGATGTTCTGACAACGTGCAAGAAAATAGGAACAGTCTCTTTCTTGACAGGAAATTCTGAATTCAAAATGGGAAGCATCCAGCTACCCCTAAGCCCCCACTCTGATAGTTAGCCGTAAGGGTATTTGGACTGAAGGAAAACAAATGTGGTCTTAAAGCACAATTTTATTTAGCAAAGCAGGTCAAGTTCCATGCAACCACTCTATATATTTCTGTGGTAAAACTCACGCAGCCTTCAGTGGCTGTCCCACACTAGGGCAAGGAGCTCCTTAATGAAGTAGCTGTCTTCTAGCAAAAAATAAGGACATGTATAATATTAATCCATTACTTTCTGCCCTGAGATGCATCTTGTTCCATGGAGCAAGTCTAAAAAAACCCAGAACTAATTTACAGAGTTCCTCATTCTTTTATAAGTACATCATCTTTGTGTAGCAAATTCACTATGCCAACTACTGCAATAAGATACAAGAGACAAATCATGATAGTTTTGTTTATAGGCTACAGAAACCTTACAAACAGGTTCGTAACAGTCAACATTAGGTAAGTTTAACAAAAAAAAAGGATCTTTAAAAAAATGCAAGATAGAGTCCCTATGTAAAGTCCCCTTATAAAATGCAAAATGGCTTGGCCCAAGAAAAAATACTTTCTTAAATAAGCATTCGAATTGGGAAAGAACTTGGTACAAGGGAAAAAACACAAAAGTTTGTGTATTTCAGAGCATATACATCAAACCTTTAAATAGTATTGTCTGATAGGTCACAAACTTCATGAGTTAGTATTAGAACTCTATTACTTTCAATTCCTACATATGATTCCAATGTCCTGACCAAATCATATCTTTGATTCAAGTATCAATAGTCAAATCAATAAGAAATTATCATTAAAATAAAAGTTATATATGGGTTAAAACCCATTAAGTTACTTCCAATCCTCTATTTGACTTTGAACAGATTTGGTCTCAAGTTCTGTCCATTACCCTTTTGAAGGCTGGCCTGCCTCCCTCCCTCCCCCAACAATGAAACTTGCAATTCTTGTAGAATATCAGGAATCTAGAAGTTAGGACACTGACAGTAAACATTAGCACTTGCAACAGCGGAATCACAGAAACAGATAGTACTAGTATGTTACCAGTGTATAACTTCAGCACTTTCAAAAAAATTGAAGATATTACCTAAATTTATTTTACCTTAAAATAATTTTGGAATGAATTACATAGAAATTATTTTACAGGTATATTTGCAAACATTCAATTTGTTTAAAATTGTCTTCAATAAAATAAAATTACACAAAAGCTATGTTTTAGATTAATTATTGATTCTCTACATTTACACAAAAGCTATGTTTTAGATTAATTATTGATTCTCTAAATTTTTTTATACTTGTATTTCTAAATGCACTTAACTTTATGCAGAAGTAAAATACTTGTATTTCCACCAGAATTTAAAACACAGAACTGAGACTTCAGGACACTATTGCGCATATCTCATGTAAAATGCTAAAATCAGTAATAAATTTATCTGCCTCACTTTTAGTTTGACTGCATTAATACCTAACTGCCTGTTAAATTACTTAATTGTAATTTCAGCCAGATCTCAGATACTGGAGTCATGTCAATTCCTACTTCTTTTTCACACTTACTGTCATGAATTATTCAAAACATATGATGCACTCTGTCTTTGATCTTCCTTGAAGACAAGTTTTAGGCAAGTAGAGAAAAAGGCACGTACCATCACTGCCCAACAAATAGCCAATATTTAATTTGCAGCATTGAATGTTGCTTAAATGTTAACCTTAACATTCAGAATATCTGAATATTATCTGGATTTTTTTAAACTTCTGTATAAAACCTACTAATCAGAGCTTTACTTCATTCTAAGTTTACAAACCAAAACCATTATTCTGTGTTTAAATAGTTGACATGAATAAATAACTTAAAAAACAGGTATAACAGAAATTATACCTGACTGCCACTCTTCATTAAGTGCACTTTCACTGCTGGGGTTGTTTTCATCTCCTTCATCCAACTCAGTACCATTAGTTATGCATTCGATGACATTAGCCTTTAAAGTAGACTCCTCCTCTTCACTGAATTCCTCACTAGGCTGCTCCCTAAGCAATTGTTCCATTGAATCTCGAAGCTCCTGCAAATCTGTATCTGTCTCTCCAAACATACTAAAGGAAAGTGACATGAAGTTTATATAATTAATACTACACAAGACAAATGCTGTAGAAAGAGCTCATTTCTTTTCTTAAGCAGCAAACTGAAAAGCCAATCAAGCTGGAGGGGAAAAAAAAAAGACAACAAAGAAAAGATAGCTATTTGTGACCTCAGTCTAACATGACTACAGCACTGACACCCTTGTATTATGCAAGACTCAGGGAATAAACATTAGGTAAACAGATAACTGCCTCAGGAAAATATGCTCAATCCTCAATTCAACTTTGTTAGTAAAAATTGAAAAATCTTTGTATTCCTCCACTAAGTATAACAATTCCAGTCCAGATAAAAATATGCCTGGAGCAAAAAGAGATCTAGATCTCAGAAGAATAGATATACCAGATAATTTTATCCCTGCAGACTACCCAAGCTACAGGGAACAGTCAAGACTAGGGTCAGATTTTGAAGCCCCTGAGAGAATCTGGGGGACTTGTAGGACATTCTAATACAACAGTAGAGAAGATAAATGAGCAAGATTCCCAGAACATACAAAGAAAGGAAATAGTCAAGAAATCTTTATTTCTGGAAGAGCAGTAGCCATTAACTTTGAGCTGCTACAGCGAAATGCAACATGCAGAAGCCAGACAGAATAGCATCCGGGATAGAATTTGGGAAGGAAATTCAGACAGGTATTGCATGCAGTCCACTCCATTGGCTTCTCAGTGCTTTGGAGCAAGACTCAAAGTAAATAGTGATTCAAAACAAAATTTTTAAAATCTGGTAAAAACCCCCATGCTGGTATACTGTGTATAGTGTCTAATCAAAAACATTCTTTTCTAAGATGCCTGATAGAATACTTGATAAATTTGATACACTCACATATCCTCAGAATCAGAGGGTCCTTCTTTGGCTTGCTCATCTTCTGTATCATCTGTTTCAAGAGTATGTTGATGCTGCACATCTGCTACACTGGGAACATCAACTAAAGTTCTGTACAGTTTGTAAAGGTCTGGGAGTGAACATGTTCTCAACATCTACAAAGGTAATAGAAAGCCTGCTTGGTAACAATATTAAAGACAGTCTGAAGTTACAAAATACTTTAAAATGAGGTTTCCTTTTTGTTCTTTTTCATTTGAAGGTCAACTTCAAAATAATGATGTGTACAGAACAGATGCTCTAATTGTTGAAAATATGACATATTGAATTTTACCTCTCAGCTAAAAGGAAAGCATACCTTCTGCCTTTTTGGTATAGTGACTGAAAAGCTTTAGGAACATCAAGTAACACACAGCTCCTGGTTTTGTGTTGATTTGTTCACTACCTTGTGACAGCTTACTAAAGGAACCTTGCAGTAAATAATATATGTACAATTTTTTACAATGTATGTATGTCAATCACTTCCAGTTAAAACCATCTTAAGTAGTTGACAAAGGAATATTTTTAAAATGAAACTTTATTATTTCTCTAGATGGGTCACTGAAAACAGTAACTTTTATTTATGGTGTATTTCAACACAATTTCATAGCGTTAGGAAGTTGTTCAAATTACAACGGTAATTTGTTGCAATGAAAATAAAGCAACATGGAAACAAAGCAACTGTTTTCTCAGTGATCTATGAAATATCTTTTTTAAGAAGTCTGAGAACTCCTCAAAAATACTAAATATTAACCATAGTATTAAAAAAAACAAGAAACAAGACCTAATATGCCCTGTGTTACCAATAAGCCTGACTTTCCATAAACATAGCTCTGAATACACACATGTTCATTGTTTGCTCCTAATGAAACCCCCTCAGCTTTAATGAGCAAAATAGTTTCTCAGCTGCAATTTCTACCAGCACAGTGTATTCATATACATGCTCAATATCAAATCTGTCAGCACATGGCCAGAATATCGTTGCCATCAAAAGAGTAATTGCCTGTTTTGATGTCGACTATGAAAGTGAAGAAATAATTAGAAAACTGACATTACTCCATATTTGAAAGTTTCTGGGTATTTTGGAAAACGCTTCTTTTCCTATTGGCTCACTTCTGTTAGCCTACAGACCTGCCTACAGAAAGCACATAAACTCTTGTCTACCCTGCTCCCTGTTAAGGTTTCTACAGCTTCTGGGTGAGAGCTGCAGCAGAAGTATATGTGGGAAATTCCAGAAAGTTATGTTTGCAGGTACTGCCCAGAAGCACCGAGCATCCTCTTGCTGCAACCAAATGAGGACATGTGATTCTCTGTCATTAAGCCTGCTACAGCAGTAACACCTGCTGTTCTTCTCCAAGCTCTCTGCTATTGTGTGAAGCCCATCCAGTGCTGCAGTAACAATTCTGTGACAAACAGTTCTGGCCAAAACGCGTGCAAAGTATGTAGTAACAAGTGACATACTGAAGCATTTCATATATTGATACACTGGAGAGCTCCATTATAAAAGCATATCCACTACTTTCTCAATCTGATAAGGGTGTTCATCTTCCCCATACTCATAAGTGAGGTTTTCTGTAATCATTGTCCAACTGCCAGTTAAACAGCTTCATAAACTAGGAAGTTAACAATAATTGACTAACTCTTGAGAAATGAAAAAGAAAGTCATAAATCCATTTATGTGAATATATGGATCCGTGAAAACATGAAAGCTTGTCAAGAAGCCTTATTTTCCCACAGATGCAAACTGCACTGTCCTTGGTATTATGCTTCCCAGCAATGCATCAACCTACTACTCGAAATTCAATTATTCATCAATAATGCAACTTCTTGCATGCACACACAAAAAAGACTCAGAGTCAAAAGAAGAAACTTTCTTCTTTATGTGGCATTCTACTGTGAGCTGCCACTCAACCCAATGTAGCTGGTCCTGCTTCATGGCCAGAACCTGAGCTAATAGTTAAATCCTACAGGGAAAAAGCCAATCACTTGGTTGCCAGATACCTTTGCTGACCTGTTCAGTGATTATGCTTCTGATGGCAAGGTAGTAATAAACCAAAACAACTGCACGAAAGGGAGAATGCAGATAGGGCAAGTTAGGAATTTCTCCATGACCTCCCTCAGTTGCAGCTTGCGGAAGTGTTGGTATTCCTCCACAACCTTCCAGAACACGGTATGCTGAATGGTGAAACCAGAGACCTTCACTGCTGCATGATACCTACTGATACTATGAGCACAGTGCAGTCGAACTACAGGGCAGACATGGCTAGGCAAATACAAACAGCTGCTGAAACAGTTATGGCCATCTGTTCTGGCCTCATCCAGCTTCAGTAATACTATAGAAAAAACCAGTATTTCTTTTTCACTTTTTAACTTGCCTTTGGGTCGTTTGCATCAAAAAGTCCTGTAGAAAGTCCAATCAACAATGAACTTTTGCCTTTATTTTTTGCTGGTGATATGGAACTCGAACGAGGTACAAAAGGCTCTTCCTGTGAAGACTGGGCTGACAGAACTGGTGAGGCTGTTGGTACAGCTGTGGGCTGTATTACCCTCTGGAACAAGGGTTCAGCTTGCTGAGAGCCACTGGAACAAGTTTCTGATGAGATAAAAAGTTTGTTATAAATCTAAAGAGATTAAAAACCCAACGCTCTTAAGAAAAAGGTAACTAAATGAATAAAACTAACTAAATTACGACGTACAATTAGAGAGAAAAATAGATAGCACTTTAAAAGTATTAAAATATTTTTGATTATTTATGTATATACATCATAATGTGAAATCTTCCCATTTTAACTTTTTGAGAATATACAGGCCTCAGCTGTAGCCTGTTCTGTTCTCACGCTTCCTGGTTTCTTGTTATCCAGTCCATGCCTGAAATTATGGTGTCATCCATTTTCATCTGTTGCTTCTTTCCTTTTACATTTGTTCAAAGCTACCTTAATATAATTCACCCAGTGATAAAAATCCCCTAACAGTTTGCTTAAGCCACTCATAATTAGATGCAAATATGCAGATCTTCTGAAGTTACTTCAAAGACCTCCAAGAACAAGCAACTCTTCTATGCAATAAGGATAAAAGATTGTCACTAGCTGCTGCTTAAACATTGAGCTGCAGCTCAATATTAATTTGAGATGTCTGCAAACACAGCAACAGTTGGATTGGATTTCATAACATTTTAAACAGTCATTTTAAAAGTGTGTAACATTCAAAAATTTGAAATTTACTTAATTATCAGTATGGGCCACTGTCCTGTTCAAGTATACACAGCGTAGCTTTATTGCTACCTGTTTTCTTCCAAAGTGGCAAACATAATACCCACAATTTGTCTTCCTAATCCATCAGATATTTGGTTTTTAGATGTAAGACCTGAAGAAGAAAATGAAAACAAAAACTTGCTCTTTCAGGTTTGAAGAAGTGAGAAGAGATAGCTCAAGTACCCCATCCTGCCAGCCACAATACATGGAACAAGAGGCTTCAACTGACCTTCTGGAACTTCCTTCTGTGGTTGCACCTTGCCAAGCGCTTGTTTCTCTGAAGTTGCCTCTTTTATTCTGTCATGCTGTGCCCTATTATAAGACACCACATCAAGGTGAAACAACATGTAAAAAATAGTCATTACTCTACTGAAAAAGTCACCAAGTCCAGTAAAACTAACATAGCAGCAAGCATGAACCATTAACTAAGCTGAACACTTTAACTGACGTATCTAAATAAAACTCAGTTAAAGCTCACTTGTTTGAACTGGAGGGTGGGGGATCAGAAGAGAGTACTTACGTATCCTCTTTCTCTTTGACCCACACTTCATTAACAGTGATGGGAAATTCCTTACTCTCCTTACTTTGGTGGTTTTTATCTTCCGTTTCTTCCAACATCTCTGCTTCCAAATCATCAGGTTCTAAAATTAATAAAGTCATTTACCTCATTAAAAATGAACCCAAACCAAGCAAAAAGATGAGAGTATACACCTTAGAAGTACACTTGCATTTTGCAGAAACAGCTAAAATTTTGTTAACGTGTAAGTTTGTTTCTGATACTAGAAGAGTATCTTAAAGCTCCAATGAACTAGGTCTTCTAAAAATATCAGTAACATTCCCCAAGACATCAAAAGGGTGCTGGTATCATATGGGGAAAAATTCCAGCACAATTTATGAGGGGGAAACAAACCAAAGAAATGTCAAATCAACAACAAAACATTTGAAGCACTTTAAAATTCCACCTGTACTCTAGACAGTTTTCTACAAGAATACAAAAAGTGTTTCTGGGAATTTACAAAATATGTCAGTGAATCAAATTACAACATGGGTATAGAAAGCACCTCATCCTGCCTAAAAAGTGTTAATAAAAATTGGCACATCGCTTATGGGAAGATGTAAAAGTATACTGGGTGACCACTTGAATTCAGTAAACAGATTGTAATTAGAACTACTAATGAAATTACTTACCATCTAGTGTAATAGGTTTGCTCTGCACCTGGGTAGGTGCAGCTCTTTTAGATTCTTCTGGTACAGTCACAACAGACTCTGTGACACTAACTGGTACTGAAGACTGAGCTCCGACAGCAGAAAGAGCCTGCTCTTCCTTTTCCTCTGATGAAGACTGATGATCTCCTTCAACAAGTTCTGCAGTACCTAACAGAAAATGATTCTACTATTTCAACAATGCTTTGACACTGTTGGATAATAAACTACAATGTAGCTAATAAGGTGACAATTCTTGTTCCTTTAAAGGAAAACAGAAAAGTTTGCATGCATGCTTTTATTATAATGGTTATAAAGAAGAAAGCTCTAAATATGAAAATCTGAATTTTACTTCTTACGTCATCATTAGTAAAAGTTTGTATTTGGAATAAATGCAAGTCCTTTTGTCCTTAGAAAGAACAAAAAGAAGGAGTTAACCAGAAAAGAATCCACTGGTATGGTAAGCCACCTGCCGACAAGATGATTATTGGACCTATCTAATACAATATTCAGCTGATGACATCTTTTTAAAAAACAGACTTGTTGCTACCAAAAAGCAAAGCTCAAGACTTTTCAGCAAAATGAAGATCCTTCCCTTTCAGCACATCATTCATAATTTCTTACCACTTCATTGAATTTGAAATATTTTGGTGTCATCCAATATCAGCTTGTGCTGACATTTAGAACTGAGTCAACACCAGAAGTAGAAAGTGAGCGTGAAGATAAGAACCTGCTTCTATAACTTCAGAATTGCTCTAAGTAGATGAACTGGCAATCTGGCACTTACTACACTTGCACAGCAGATAATTACCAGCTGTGCTTACCATTCATTACATCTTGTTCCTCAAGTATGTCTGTCTGCAGCTGTAACTCTGCTTCTCCTAGGATCCTCAGGACTGAATCAGTAGGGCTTTTGCCCCAGACTTTCCTGTGGGGTTCACCAATATCTAACTTAATTACTTCTCCCAGAGTTTGACCTGTTGGGACAGAAACACAAATATAGAAGCTTTTATAAATTAGAAATTTTTATTACTTTCTAGATAATGAATAAACAAACAACCTTCTCAAAACTAAAAACTACAAAGCCATAACTCACGTCACCTCACTCTATGTTAGATAGTCTAAAGAGTGTGTTCATCTAGGTTTTGTTCTGCCAATTCCAATAAAAACAGGAGTTATTCAATGCCAGTTAACATACGCAATTTATTAGCAGCCGTAAACCTTTTCAGCAATTCAGGCGCTCCATAAGAAATGTTTAAAATCAGTATGGAACAGTCTGAACTTTATCTGAAATGGAAAAACTAGAAAGTCTCTTGTCCTGCTACCCTTCGACATTTATTTCTGTTATTCCTCCCTTCCAGGAAAACAGGATATAAATCAACAAAGAAAAAAAAGCCAAAGAAGTTTCTTAACCTTCCAACATTCTAGCCCTGTAAAACTACTACACAATGAAGTAACCCTGCCACATTCTTAATGACTACTCCTACAATAGGAAACAGACGCTTAGTAAGACATACTGAAACCAGGAAAAAGGTCTTCCACCAGAAAGACCAGAGAAGGCAGAACATTTGAAAAGTCTTGATTTAAAAGAAGGGTGCAACAGAAGCAACATTTATAAATTGAGAAATTTTTTTTTGCTTTACTAATAACATAAAAGGATTTTCAAGTTAAATAAGACCCTTTCATATATCTTAAATGCTTTTTATTCTTTCTGTTAAATTAATGCCTATTTAAAAGACTTAAAAGGAAAGATCAAAGAAAGTAACCATGCATTTAATTAGGTAACTATTTGTTGAAATTACAAAATTATTTATTGAATCTCCTACAGGCCATTTAAGTATTCACCTGGTGCCTCATTCCTTATCCAAGGGAATACATAACCACATGCTTTTTAGAAGCAGAAGACATGTAACTGATAACAAGATGACAATAATAAAGACTACTTGTTTTATAACAACAAACACTACACATGGCAAACTGATTTAATAATACCACAGTGACAAAAAAAAAAAAATACTTACACTCTGTTCCAGAGAGAGAATCTTCCATCGATAACTCAGCTAGAGGAACTACCAACTCAGATGCCCCAGATTCCCATTTTTTGCGATCTCCTAGAAGTGGCTGGTCACCTTCTTGTTGTTCCTTACCATCCTCAGACCCAGCTGACTGAGGGATATTTTTACATTCCTTTTTTCCTTTCTCATCTTCTTGGGCTTTAAGATTTTGATTTAATCTTCTCAGTATTTCTCGCTTATTCTGAAATAAAGACCAACACAGGTCACTTAAAATAATGCCTTTCTTAAAAGGAAAACTAAATGAAACTGAACAAAATTTGACATACTTGCATTGTAAAATCTGGCTTTTTTATTTCCTCCTCAGATTCCTGGACAGCAGTTACATGTTCATCCTTTAAGTCCAAGAAGCATTAAACACAAAGTAAAAGAATATGTCAGAAAAAAATAATCTCAAGAATATTAATAGCCATAATAGGGAAAAATCACCTCTAAAACCTTTCCATTGACAACTGCAGATAGACTGAAACAGAATGTATGATTATTCTGTTCTTAGGGGGCTTCCCAAAGACAGAATTTCAAGGGCATCTTCCATCTTTGAACTGTTCACTATCTGAAAGTGATGAACAAATGAATCACTCAGTTTAAACAGACAAGCGAAAGTTCAGAGCACAAAACATAGAGATAAAGCTTGGTATGTCCTCTACAGAAAATCACCATCAAATTCCTATGCTAGAAAAAAGTAATTCCATAAGAGAACCAAAAAAGTGGCAGGCACAGAGTCAAGGAGCACTTGTGAAGAACAGGAGAAGGAAAAAGAAACTTCAGCGATATATAAAACAAACCAACTACAAATCAAAGGCAAAAATGTAGACTTTATAATCTTTATGTAAAATGCTTGTATGCTCCATTTCTGATTGCTTTGTGTGCTCATTTTTAGTCTGTTACAGTCATTGTCTTGCATTACTATAAGACAAACTGTTTACATGGAAAAAATGTGCTAATGGTTTAAGTATTTGTCAAAGCATAATTTATTTTTCCAGCTATCAACTGACATCTTTCAGTGTATTACATTTTATATACACTCTTTCGCACTAAGTTTCACTGCATCTCCATAGTCACAGTCTTCAGTGTTGTATACAGTACCACACTACACTGAAATCTAGATTTAGCTTAGTTAAAAACACAAGAGCTAGTATTCAAACTAGCACAGGTTGTGTTAAAAATTTCAATTGTACAAGGTTACACTCAAGTTTCACAACTGTAACCTAAATTAGTTGAGGTAAACATGTAAGTATATTTACAGTATCAGGACCAAGAGGACGAAAAATAGAAATCAAGATGCTCCTTTAGACAACAAGAAGAGACAGCACTAAGAGATTCAAGTATCTTAAGCCCTATCTTCCTACTCAACACATTCAAATTCACTGAAAATAATCATTAATATGACATAGTCCTATCATTCAAAATTTATTTGCTCACTTCCACCAAATCAAACACCTTAACTCCTCTCTTCAGGAGGCTGTTGAAAATGCTGGAAGTCGATGTGTTCTTCCACTAACCACAACTGCCTTGATCAAAATGGAAATTGCAGCCTAGGGTTCATCATAAGCTATTATGTTCAAAACATGAATTTCAGTTTCCGTTTTTCAACAGCTTCCAAGCTTTGGTTTATTTTAATTTTATTTTTGTTTCATTTTCTCTAACTAGAAGCAACAAATGTCCTTAACATGTTTTTCTACATAACCTATACATTTATTAAAAAATCTTTTTTGAATCAGTATTTATTTTTGCTCAATTAATTTTAACCTCTTAGCAAAAGCACCTACCACACCCACTTCCTTCAAAGCGTAAGTCATGGAGATGACAGGTGCATCGGGATTTACTGGAAGTTGTGGCTTAGGAAGAGCTGCTCCAGGCTCTTGTAGTCCATTCATAGAACTACCTTCTGTAGCTTCCACATGAAAAGGCACATTAGGATTCTTGACCCCTTTTGCAATCAGCTGTATAGATCCAATTGAAAGAATTTAAAGCAACAAATCAACTTCAAGACTTTGCAGATAAAACACAGTATTACCAATCAAACTCCTGTAATCCTTACAAAAGGATAACACCACACATTTGCATACAAAAGACAACCACCAACTGCACATGTGAACTATTAGCAGTTTATCAGCTTCATACACTCCTTCTTCCCATCATAATATTATTAGTAGACTTGTCACTCTGCAGCACACAAAAGTAAAACAAAATAAAATGCACTTTGGTAAGCAACAGACCATTAATAATATACTTGAGGTGATCCTAGTAATTCTTAGGTTTGATGTTCTTGAATTCTGCATGCAAGCATACCTAAAACTGAAAATACTATTTTCAGTTTCTGAAGACTAATTATCTCATCTTGAAAAATCACAATATAGGACTTCAGTTATACAAAGATAGGGCCCTACACATTATCACTGTATGTAATATTAATTTTCTTACATGTTCTTCCCAGGCTCTTTTCTCTCTTTCATACGCTTCCTTTCTCTTTCGCTCTAACTGTTCCTTTAGAACTGCAGCTCGAGCATTTGCTTGGGCCTTCCGTAAACAAGCAAAAAAAGACCAACTTAAAATCATTAGCAACCTGTATCGTGGAACATTTTAAGAAGAAACATTATTGGATTACTTATCTTCCTTTCTCTCATTTACTGCTGTATAGACTGTGAAAGGAGGATTCCACTGACCAAATCACAAGTTTAACAACCGATCTTCTATTCTGAAATAATGGCAACTCCTCAAAATTTAATTAGAGTTCTTGATTTGAATGGTTTTATTTGTAGTATACATAGTTATCTTAAACAGAGTAGTGTAAAATTAGAATCTCTGCTTAAAGTTAGCTTTGAAGCCAAATGCATTAATCACAAAATATTAAATATGCAGTTTAAATTTTACCAACTTACTCAGGCACAAAAAGCTTCAGTTGCTGTTTCACCTCTAGTTTCCAGGTTAGGCGTAAGGTTAGCTTGTTTTTACACTGCTCTTAGCAGATGATGGGGGAAAAAGTCATGGAATAGATAAGACTAATACTTGCTACATACAGTATGGTAGAAATAGCTATTGATATAAGAACACCACATGTAACCAAGTTCCAAAGACTGGATTTCTGTGAAATGGTTTTAAATGTATTTCATCACAGAGTTATATAGCTCACCTTCCAGTCCACATATAGCCCATGTGAGGAGTCTTGCCTTCCTTCATTCTTTAAGTAAAATAACATTGTTCTTTAGGGTACATCTTCCTTTCCCTTTCAGTCTCTAAATGCCATTTTAGTTACACCAAACTGCCTTTAGGACTAAAGTTATTCTAGAGATAAATCTCACAGGTGGGGACAGGGAAAATCCTTGACTTGCAAAGATAGATTATGATATGTCTCAGTATATTTTAAAATAAAAATAAGATAAAACAGTTGAAGAGAGTGGTTTCCTCGATACAGTTAAAAAAAACTTGTCTTGCTGTGGATATGTAACAAAATATTGACAGCAAAATGAAATGTAAGACAATTCATGAGATCTGAAACAAATCTGAAACCAGTAACTTCCATCTCCTCCCATTCCACAATTACCTTCTGTGTTTCTATCTTTTTGCGTTTCAGTTCTGCTTCCTCACTTGATTCTTGTCCATCGGAACCGGCAGCTTCATTCTGCAATATGAAGAGTCCTCAGAGAGTTATTGTTAGTTCATGTATTTAACAGCTGAGTGACACAAGTGACCACATAGATCATTTAAATTGACTAACATGGGTCTTAATTTCACTAGCTAACTCCTCATAAATGTAAAGTCTTTTCAGACAGAACTTCATCTTTGAGATTGGTGGAGGTTTTATTTACTGGTTGGTTTTGGGGGAGGATTGGTAATGTGTCTCTTGTTGCAAGGAAAGTGGCCTAACAGTGCTGGGCTGTCATCTGCCACCCCTCATCACTGTTGCATGTTCTGCAGGTGACCTACACAAGAAAGGTTTGATGCTCTGTCATTTCAGTTTTGTTCACTGTATGTGCTTAAAAAACCCATGGATTGGGGGGCACATGGAAACAGGTGATAATATATAAGGTCTACCTCTGAAATCTCTGTTTTCAATCTCTCTTCTTCCCATGGCCCCTGCATATTCCTGTTTACAGACTGTTAGGCTGAGAGGATCAGACAACAAGGTTCTGACAGGAGCTTTTTATTGTTCATGACCAACTTGCGCAGGCCTTTTATTTAAAATAAACTATTTAGAAGGCCTAATTCGGCAAAACAAGCAAGAATTTTAGGCAATTTTTTAAGTGAAAATTGAGGAACTATGGTCATGCCTGCATTGCCTTCAGCCAGATAACAGGAAAGAAGGATGACTGGAAAGAGCACTGGAGATAAAAAACTCCCGAAAAATAATTTGGCACTCATCATAGGCAGAAGAGTGAATACATATGTTGATGTATATAAAATAGGATCCTATACAGTAGCAGTGATTGATATAAAATTGTCAATCAACAATAGGAAATACACATATCTGTGACAAAATCTGAACTGAGATGCTGCTCCTCTACAAGCGAGCCTCCACATTAAAGTCTGCATCCACAGGTCACCAAGATTAAAAAAACCCTTCTGGAACTTGGTCTTTGAATTCTGAAAATGAATTTATGCCTATTTCATGGAAAGATACGAATCTGTTCTTTGTTCCTTTGTAGCTGGCATACCCTCTGGGGCATAATACCACTTACCTAAGTAAGGTACAGCCACTGGGAAAGGAAGTTTGGTTCCTGATAGGCTTAATAAGCCATACAGGGAATGTCATGCTCACAGTTCACAGTACTTTTGCTCGACTTTACTAGCACAAGTTGCCTTGGCATTCAGATAGTGTGTGGGTGCTCCTGATTTTGAAAGAAAGCATTGCAGCTACTTGGTGAAAAAACCTGAAAGAACAGTACAGTAATGGCTCTATACTGGTAATATTGTAACATTGTCCTTGGTATTCTAAGGGTACTCAGGATCATGACAGAGTCAGATTTTGTAGGACTGTGCATGGAGACTACTAGTCTCACTGCAGCAGTTTTGAAGCTTGTCCAGAACAGCAGAGGAGACACAGAGTGAAATTAGCACCAAATGTAATTAAGACAGCATGGGCTAAATGTGCATCAGCTCAGCACTTCATGTGAGTCAGAGCTAGTGATGAACTTCACTGACCACCTCCTGCAGTGACTGTGTAGACTTAGAAGACACTGATTTTCTTCATGCCCTTAAGACACATGAGAACAGATCATATTGGTCCCATGCCAGACATAGCATCTAGCACATCTTACTGAAGCTTGCATAGCCATCTCAGGTAGAAACATACGCAACATCTTGCCTTGGGTCATTCATTTTGGATTTAGAGGGGCATGGGCTCCTCTTCAATGTGCTAAATAAATTTTGCACGTCAATCAAGGGACTAATTTTATCTCTGTTGTGTCTCACTAGTGAGATGCAATGAAGGTTGAAGACAATAAGGCAATTCAAAAGTCACTAATACAGGAAAAAAAGCAGATTATTTTAGCATAAAAAAGTACCCAAAACCAAACTCCCAACCCAAAACCTACAGGAACATGGAGCTCTCTTTAGCTAGAATTCTGATCCAAAGGAACTGAGTGGCACTGAGCATGCTCTTGCCTTGTACGTCCACTTACTACACATACGACACATGAAAGCACTTAATACGGGTGCTTAAAGGGGATGGGCAGGGCACGAATGTTCATCTAGTTTTAAATCACACTCTACAATGTGAATATATAAGCAGGTAATCACTTGAGGAAGCCCCAGCACAGCAGGTTAATGAGAAGATGGATACAAACTCCAGGCTGTATTTACCACACATACTGCCTCTCAAATGAAAGCTTTTCTAAATCAAGTTAATAGATTGCTTCCAAATGTGCCTTGGATTATTCATTTGACATCTAAAGTTTTTGTTCTGAATCTACTTTATTAACATATTATTTTGGTTTTCTTGTATTACAAACATATTTTTGAAAAGTGATGTTTGAAAAAAATTACAATGATTAAATTGAGCTCATGCCAGGAATTTCTAACTTTAATAAACACCTACAGAATGTATGAAAAGCATCACTTCATATTCATTCTGTGTGAGCACTGTTAAAAAGGGAATTCTAGAGAACCTCCTATAACTAAAAGCAAACAAATATAAACATGCTAGTGCTCAGTGAGAAATTTATATGTGAAATTCAGAAATTCAGATGTAACCTTATGCTGTCTTGTTTTTAAAACACTGGTAGTTAACAGGCACTGAAGCTGCACTCTCAGCACTGAAATAAACAGATTTTACATATTCTAGAAGAAATAAAAAGACACTAACTGTGGAACGGAATTAAATGTCTAAAACATGTCTATATATAAAACTGCCTAGAACAAAAGTCTTCCTTCAGGGATACAAGATTACACCCCACAGCCAACTTCCAAAAGCACTTCAGATTATTTTTCAACCAACCTCTCCACGAAGCTTTGCTCTAATCTGCTGACGTTCATTAAAGTTTTGTAGCCGGATCTGTCTCAATCTTGCCAAATATTCCTAAGGCAAATAATCAGATTCCACAAACAAGTAAGATGGGTGAACTCCCCACTCTATTGCTATCACTGTATTAGCATTTACTAATCTCCAGGAAAAACTCTTATGTAATGAAAACAAAGAAAATCAGATGTATGTTTCCCAGTATAAAGCTAGCACTACATTTTATATCACTGAAGCCTAGGAAAGGTGGCATTTATCACAATAGGATTAAGATAAAGTCATACCTATATGTATGCACATTCAAGAACCTCTCTGAGACAGACTGATGTAGACCACTATTATTTTGGTAATTTAAAAAACCCAACATAAACACACCCAAACTTCAGAACTTTATACAGTGAATTTTTTCCTAGGAATTCAGAACATCATTTAATTTTGTTTCGTAGATGGAACCATGCAGGGAAACTGGTCATAGTCATGGCCAAAATAGTGCTATTTGTGTGATAAGCGAAGTGGCAAACATGCAGCAAGCATACCTCTTCCTCCTTGTTTCTGGATTTTCTTCCTCTTGCAGAAATGGGCCTGCCTCCATAGGTATCTGCCACGTTTTGCAGTGTACCCTGTTTGCCATTTAAAGGTATCAAATTTAAGGTGGCTGGGGCAGTGAAATTATAAAACAAATCCATTAATGATCTGCAGATGTTCTGAAGTTAGCCAATAACCCCTTTTCACTTACATGAAACATATGGCAGCAGTGACTAAAAATCCTGAGTAGCCAGAGAGACTACAGCTTTAAGAACATAGTTGCCTTCCTCCTGCAATTCTGATCTACTCCATGCTATGTTAGAAAACCTAAATTGTGGTGGGCATGAGTTTTTTATGTCTGGATTATATACATACAAATGGTGGCACAGGGTTGGGATTTCTGCCGTTGTTGGGACAAGCCTCAAATAAAGAGTGGAATCTTTATATGTTCTTAGATCAAACTTTTTCACAATGACAACAGTTTTTTAAACACACTACTAGTAGCAAACTCAAAAGTCTGATAAAGCATTTAAATATATAGATTACATCTAACAAACTGTGTTAAATGCCTAATACACATGCAGTGTATGGTCTGGGTTCATGTGATGTACTCTGTGACCTAACTGTCACCCAAGGGATTTCAACCTTTAAGGAAGTTCTATACAAAACAGTACAAGAATAAATTAACTCCAAGTTTCCTGATTTGATTAAGATCAAAAATACTTGATTTATTTTGTTCATGATATGCCATAAACCTTTGCTGAAGGGGTTAAAAAATCCTTGCGGTTTTAGCCCTTTTTTTGTTTTTTTTTGTTTTTTTTTTTTTTTTACAATACAGACAGTAAGAATACATGTGATAGATGTTCTGCCTTATAAAATGCCAGGACTTTAGCTTTCTCAAGGTTTAATGAAGAGAACCAGCAGTAAGTAAAGATTCTGATTAAGTTCTTGATAGGGAGAATGGAATCCATATACTCTGGTTAAATAATCTCTGAGTAAAACTGATATCTTAAAGGAACAGTACATTACTGCACTTATGTGGTTTAGTGACCAGGGGATCAGAGAGAAATCAAATGAACCGTCTTGTGGACCAGAAGTTCCTGTGTGTTCATGAGGACTCCATGAATGCTGGTTTCAGCTCAAGCATTAAGTCATACAAAATGGAAAGAAATATTTTTCATAGTTACCTTTTCAGAAAATGTTTCTTTTTATTTTTAACTTTTTAATGCATGTTCCTGAACTTGACAAAAGCTTACTGGCACTATTCAAGGAATTTCACTGTTCTTTGTTCTAGCAGTCAAGTTAGTTTAGGTCTTTTTATCACTGATGGAGATTTATATCACTGATCTTAGACAAGAAAGAAACTGGAAGCAAGATTTTTGAAAACTGAATTTCTTTCTGTATGTTGTTAACTTTTACTCATCTTGACTACATTAAAATATTCAAAGACTAGGACTCATGTTTTGCAATGCCATGCAGCTACATTGAAGTAGCAAATTAGGTCAGCAGCTGTCTTAAAAAAGAGATGTCTGAAAGTATCTTCAACTCAACTACTGAGTCACGGTTTAGACTCTCAGTTGAAAATTAAAATTGACAGCAACTATATTTAATAGAAGCTGAGTAAATTAGTGCCAGTCATTTGACTTACAAGTCTTTTTATGACAAAAGGCTGCCTATTAGCTGATGATTACTCCTCTCACTTCAATACTGTCCAGACAAGAGTCCTCCTGAGAAAAACTGCCAGCAAGTCAAATTATTTTCTTGCACAAACAGAAGGAATCTGCTGAGAATTTCTGCTTTCAATAGTGAATCCAGTACATGGATTTGTTACCTTGGCTTCAACTTGTAAAGTCTTAAACATCTGGAAGTTACTTTTTTAACTGATCACTAACCTCTCTGTTTTATTATAGAAGCCATCTAAGATTAAAATGTTTGAGGTCAGTTGAACACACCAGAGAAAACTGAGCAACATTAACTTGGGCATCTTGCATTAACTGATCTCATACATTTATATCGGTGCCAACAAAGTCAAGAACAAAACGGAAGTAGGTACTACCACGGACTTGTCCAAGAAGCAGTCTTAACAAGAATGGTTCCTTTTTTCAAAACTATTTATTGGTCTCGAAGGTTTTAAAAAATAGTACTATAGTTTTAGAGAGGAAGACTCATATTTTAAAATATATATAATTTAAGGATACTTCCCCATCAAAGCAGTGAATCAAAGTATCTAAGAATTGCTTACTGTAAGTGAAATTATCCCTGACATTAAGACCTGGCCATAAATCATTATCAGTTATAACTCAGGAGATGCTTTTATAAATCAGCAGTTGTCTCATCTCACTGCAACTCCAGCACAGTCAATTTAATTTCAGCAGCTGAAAGAGATACTGTCACTTGATTGCAGATGAATAGTGCGGAGAATCATTCAAAAGGCAAAACTCTACATGTTATGAAAATACATAGTTCAACCACACAGAGTCCAAGTGTAGAGGAGTAATTTCCAATATATGTTTTAAAATTCCTAAAGGAACACTGAATTTAGAACCATAAGTATAAAGAACATTTTGTAACACTATCTACTACTTAATCCCTAAAGAATAAAGGTTTTGTAAGGGTCAATGTTAACAAATATGAATGACTTCATAACAACTTTTCACTAAGCAGAATGTGTTTTCCTAAAACGTACTACTATGTCTGAGAAGCAGCTGTTGTCAATTTAATCAAACTTCATTTTAGGTTCAAGCTACTATCGAACACAAGTTTAACTGTAAGACTAAAGCTATGAACAGAAAAATGTAAATGAATGTTCTAAAATAAATGATACCAAGTTAGACACATGAAAACAAAAGTATTTGCCTTTGTTTATAAGTTTACAGTAATGAGTAATGTATTGCACAGTTATATTTTATTAAAATTAGCAACAAAACGCAGAAAACTTACCTCCCATTCTATCTCCCTTTTTTTTAGTACTTAAGGAAGTTAGTCAGCATTTCATGGTTATGATGCTACTTCAAAGACTCATAAAGCATGTTGAAACAGTAATATACTTAGGAAGACCAGATTTCATACCATGTGTCCCTGAGCTCGAGCTTTGTTCTCCATGGCTTCCCTCTTTCGTTGCCAGAATTCTTCAACTTGCTTTGCTCTATCTGTAGCTATCCATCCTTTTTGCCTGAGTAATTTCAACACAGCAAGATGAAAGTATCTGAAATATGACACTTTAAACACCCACTCTACACCCCTCATTTATTCTAACTAGAACACACACAGAAAAAAAGCAACTTTCCACAAGAAAGGCATCTTCAAAAATGCCTTTCATCAGCCAAAATACAAGTCAGACTTCCACACAAAGGAAAAATAGGCTTGGCAAGTTAGAAGAACAAATAAAAAGAAATAAATCTAAACCACCATATTTTCCTTCCAAACACTTGTCATCAAAACAAAAATGAATGTCAAAAACACAATCTTTGTGCGATTATTTCTGAAAGTGTCTCAGCTTCATTCATTATTGTTATTGTTCGTGAAAAAGAAGGCTCCCCCTTCAAGGTTTCCCTTCAGAGAAGAGGAAGAACTGACACATGAACCAATCAGTAAGGCCAATACTGCAACAGCCTTTCAAGATTGTCCTACATTTGGAGTAAGAGCTTCTATCACTTGGACAAGTATGGTGCTACTATTCTCAGAGTGTTCTGGTAACTCCTTTTGAGGGATCTTCAGGGATTTTTTTGTTTGTTTTCAAAGGGACTGTGAAGGAATTTTCCTACCTGAAATTAGCCATAACAAGATGGTTGGTTTTTGACAAGTTCCACCCCAGGTCAGGGACCTGCTTGGGTAGACAAGGTGGCTACGTTTAAATTACCATAACTGAGCATCCAGAGTACATTCATAAGATTGTTTCTGACAAATTGGTTAGAAGTGAAAGTTTGGCATTTAAAAAAAAAAAAAAATCCCACCACTGAGAAATGATGTAAGATATTCTAACAAATGGTAGAACGATGAGGCCTTTCCAAGTTTTCCCTGAGCTCCTTTAGCTCCTTTAACCGAGGAGTACTAGGGGCTCAGCAACAGGAAGGAAGAAACTGGAATAAACTGACAGCAATAATCCATCAGGCTGAGTCAGTTAAATAAAGAATCATTTTGCAATAGAGGAAGCTATTGCTACCAATTCAAAAATTAATTAGCACACCGATTCAAATCCTTGCATTTTACTTTTCCTACTCCCCCACACCCCTCCCTTCCCCTGCAACCAAGCAAGAAGGAAATGAAAATCTGTCCATACACTACAATTCACTAAAAGGAAGACGGAGATAAAAGTATTTTGATACAATTAAATAAATACCATAGCTGCTCTGAAAAGGCAAGACAATCCACATAGGTGTTACTGGTAAGAAACAAACACTGGATAATCTTTGTATACACATACCTGACTCACCACAAGATATTTACTCTAGCTTTTAATTACGGATGAACTAAATCGAGGGACAGTGAAATCTGTCCAAAACACTGTCATGCAGCTGAAGTTTGTCATACAGCATGAAGCTTTTACAGTGTTGGAAGAGAAGCACTTCCCAAGCAAAACCAAATAAAACCAAACCTATTTGTCTCCAACCAAATTCACAGGAAAAAGTTATTTCAACTATATTTTATGATGGTTTTTCCTACTCTAAAGCTGTGTGATTCATTTCAGCCTAGATGCTGCACTTCAAGAGACAAGTTTTAAAGATTGTTGATGCTGAATATACTTAGCTTTAAATTAGTGGTAGTGTAATCAGAAAGAGCAACTCGAAGATTTCTCAACTTATTATATGCTCTAAATTGCCTATCTTTAACAACATTCTTGTTATATAAATTCTTTATTTGAGGTAAACAACATGAACACTTATTTTGCTTCCAGCAGAAACAATAAAGGGTGGGACAGAAATACTGCTAGACTAGCTATGATAATAAAATTGCTTCTAGGTAACAAAATACAAATTCTTACCACATTTAAAATGTTAAGAAACAGCACCTTAATTTAAGGCTAAAGGTAAACCAGTTTAGAAACAGAAAAACCCCCAATCTCTATCTATTTTGAAACTTCTGCATAGTATTTTCATTGAGTCCTTCCAAACTCATGTATTTGAGAAATACTGGTTTTCTGATCTCCATGTCATTTATAATTTGCAGCCCTCTGCTATAGTTTCTCTCAATTCTAATACATTTAAAACAGCTAACCCAGGTGTAGACAAGTATCATTTAATATTGTCAAATGTATGAGGCAAATTGTTTCCTAATCTAGGCAAGATTTGGAGATTGTCCACTTTGTGCAAAGCATTGAGAATAAATAGAGAAGGATGGAAAATCACATATTTAATTAAATTAAATTATATTACATAAAAAATACAGTTGGCAAAATGCACCCTCCAGTATTGGGTTGTGCCAGGAAGAATTTTAATTAGCTCAAATTACTATAAAGAAAATAAAATAGACCTTGTAGCTTTCAAAATTGTACTATCAGTGTTAAACATGTTATGATATTGCTGAAAATTTTAAAAAAAGTAAAAAAATCTGTAAAGGCATATATATGTTATATTAGAACATAAAACTGAATTAAATTAGTTCAGAGGAACAAGTGTGTTCTTTGGCCACTTCCTTGCCCTCATATTAATAACTCCATTTATTTCTTACTCCATGGAATACATTGTTGGCTTTGCAGAAGTTTAAATATTGCAGGAGAAAATTCGTCCCTCTAGGAAGTTTAGTTAGCAATGTCACATACTAAACTTCCTGAAAAACAGTATTTTCCCATTCACTGGTCACAACTGCGAACACAGTTCTTTGGGTAATATTAACAGATGTGAAGAAGAACAAAGAAGTTTTGAAGAAGCTATCTGAAAGAGTGAAATCATTAAAAAAAAAAAATCCATACTTGTTTACAATACTTTCATCGATACATATACACAGTTTACAGCAACTAGAATTAGATTTTCTGATTTCATATTAGAATGTCAACTTAGAAGGTGCACACCATTATAACATCTGGCATCCGCAACTCAATGAAGAAAGCTCCTAGAAGTTTTCCACTGATCAATAAGCAGGATTTAACAATTCTGGCATCATTCTAGACACTTTCCTATGCTACAGCATCAAACACTTAGGTGCATAGAAGGCAGGAAAATGAGATGATGGGAGAAGGAAGCACCTTGTCAGGTAACATAAAAAGTTAACTATGGAAAAAGGTAAGGAGGCTTATGTTGTTATCTGCAACCACATTAAGCCAAGAATTTTGTCTGAAAACTAGTTCAGCTACATTTTCTTAGTAAACTATTTTTTTCACCACTGGAGAAGCCAAGGTCTCCATTGGTTTTAAGAGCTGTGGTCTGTGAGGGACTAACACACAAACAGACGGCATAGTACCAATGGATAAAAGTGATTTTGAGACACGTCCAACTACTACATGAAACCAGACAGAACAAGAATCTAACATATAAGGACAGATTTATTGATTAGCATAGTCCAACCTGTTTGCACTGGCTTGTTTAGACACCTCCTTCAATCTTTTCACTTTTTTCCTAACTGCACCAAGATCAGGTAAATGGTGATGACCTGCAGGTCCCCTAGGAACTCCTGAACGTGTTCCAGGTGGAATTCCTCTGCAGATAAATATGTACAGTGACTTTCATTACTTTCATCTAAAGCAGACCACGTGTAACTTCTAACGGAAGGTAGCCATACCTTTCAACAACTTCTCGGTCTTGTAGTTTCACCCTCAATTTGGCTCCCTTCTCTTCAGCTACTCTAACGTTTTCCTTTTGCTGTTGCATCTGGTCAAAAATAGCACGATAGTGTTCATAGTGTCCCCTGGATGACACAGGCAAAGGACTGACACCACCTCCACCGACATAGTACGGTGCCTGGAAACCAAAAGGGGTAGGGGGGAAATCTCAAATACTGGTTTTAAAAAGCCCTTCCAATTTTCACCTCTTCAGCAGAGTAATAGCATTAACATATTCTGCAGCAATTCTAAATTGGTCCTAGTTTTATCCCTGGCATGCCCTATTTTAATGGACTACAAGATAGGTAAATTAAAAACTTGTTTTTCTGTTAGCAGTCCAGAATAAAATACCATTTAATCTTCCTCTAGTAATAGTCTAGTTATACACAAGACATGTGTCACATATTTTGGAAGTCACTGATAACAAACCCATTGAAATGCAAACAGAGATAGATAATTTTACATGGCAAAAATAAAAGTTTCAGCACAAAAAGTGATACAATACCAACTGAAGTAGGTTTATTTAAGAATCCCCTTGCTGCCAATCTATCATTTGATTTTGTCACCAAAATTGAGATGCTTCCCTACTAAAGATCAGATCATGAGAATACCTATAACAAGCTACTGCTTTACATGAATTACCCTTGTCATTCTCAAAGAATTACAATTCATGCAGAACCTTTGTGTGAAAATAATGAAAAAAAATAACGTTTCAAGCATCTGTGTACAGTAGTAGCCAAGGATGGATGCAGAAAATGTGAAACTGGCAAATCAAGGTTAAGGTTGTCAGCACATGCATAAAAATGTTCCCTTTACACCTGGCGGAAGCAATCAAATAACCCATGTAGTGAAATCTACGAAATTTGTTTTAACAATAGCATCAACCTTCCTTCCAGAATGCTCTGAATTATTTTAAATAAATTCAAACAGGTGATTGCAGATTTGACAGGTTTAAGATTGCCTGCTTAGAAGTTCTTGAAGAGACTATATCTCACAATGGAATTTATCTCACATTCTGAGTTGCTCAATGCCATCAATAGCTTCCAGATGACAGAATACTAAATCAAGGATTTATCCAGGCATTCAAATAAATATGTAGGTATAGTGTTCATGTGAATAAACACTATACATGACTACAGTTTCTGCAAATAGAAGGGAAAGTCTTGCTTTAGACAGTACTCAAGGTTTCATCTACCATTATTAGAGTTCAGCTTTCAAAATCTAAAGAAATACTATGATCAATCTCTAGGCAAATGCAATGAAGCACATGCTCAGTAACAGTCTGCAGGACAGTTACAGCTCCCACTGGAACCACAAAACCAAAGCAAAATCCTTGCCACCTTTTTCTCTACCTGCTCTCAGAAACAGGTGCCAGCAACCAACCCACACAGACAACAGCACAGAATCATGCAGTGCATGACCCTACTATGCCTTTGGAAGAGGCCATATGGCTTGTGCTATTGGAAAGCTTGAACCATGCTATTTGACAGTACTATGAGGGAGTTGCTGGATACACTCCTTTCATGCTGGAGAAAGGAAAAGGCTAATTAAATCAAGAATATCAGAATATGGAAACCTGGACTGATGTTAAACTAGCAGCCTGCAGTAAGACTATCCAATTTAAAGGACATATTTCAATGATTTTTTCTGCCTATCTGCCATGTTTTAGCCCAGTGACATTTAGTGGAAACAGGCACAGTCACTGGACCTCAGTTTCCAAGGGTAACTGAGAATACTGATAACAATGCGGCTGTAGCTATAATAGAACACTTCATATGTTTGCAGTAAAACTCTCAAAGTTAAGTAGAAACACTGTGTTCAGGAACATACGCATCTCATCCAAATGTGAAGATGAATGCATATTGTGTTGCATGGAAGCTTGTAGTAGTGCCTGCAAGTTTGACAGAAGAGAACAGCACAGGGACCCAATTATATGTTTTGATTTTTTTCATTATATCAGCACCTGTTAGTTTTGAAGTCTGGTATGCTTAAATTTGCTTTTATATTTAAGCTTTACTTTTATGATGTGGCACAGATTCAAAGATGATGTCTATTTGCTTAATAAGCAGCTATTAAAACCTGGTCAGTGTTTCTCTGTTCCTTGGTTTTGGACAAGAAACAGTAATAAAACCTCTCTTAGTTTTGACTATACTGCTCAGTCAGAGCTTGCTTACGAAAACCCTACTAAACATGTTTATGTTGAGTATTTTTGTAAGACTCCCTACCACCACAACAAAAAGCTGTGTTTCAGTCCACTTTTTATTGTCAGATAGATTTAGACTACAGCACTGCTTAAATTCCTGCACTGGCTCTGTCTGATGAAAGCATCCAGACCTTTCTACTGAATTAACTTCATGAGACTACTTCTCAAGACAGCTACATTTCCATGAGACTATGACACATACAAATAGGTAAAAAGCAGTCATAGGAATCAAATTAAACTGTGTAGGAAGTGAGTGGCTAAACAGTATACTGCATTCAGAAAAAAATTAGATTTACTCTCAGGACTTTTTACCACACTCCTGAGCATCCTACCAATATATATAAGCATTTATGTTTCTAAATAACAAGGAATGCTTACAAGCAGGTGTTTAATACTGTGAAAGAGGTCCATTATTACATAATGAGAACCTGGAAACAAAAAAACTCAAGAACAAACTTGAATGTGAAAGAAGCTGTTCATGCATAGATTCAGCAGAGGGAAAAGGAGCAAAAGCAGGTGTGGCAATAAGAAAGTGGTGCATGAAAACCATTACTGGCAGAAAGAGAAGAGATTCAGAAATTAGTAAGCACATAATTGCACATCATCTCCAAAAGTCCAGGGGAGGAGCTGTACAGTTTCTCTTAAATTATCCATAGATTAATACTGGGCAACCCCAAGAGTTATCCTCCAAGAGCAGATCTTTCTGAAAAGAGAAGACCATGCCAGATAGTGAAAGGTAGGGGAAACAGACTACACCACATTTCTGCATCTGCTGCCAACCTTAACACCACTTCCACCTGAACCAAGCACATTCCTCCATCCTTGTTCCCTGGCTCTGTTTATTCGTTCCATCTGAAGGAGAAAACAATACAGGAAAACAAAATTCAAGGAACCACTAAGTAAAAACTGAACTTCACCATTAACACATTTTAAACATATTTTACCCTTTCTTTTTCTGATCTTCTCACTTCATCTGCCTTCAGTAAAGTGATCTGCAATATGTAAGCATTACACATTTAGTAACTGGGAAATCAAACTACTACATATTCTTACATAACACACCACATCAGAAGATATTTCATTAAAATTACTATTGGGGGAATACAGAAAAGTCTCAAGAATCTTGTCTACCTGCTCTCTCTGGCGTTTTTCTTTTTCAGGCAATTCTAACCTTTTCTTTTTTGAAGGTTCCTGAAAAATAAGCATATAATTTGGTATTTATTACTGAGCCATTACAGTCAAGTCTCTGTCAAGATGGGCTACTGCTCAAATTGCTGGTGTACGGCCATGAAGATTACAAAAAAAAAATAAAAAAATCACTGCTATATAATATTTGGGAAAAAAGATAAGGAGGAAAGGTTTGAAGGTTGTATTTTTTCATACTTGCTTTGGACTTAGCTTTTGCTCAGTTTGAAAATTAACAGATGATTTCATGATACCTCAAACATTTTTCCTCCTTTTTTCTACTGGAATAATTTTCTTCATTGGAGTGGAAAAAGTCTGCATAAAAGGCGAAACTTCAAATTAGACAGCACAATGTCAGAATGAGAGAAAAATTCTGATAGGAAAAGAAAAAATCTTAAACCCACAACTGAGTGTGCACAATATGGGGTTTAAAATATTTGACTGTTCAGAAGGTTTTAAATGAAAAGCACTGCTAGGATCTAGGGGTAAATGCTATTGTACTTGCTCATCCTGTACTAAAAGCTCTGTTTCAAAAGCTGAAGGCAATAATCTCTAAATCTGTTTTGTCGTAATTTTTCTTCTCTGATAGTATCACTCTGCATTACAATCTTTTCTTGTAAGTCTTTGAGGGTGCCTAGGCATTAAGATTCTCTTATTTGGAGAAAAGACTTGTTAGGTTATCCCAGGGTTCTTTCGCTTGGTTCTTCGCTTGGTTCTAACTCTAACCAAGGTTCTTGTTACCTGTGGAACACGAGAACACAGCCACCACTGAATACCTGGTAAAGGAACAGCTATACTTAATAAACCATGCAGCTCACTCTAATCTTCTCAAAAAAGTAATGGTTACTTTTAAAGCCTTTCTTAATGACCATACTAGAACACAGAGAGCTTAATAGTATTTTCTTTTAACAACCTACAATCCTGTTAAATGGGTACTTTAAAATCAAGTATTGTGGAAGTCAGAAACTTCAGAGACTTGCAATACTGTAACGGTAATGTAATATTCCTACACAAAGGAGATGATTGTTATATGCTCCTCTGAAAAGAAACTGCAGTATTACTGACTCTTTACATGCAGGAAGAGTAGGTATTTCCTCAGTCTCTTCCCTGCCACTTTAAGTGTCTAGGCAAGGTGGATTGGTGTTGGCAGGTGAAACCGATTATGAAGAGCAGCAGATGGTTGTGCCACCAAGTCTTAGAACACACAAACCTTGTGATTTAGTAAGAACACACAAGTCTGCATGTTCCCTTCTTCTTGATCTCAAACTGTGCCTCACAAGGCAACAAGGCTAGTGTGAGCAATGAGCTTTTCTCTAAACCTCTGATGACTTTTGAGCCTCACAGATAATTTGTATCTCAAGGATAATTTTCTATCCACCTATCAAATTTGATAGATCTTAGTGGTATGTTCCCTTAAGTGCTATGGGGAGAAGGAAAAAAAAAACACAACTCAAAACAAAGCCCAAAACAACAACAGTATTACTTATTCAGAAAAAAATTTGGATTAGTTATCCCTTGTTAAAACGGGAACTTCTGGGTTGCTAGTTGCTTGGCACGTCAATACAGCTCAGCACTAGCTATAGCATAAACATCTGCTGGCCATGTGGTAATTAAAGGAATAAAGAGAGAAGTTTTATATAATAAGGAATACAGAGAAGACAACTGGAGGACAAAAGTACTGTATGAAGGTACACAGAAGACTATTTCTCAATAGCTCATGAAATTAAATCTGGGAAACTCCTCTTCCAATTACACAGTTTCTCTGGCTGACAACACTGTAAATGGCTAAAAAAAGTTTTCATGTTTTGAAAATTTGAGATTCTTTTTGATCAAGGAAGAAAGATGCCAAGATTCTTATCCAGTTATTTTGGTATATCTGACAGACTTCCATTATCTATAAGAGTGGTTAACACCAACAAAGCAAATGAAAGTATGCAAATGTAATTCAGCAGTGGAATTAAAAAACAAACCTAGCACGCAGACTACAAAAATCATAATTAAAACCAACTAAACGATGACAACAAAAGATCAGTAATGAAGCTAGCTAAGCATTTAAATTATTACTGCTACTTTCTTTGCAGGTACATGTGTCCACATACCAAGACATTCTGAGAAGGGAAGGCATAGTATTTTTGTAACATTTAAATAAGGTATGAACGAAACAATTCAATTTAAGTAAGTTTCTTACCTGTCTAGATTTAGTCAATGGCTTCTTCTCATTAGGCTTTTTAGGTGCACCATAGGACTTCCTGATAGTTAAAGGCACTCCATATTTTGCAGCAGGTTTGGTAATTTTCTGAGTTGGTGCAACTGAAGTCAGTATTTGTTCTTGAACTGGTCTTTTAGCTAAATAGAAAAAAACCCCACCACAACAAAAAAAATCCTGCTTTACAACTATCCAGGTCAGCCAGTGTACCATATTTCCCTTTCCCAAGACCTCAGAATAGCAAAACTGGAAAAAAATAGGGGGACTGCTAACATTTCATTCACACGAGCTGATGCACAATACCCAGCTGTCCAAAACAGCTTGTCTAAATTTGATGTTTGATAAGAAATAGAAGAAAACAATTCCTGAATTTTTCAATCTTAAGGCGTCAAACTGGAGAACTGAAGCTTAATTCAGTTGCCACGCTTCATTATACAGTTATCACTCACACGGGGAAGTTTTCCTAATGGAATGGAGAGACAGGCCTGCCTCCACTAACAGCACTGGACTGAAACCTGCAACACCACTGTCAGCAGAAAATGAGTTCTGGAACAGCTTTAACGACCTTCAGGGATATTGTTTTCCCTGTAGAGTTCCTGAAAATGTGCCAATATTGTGAATTTGATTCTGTTTTAGCAGGGCTCTCTTACTACAGAATAGCAGGACAGCAGAACTATCAAAAGACACCAGAGCACTTGCCACAGCTTCAAGTAATTACAAAGAAATAAAATAACTGGGAAGGAAATTTAGGGGGAAAAAAAAGGGTAAACTCATGCAGGAAAATGAAGTAAGCTAAGACTGTCTTGAAAAAACTAACCACAATCTACTTTGTTCCCAGGAACAGGAATTCTACTGAATGGGACTGAAGTCAGGGCTTATTCTTGGAATCTCTCATGAAACCTCCCACATTTTTTGCAAGAAATTCTCATTAGCCATTTGTCATTATTAAGAAGTAAAAATAAGCCACATGATCAGAACATATAAATTATTTCCAGTATTTGCAGTCTACATTGTCCCCTTAAATGCTGGAAGTGCAGCATACTGCAAGAGGAAAGAGTACACTTAAAATTTTACTGGACCACAGTTTGTATCTGCTTCATTTATACCCTACATACATTCAGCTTGCCAAAAGAAGGAGGTAAATTGCTTCCTCTCTCTTTTTTCCTGAAAATTCTACAATCAGGTATAAGAATACACGTATACAAAAAAAAAACCCAAACAAACCAAAAACCCAAACAAAAAAAAACCACAAACCAAACCCCAAAAACCACAAAAGATGAAAAGAAAGAAAAAGCTATATACACTACCTTGCCAGAGCTGAAAGCAAAAGCACTTTACACACGCACCTGGTGTAGCACGTGGTCCAAACTTCTGGAAAATTTTGTGATTGAATTCTTCTGCAATAAGCTAAACAAGTTGAAGAGTTAACCATCAGTGTTTATGACTGAAGCTAGAAAGAGCTTATTTTCAGAGAAGTGTGCCAGTCTCAGTAAGCATCTAACTAGTAGTGTTTACTGAAACGTAAATGAACACTCAACTTTATGTATTTAATTTAGTATCACTAACATGAATATGAGGCTGGATTCAGTATTTTCAAGCATTCTTGGCATAATCACTCAAATAATTAAAAAACATATTTCAGTCTGACTTCTGGGTGGCACATGTTGCCTCATTTATGAACTAGCTAAGAATCTAGAAGAAAGTTAATGTGAGCATCAACATAGTTTCATGCATAATTCATTTCACATTTCTGAGTAGTTGCCAAAGTTCACTTCAATTTCTCATACAGCTTGTGTCAAAAAAAAGCTTGCAGTTTTCAAGTTTTGTTACCCTTTTCAAGATGGGAAGATGAATACATATGTGGGTACCTACAAACAACAGATATGGCATGCTGTCAGGCGCATCAAATTAGCATACTAAAATATGGAAAACAGCCTTACTGGAGTGAAAAATTTGAGTCTAGACAAAGAACATTCAAACATTAATAGGCCATAATCTTAAATACTGCAGGTAGTTCTGAACTAAACACCTCAAGAACCACATAGTAGAAAAGAAAAAGATTCAAGGAAGAACACCAAGCATAAGTGCAAAGTGTCAGTTCAGGAATAGTTTTAATAGAATCTTGAACTATCCAGATTACTTTGACTTGTTCAGAGACTATTGGTCAGTTACAATGGATGTTGTGGAGTTAAACCTGGAAAAACCCCAAAACAAGAACCAACGTGCAGAACTTACGACTCTGCACATGATGGCAGAGAAAGCTTTTAACCTGCACAGTCTGGCATCAAAGATTCTGTAAGCAAGAAGTCACACATGAGAACAGTTTCCTACTTAATGGTATTTGATTGGTCTTACAGCTTTTATTTGAGTGGTAAGCTGTAACATTTGAAGCATGATGTTTCCATGATAACAGTTACTGACAGAAAAGAAACTTGATTCTTCAGTACCTTTCAAAGAGCCTCCTCTTTTTCTTTTTTTTTTTTAAATGATGCTAATTTAGATCCACTCTTTACTGCACCTTAGTGACTATGAAGATTAAGAAAAAATTTACATAAAACTGGAAGACTAATTTCCTGATATTTAAGAGTAGGATTTCAGCAATAGTAGAAACATGTAGAAGATGTCAGCTATGAAGTAACTCTCAAGCTTAGACTAAGGAAAACAGATGTCAACAGCATTAGCCATTGATGATACTGAAAGAAAAGAAGTATTACACCTCTGTCACAGAATGTAATGACATTGTCATAGAACGTAATGATCACCTCCAGCTGAATATGTAAAAGGTGCTTTCTGTGTGGTTTTTTGGTTTGTTTGTTTGTTGCTTTTTAAGATTAGATGGCACCTCTAAATCAAACATGTCAGACATACCGTTGGAAAAATTGTGCACAAGTATTCATACTCTATCTAGGACAAATTAGTATCACCACCTGGTGATAGATGCAGTTGATTAGTAATTATACTTTGACTAACTCCAAATAAAAATTTCATATCCATTCTAGCTACTAGAAATAAAATCAGATCAAACTATTTTTGTTGTTAGAACAAACTTATCTGTAAAGATTTCTAAATCTTACTTTTCATTGGGATTTGTCTGAACTATTATTAGTTGAAAGTCTATTTCACATACAACAGAAATTTCAGTTATGTATGGCCTCACAAAAATGGATTGAAGTAATCCAATACAGCAGTGATGCTGAAACCATGGAGAGCACCATTTTATGAAGAGATGCGTATCTAAACAAACCAACATCTCACTCTCATAATTCCTCTCTATAGCAAAAAACACACAAAACAATGCACTTCAGACAATGCCAATTTAGATTTACTTATGAAAATAACCAAGCACTTAATAATTTGAGACTTTTCTTAACAGTTCATAGTAAAACTATTTTTTTCTCAACTGACACTGTCTATAAGAGCTCTAGGGAATACCATTACTCCACTTTCTCATGTTGTATATTAACATTAGAATACAGAAAAAGGAAAGTCCTATGATGTTTTAGCTAAGCTAGAACTGAAACTAAATCCATACCTCTGGTGTAAGAAATTTTTCAACCCGTTTGGCTATAAAGTTTTTCTCCAATATGGAGTTTACTGACGGTCTATTCCTAGGATTCCTTTTAAATAACTGTGACAGCAGATTACGTAGGTCATAGGAGTAATGCACGGAAATAGGAGGAAAAGGTCCAGAGATTATCTTCAATACTAAGTTCTTCATGTTACCAGCTTCAAACTGTATCACAAAAGGAAGAAAACAGTTACTACATATCACATATTGTCTGTCCACATCCATGGCTGCATATACCAATGACCAATGATTAGGAAAACAAACTACCAAATTAACAATGCACTTTCCCTTGCCAAGTATTTCGATTCATAATACATCATAATAAAGGTATTTCATACTATGGAGACATACATTTTGCTAACAAGCAATTATTTCCCTCCAGATCTAGACCAACAATGATATATAACTAAGGAAAAAATAATTATATAATTATCTGCTTGATCTCCTATTCCAAATATTTTGAACCACCACATGCCTACTGCCCTTTTTAGCAAATCCACATTTCAAATGAAAGAATGGAAAGTATTCACACTCGTATGGTATGAAATCCAAAGGAATGCTCAGACCTCAGTTTAAGCTCAGGAAACAGAGCGCGCCATTTCAATTCATTTATACAATAAAAAGAATACATATCACCCAGCTTACAGAAAACAACTTATTGCCAATATCAACTCTCAGAAAGGCAACATTGTTGCCAGCATTGTTGCCACATAAAAGACCAAGCTTGAAATAAAATTAATTCCTTATCCCTTGGAAATTTTTTTCCATTTTCATTTTGTTATAAACTTTCTTCTAAAAATAAAAATAACGACTAAAAAAACCCAAACAAAAAAAAAATGCACAAAAAAGTCCAAATCAAGATAGAAAAAAGATTGTTTTGTCTTCTTTCTAACTAGAAAACAAAACCATGCACACATAGAGCAGGAAAAAAAACCAAATTCTTCCATCCTGGCAGTTTTTTCTAAGCACTATTCTTGTTCTAAACAGAAATACATTAATTCATCTGCACAAAAGCTGAGAGTCCAAGTTCAGACTTTCAACGAAACTTTCAATTAAGTCAATTTTTTTTTGAAAAAAAGAAATGCTATTCCTGGTATGCTTTGATACAACACCTAACAATTTTTCAGCTAGCACAACTCACTGAAAACAAAAGTGCCAAGACTTCTGAGAGAATGGAATAAACCAAAACAGCAATTGAAAATGCTGGTTGGCACAGAAAGCAGAGATGAAAATTTCCAAAGTTATCACAAAAGCCTTTCAATAACAAAAATGCATTTGTGTAACATCAGAAACAAATTCTGTTTGAAATTACTTCTTTTATAGACACACCAAGTTTGTACTCACCGCATGTTTAAGTGTGCACATTTCATAGAGAACACAACCAAGGGCCCAGATATCACTAAATTGAAGAGAACATTCCTTAATAGTTAGTTCTAGAAGTAACAATGCCAAGTAACTTAATCTGTGAAGTCCATCTTTGAAAAGGCTGTATTTTGAGTGAGTACAAGCATCCCTGCATTGACCCCGCAAAACCCCAAACAACAATAACAAAAAAAGAACTCAACAACCAAAAATAAGGTCAATCTGAAAAACAGAGGCTATTTTGGCTTCATATTTAGACATTTTCATCTGAGCCACCCTATCCACAGAAATTAGACGAAATAAAGAAAAAGGTTTTTTTTTTCTTTAAATACATACAGTTGCCTGAAGTTTTTGATTTAAACAAACAAAAGGCAAACAAAACTCACCACCTAATGTAGCAAATAAGTCAATTTATTTTGTATAACACTGACTCACCCTACCCTCCCTCATTACAGGATTACTGAATTTTTGGTTAGAATACCACTGGCTAATAAATCCCATGTAGAAGAAATTAATTTTTATCTCTTAAGGAACCACTTGAAATTAGTATAAGGCACTCACATCAGTGACTGCAGAAGCTTAGTGCCATGCAAGGGTAACTTGATAATAACCATTTTAATGGGGACGCTGTTACCAGATAGAGCCTACTGCCAGGGCAGCAAAGGTGTACCTGCAGGACTCTGTTACCTGGAGCAAACTGAGCCACCCACCTATGCACGTGCTTAGGGAGTCCAATTACTGTGTTTCACCGTTAACACAGTTTCACATTTGTAGTGCATAAATTAAGGTAGTACAGCAGATAGGTAAAAGGAGAACTGTATTTAAGGACACAGCTAGACCTACAACTTAACACGTTAAGCTAAGTCATCTCCGCATCACATTGCTTTCTACTGCACACCTACTAAGGTTCCACTTGTCCAGTGAGGCTCAGTATCTAATTAGGTAAGACAAACTAACAGTTGTTTGCCATCATAAAATTAGAACAGCTTTAGGTTCCTAAAAAAACCAATTGTCTTCTCCTTAACAAAAATGTTTAATAAAATCCTTATTAGTACCTTTTATTATTGTAAGGCTTGTTCTGACATATTTCAGGCGACAAATAGTATGGTGTTCCAATGCAAGTGCGAGCCAACTCTGCAGTACTAAGAGAAAAAATAAGAACTGATGTTAACTAGTTAATTCACATGAAGTGTACAGATTGTGTTTTCCTTGATCAAAGCAATTTAAGACAGAGAAAAAACAGCATCGAAAAGGAGTTACCTGTTAAGAACTCTGGCGATTCCAAAATCTCCCAGCTGTATTGTTCCATCTTTGGTTAAAAATATATTCTTGATACAGAAATGTTAAGAAGTCTGTTAATTAAAATATTCATACTATTGCGCACTTTTTCTTCTCTATATGTTTTGGGAAGAAGAAAGTTTTCTACCATTCAATCCCCCTGAAGTCACTGGCACTAGTGTTATTATAATACAACACCAGACTTATTCCAGTCCAACTTCATTAAAGCAAGAAAACACTACTACACATTCAGACATAACCTCTTCTGTCCCCACACAAACATACGAGTAACACTCAGCTTCATCAAATAGCCTCATCTGTTTGTAAAAATATAATACAAATCTCTTGCAGATGATTCTGAAGGAGTATTCCCAGTCTTAGAAATGTTTACATAAAAAGACTGTTTTCCGTAATCTCCCAACTTACACTAGCAAGATATGAATGTAAACACATTGGAAGTAAATTCGGTTGAAAAACAGTGACCTACATACCTGTGACTTTATGTCCCGGTGCAAGATTTTTCTATCATGTATGTGTTTTAGTGCTAAACAAATTTGTACAAACCAATCCAGAATCTATTCAAAAAAGAAAATGCAACATCAGCATCATCACTTATCTGAAAGCTTCCACACTTACACGATACTATCAAATCAGTTTTATAATCATAACTCCGGATTTTACTCTCCTCCCCCAAATGTCTCCATTTGTACTACAAGTTGATTAAAAACTTATTAGTACTATCACTATAATGCAAACCTTTTAATGAAAGATACTTATTACCTAAATTTGATATTAAGCTTGAGGCTGCTATTTTCATTACGTATTAAAAATGTAACGAAACTATACAATATGAATTTGATTGGCTAAAATGCCTAAGATGTGGACCCTGCAAATTATAAGATTTTACTTTTGCTGTAACCAACACAGCAAGCCTTGAAGACAGTTAATTGACCAAGGGTCCTAGAAAGCCATACTGATATTCACAGAAACACTTGTTTCACCATCTAGTAATTTTGTGTAGCTTATCTTAGAAACAAAAATAGTACAAAGTAGATTTCAATAAGAAAACCAACAAACATCTAACTACAGGATAATAAACAAGCCAAACCCCCCCCCTTTTTTTTGTAAATCGGCAAAAATAACAATTTAAGAAGTGACTGATGACAAGAACTTTTCCATGTGAATAATGTTTTCACATTCCCAACTTAGAAGTAGGTAACATGACAAAATTACAGTATAATTCAAGGCATAATTTTCACTTTTCCACTTCAAGTCCTTTTTGTAAATGTAAGGTCAAATTAGAAAAATGAAAAGTTTATCAAAGTATATCTGAAATATTTCACAAACACTCTATTCTAAATACCATTAGGAAGCCTAATATACTACTAAGCCTTTCCAACCACAAGTAAATTGAGATCCTACTGGATACAGATACAAAGGCACAGAAATAATCTATAAACAAAGAAAGGTATGTCAGTTCTAACAAAAAAACACCCCGAATGCTACATAATCTATTTTCACTTAATTTAATCAAATATGTACATAAAATCCTCCCATTTATTCCAAACTCTCTGACTTCTCTTCCACTACAAATAACTTTATGACAAGTTTTGTGGAAAAAGAAAATCTGCTGTTATACTTCCAATACAATATTAAATTTTTATTAAAGGCAAAATAAACTTTTGCCAACTCATATTTCAGTATTTTGTATTGTTATACGTACAAAGTATGTTATTTTATTCTTCTAATACATGAAAAGCAGTATTACAATACAAAAATCACATGTCATTATATCTTCAAAAACTTTACTTCAAAGGTTAAATATTCATGTAGTCCTTCAGTATTTTTTATTTCTCAGATTTGGTTTACTTTACAAAAGACCCAACTTTTTTAAAAGCATCTTACCCATACAAAATCACAGGTAACATATCCATGACTCCCAGGACTATGTTTTCTTTCTGGGTTTCCTTTTTGACAGAGAGGGGGATGTTGTTTGTTTGGGTTTGGTTTGGTTTTGATTTGTTTTTAAAGATACTACTCTGACCAATGGCAACAAGAATGACAATTTGAGAACCTCCTTTTAGATTGAACAACTCACCTACAAACTGAACCAAAAAAATTTAAAATTCATGAAAAAGTATCCTGCAACAAAACACTATAGCAGCAGTTTGCAGTTACCTGATCTTCAGAGAATAAGACTCCTTTCTGGGCATTTATCTTCTTAAATAGGTCTCCTCCTTCACAGTAATCCATCACTATGTAGAGACAGCCATCTTCTGTAAAATAAAACAGTGTTTCAAAAAGACAAAAAAAAAAGACACATCTTTACATAACTCTCTGAATATATTCACTACAGTCACAGAAAAAACAACAATGGCAACAACCAAAAAAAACCCCAACAAACTTCCTCACAGGCAGCTTCAGATACAATTTATTGGTCCATAAATGTTTATCATTTTGAGTTTCACAACCTAAGTTTCCCATCTCTGGTGACATCAGACAATTATGGAGAGAAAAAATTATATCTGCTGAGGTAGTGTCCCAAAATGGGGTTCAAAACCACCGTGAAATTAAAGGTGTCACTTTATGAATGTATATAAAACCATTCTTTACCTGGTTTCAAAAATCCTGTCAATTCCCTACCCTAAAAATAGAGATCTTCAGTTCTAATTTAGGTAGTTGCCTCTATTTGCCTTGTTCTTTCTTGGAGTATTACCTGGACTAGGCATTACACTAAGTGCAAGAACATGACAATCATCAGCTCTCATAGAAGACATGTAGTTTATGTCAGAGACGGAAGACCAGTAACAAAATTTCCAGCAGACAATGAGAGATGGAAACAATTATATTCTCAGTTTTATATGAAATCTGGAGAGACTTCAAAATATCCTGAGCAAGTTTCCAATAGGAGATATGATCATATCTAATATATTACATTCAACGTTACAGTTTTGTTCACCAATGCAACCTTTCCAAGTTACTGATGAAAAAACAGGTTAGGCAGAAGCAAATTGCAAGTTGCCAAAAACATAAGAATTACGCTCCTCACATACTAGGCATGATTTTCAGAAGAGCTAAATAACTGCAAAAAAAAAATCAATCACACGCTGCTCAAAAGAAAAACTTCTATGAAAAAGTCAGTCACAGCACTTAAACTCCAAATTAAAATCAACAGAATCATCTAGGTCACTTAAATTTCACTCCCACAGAATGCTTTTGAAATCTGCCTTTCAAAACACTAAACGCTTAGAGCTGTATCTTAGTTAAGCTTTATCAGTGTTATTTTAAAAGATGATCCCAGGAGTCTGTATTTCTTGCAGACCTGTTGCTGAAATAATTCCTCTGTTTATAAACCAAAATCAGTATATTCAAAGTGTTTTAGCAATAAAGATGCAACACGAAGTCTCGTGAATTATGGATTGCAGGGTCTACCTTGTAAGAAATAAACAGTCTTAAAGAACAGGCCTCTAAGACAAAGAAGACAGAAGCATGGATCTATTAACAAGAAGACCATATAACATGACTATGTCATAAAAATCTAATTTAAAAAATGGAGAAAATAAAAGCCCCCAGGCAAAACACATAAGAAAGTCAGCAGAAAGGAAGCAAAGGAGAAGAGAGCACTATCTTTAAACAGTATTTCAAATAATTTTAGGGTTTTAAAATAAAAGATTCCAAACACCTATTACATATATTAAAATATCTGTTCTGCTCATTTCCCAAGCCATTCGCTGTGAAGACAATGGAATTACATCTCTCTTTCCTTCATATCTTCATGAAGTAAACTGTCTCATCTATTTTTCTAGCTCTGAAAGCAATGATATGATTGCAGTTAATGAAGACTGCATTTTAAGAACAAACTCAGACATGAAACTGCTCTTGCTAGGTTATTAATACCCAAATTTAGACTGTTTGCATATTTAACACACATAAGCATTCCAATTGCTAGGGTATACACAAGTATTCAAGGAGATTTATGCTCTGGAGAAACAAGAGAATATCTTTCATTTAAGTACCAACCAAAATCAATGCATGTAAGGAGTAGTCATTAATATTTCTGTTTATTTGTTGCCTTTTTTTTCTAAATTACACCTTTAAATGTACATTGGAATTGAGACAAAAAATACAATGAAGAACTGAAATAAATAAAGGTATGAAAAATACTGATTAAAGAGAGAAAAAACAGACTTCAAACTAAATGCAGTTAGTAGTGCACAGAAGCGGCTTACTAGCATTATTTCAAGTTCTAATTATTAGTTAATCTTACCTTCAAATGACTCCCTATACAGGACAATATTTGGATGTTTCATGTTAGCCAATACAGCAACTTCTCTCCTTGATTCTTCTCTCTCCTTATTTGACATCTTCAGAAGGAAAATAATGATTTTTGAGAACAAAAACACAAAAAGAATGGATCAGGAAATAATAATAATCACTCACCTTAGAGATGTTTATTTCTTTAATAACATACTGTTGGCCATTTTCTTTAGCTTTCACAAGTATTGCTTTCCCAAAGGATCCTTCTCCAATCTTCCGTACTTTAATATATTTATCCATAGTTATCTTCCTAAGGCATGCTTACTTGAATACTGGGTAAAAAAAAAAACAAAACAACAAAAAACTTCACAAACCAGATTTTGCTAGGTGTAATTAGTCATCTAGCCTGACAGGTCACTTTACATTTTTTTTTAAACTCAAAATGTCAATCCTTTTGTCTCTTCTGCTGCTTTTCTCGAAATCATCTACTCTTAACCTCAAGTCTATTTTAGTACAGTTAGTTCACAACAGGGGCAGGGGGCATCCCTACCTGTTGTTTCTTAAGAAGCACTAAATCCAGTATTTTGGAAATTAGACACTATAACAAAGCCAAAAATGGACCAAATTCAACAGATCCCCATCAAGTTTAGAATCATTATTCAGTACAGCAAGGTGTGCCTTAAAGTCTGACTGAGAGACTTTTTTCATGTTGCAAATGAAATAAAATCACTATTTTTAATGTACTATCTGACCATTTAGACTACCTTTTGAGATTAAATGCAGTTCTCACTTGAATGTTGACGATGTTTTAATTTCTATACTAAAAACACTTTGGTAAAAACAAGAGACTAGGAAGCTGCATGTGGAAGCTATGGCAATATACAGAAGTGTCAGAACAGCAAAGGGAATCGGCCAAACAAATTCAGAGTGGACTAAAAATCACCTTTTTCTTACAGCAGAAAGAACTTCCATACCCCTGAGAAAGCTGAAAAAGACAAAAGGTTCCTATGCTTTTCTGCATCTAAGCCTCATTTGCAAGGACTAACAGCATTTGTGCTTTGCTGTATCCAACTTCCTTCCAACAGGAGGTCCTGGTAGCTTAGATCCATACTTCCCACAGGTCTCACAATCAGGGTCCCTCCTTCATTTGGGATCATTTATTTTCTACACAGTTACCATGCACTAGACATAAACGCTGCTTAACAGGACCCACATCATGAAAGCAGACTAAAATGAATAAGCTTGATTAGTATAGCAAGACAAAAGAGATCTGAAGTAATGTTCTGCAAAAGAGGAGACAGGAAACCTAAAAGGACTAACCCTAACTCCCAGAAAAGGAAAAAGTGAAAATTACAGACCTGCAATGTCTTAGAGAGGGGTTTTTTGGTTTGTTTTTTTTTTTTTAAGTACAGACAGCTAAATGTGAAGTTGCACTTCTATACATGAGGACTTGATATTGACTTCAATATTCCCTTTTGGGCAGTAAAGCACAGGGGTGAGACAATTTGAACCTCACATAGCTTTACTGAAGGTGTCTTGCTACCCCGACTTTCTGAAACAACCCATGTTGCTCCGAAACAAACCAGCTGCACTAGGCATAGCTCAGGGCTGCTACTGCATGCTGCTCCGCGCAAAGGTAAATGGTCAAAAATCAGTCTGTGGGCGAGAATTTACAGGTCTGTCAAAGAGGGTGTATAATCTTCTGTGAGTTAGAAGGCATATTTTTACACGTGGCAAAAGAAAAAAGAGGCGTCTTGCGGAAGGACATCAGCGCCGACAGGGCGTTGGCTTTTCCAGCCCCGAGCAGTAATTTTATCCACCACGGACACGCAGCAAAGCAACACATCCCGAGGCACCCCGACCGACTGCAGCGCACGGCCGGGCCAGGGCTGGGCTGGGCCGGGAGTGCGGGGAGCGGCACGGCGGGGTGCCTGCGGCGAGGCAGGGCCGGGGCCGGGGTCAGGCGCCGAGCTGGGCCGCGCTCCCCGGCTGGGCCCCGCTCCCCGGCCGGGCCCCGCCGGGCCGCCGCCCCCGCACAGCCGCGGCGAGCACAGCACGGGGGCCAGAGGCGCGGCCGGTAACCCTCCGCCACAGCGCAGGCTGCAGAGGCTCCGCAGGAGGGCCCCGCCCGGCATACCGTGGCCCGGCGGCCGCCCCATACCCACCCCCACGCCCGTACCGGAGCCCATCCTGCCTGACCGGCCCGCCGCCGCCACAGCCGCCCAACCAGGCCTCGCCCCCCATGAGGCCCCGCCCCCTCCGGGCCTATTGGCGGGCCCGTCCCTCTTCTCGGCTCCCATTGGACGAGTTGGCGAGGGGGAGGCACCGCCGGCCCGCCTCCTCCGCGTTAGCGGCACTTCACTGTGGTAACGCGCAGCCGCGGGTCATGTGAGGGACGGGGCGCGCGCTGCAGCTCTCGTCATTCTGGGGGGAGAAAAACCCCAAAAAACACAGGTACAAGTGTTTCAGAACAACCCAGGCGCGGCCTCAGCCCCGCATGTCCTGGCATCTGCGGTAGGCGCCTTCCCACGGCGGGGTCCGCAGAGGGACGCGCGGGCTCAGCGCAGCGCTCGGCGCGGTGGGCCGGGCGCGGCCCCTCCGCTCCCCACGGCAAGGCGCGCTGATGGCACCCGCGGGCAAAGCCTCCGGATTCACACCGCGCCTTCTCAGTGCCAGCGCCTCGACCCATCACCCGCGGCGCACGGCTTGGCAGCCTTATGGAAACGGACCGGCGGCCGTTTTCCTTGGAAAAGTAACCTACCACTTCACCTGCCACGTTTTCCTGGAACCTACATGCTGTCGCTGTGTGTTAAGCGAAGCCCTCCCTGGCCTCGGCAGTTTCGTGGTCAGCCCGACACATGCGTTTTCTCTGCAGGTACAGCCCTTACGCTCTCGAGGCCCGCAGCGCCTGGTGCCTCTGGAATTCAGAGGTCTATCCCGATGCCGAAGGTCGGCGCGATGTGCACAGCAGCTCCCTCCCTCCTGTACCTGGGAAAGCGCCTCATCCGCGGTCTGCGGTGCGGGGCTGTCCCGCCTCCCGCCGGGCGA
>VWZG01004112.1:0-33805 GCA_013396735.1 Grallaria varia | reverse complement strand
CCCCGCGGGGGGAGCCGCAGGCGGCGCTGGCAGCGGAGCAGCCCAGCTCCCGAGCGCGGCCCGGGCCGCGGAGAAGCCGCGCCCTCGGCGGGAGCCGCGTCGGGCGGGCCGCGGGAAGCAGAATCGGCGATGACGGCGCCGCTGACCCCCGGCCCGTCGAGCCTGCGCGCTGCGACTGCCCGCCCTCCCCGCGCCCANATGGGGATGGGGGGAGCGGGCAGCCCGCAGCCCCCGCCCGCCGAGCGGCTGCCGCGCCCTCGCCGATGAGGTGCCCCCGTCCCGCAGCCGGGGGCGGGAGGGGACAGGCGCCGTGGTTCCTCCCCTCGCCCGCCCGCCTCCCCGAGAGGCCGGGCGCCGGGGGAGTGCCCCGCGTGTTTACACGGCGCAGACACGGCATCTCACCCCATCCCGGCGCGCTCCCGGGCCGCTCTCCTGCGCGCACGGGAAGCGAGGGGTTCTGCTGATGGGAAGATCCAGGATCTCTTCCCCACGTAACCAGCATCGGAAGGATTATTCTGCTTGACTTGCTCGCTTTATGTTGCCTTACGGGTTTGGCTAGTAGGGCCGCACTTACACAAGGGAGAGAGATAATAGGCTCTCTTTGGAGCCTCTTAATTAAATGAGAGTGCAGGTCAGCGAGGTTAAAACTGAATATTGACTGCATGCTTTCATATTGTCTTCCCTACTTGTCCAAAATTTTCTATCCAAAAACGTGGGAATAGCTGTGAAACACGTGTGTATCGATTCTAACCTAAAACGAATGGCTGTGAGTGTGACAGTGGAAAATCGTGTGCTGATAGTGAACTCTGTTCAGAGTAGCATAGTAAATTTGCTGTGTCACACTTTAAAGCACTAAACTAAAAAGAGCTTTACAACCAAATTTAAAATGTTTCTGGTGCTAAACTGTGTTAGAATAGAGGCTTAAATATTTTTGGCAACATATCAGTAATGGTAATCATTTGGGTGTCAGAGCTTGCGCCTCCTTTTTGAGGTTGTGGGACCTCTGAAGTTTATGGTGCAGAGTTTATGAAAGAAATTGTCAGATGTATTGGTGCTTTTTGCTTTCAGATGCTTTTCTTCTTGGTGGACCTGTGAAGGGTTTATGTTCTGTATCCTTTGGCAACAGAGATACATCTTTGCAGATACAGCTATTTGAATGAGGGATGTGTTGGTATGACGGATTTGAAAACACATAGTCATCAATACTGTTTCTCTATTTAAGGCAATGTCAGTAAGCTGTAATGTAAAATAAAAGAATAAATTGTGCATTACAGGAAACATACCTTTGTGAAGTATGATGAATAAACCCCTAGAGAGCTCACTAGCTGTCACTATAATTTTTTCTATGATAAGTCTTTCACTGACTGCTTTAAATTTGATTCCTTGTCTCTCTGGTTGGCAAGCAGATGTAAAGTTGCTGCAAAGTTGTCAAAATGGGAAGGAGTTCTGCTCTGGAAAAACTGCAGGTAGCTTGAAACTCACAGCTTGACACACAGTGACTCTGCATCTGTCTGCGGCACCTGTGAAAATAAAACTTATACAGTATCTAGAAAAACAGAGCTTGTTCGCTTCTGTTTAGTATTGGTATGTCAGTCCTAAAAATTCTTTGCCTGACAGTAGTAGATATCATGGACGATGTGTACTGTAATATTTCTAGGAACATGTTTTACTTCTTGCATGATTCCCAAGGCTGTCTTTGCCCAAATTTTTACAGTGACCTCTCTGAGTGGTTTACTGTATCACTGCTCTCGCTATAGTGATACTTGCCAGTTAAAGTAATCCTAGGAAAAATACCTTCTCTCTTTCTCTTAATATTGACATGTATTAAGAGCAAGCCTATCCAAATCTTTGACTAGGAAAGACATTTGAAGCTGTTGGTCTTTGCTCTTTGTGACTACATTGCTCTGAGTGACTTTATTTTATGAATTTACCTGCATTTTTCTTATTACTGTGTTTGTACTTCCTCTTGTGCTCTTTTCCACACCAAATGTTCGTAACAAACTGATGTTTAAGTAACCTGCAAGTAAGAACCCACTGTGCACTGGTTATTCTGTGACTGTATGGGTCTAGCTGTGTAATATTTGTTCTCCTGTTCACTGAATATACAGATTGCCTTTTTTCCCCACCTTCACTTTGCTTTGGTCTCTGTGTGTGTGTCTTACCTTGGTATCTGAACAGCAGAGTTGCATTCCTTGAGTGTAAGCACTAAAGCTGGGACAACTGTTCCAAGTTCACAACCATTGCCAAAAAACATTCTAGGAACATTCAGATTTTTTTCCCTGCCCTTATTTAAGTGACTTCATATGCATGTAGATCGGGTAAAGTCTTATAATAAATTTGGCAGCAGGGATATTTTTAACTTGGTCATAATAAAAAAGTAGAATAGAAGCCCTACTGCAGAAGAGATTTGTGCCAGAAGTGATAGTGCCAGTTTGAGTTCATTTCCTCTTTCTCAGACTAGTTTGATGTTCCTAAATTTCTTGCTTTGGCACCTTGACAGCAGCAGTAACCCACTACCTTCCGAAGGCTGTCAGCGGTGACAGTGATCATGTACGTGAAACTGCTTACATAATCTCCCTGCTTATTTCCCCAAAACTAGATTTCAACTTAACACCTGTGAGCTTCGAGACTAAGTTCCCAGTTCCGTCCTCCTTGTGTCAGTCGTTCCCTTATGTCATAACCTAAAAGTGTGGGTTCTCTGTTGGCAGAGTTTCTAAAGCTGTTCAGGTGTCGGGCCAGCTTTGTACCTGTGCTCTTGAATGAGGAGGTTCTGTGACAGAGTCCTTTGTGCTTGTTTATATGCCATACTTTGGAAACTGAAGATGCTTGGGGTATTAGAAAGTTGACAATTACAAATTTGTATAGTTGTTTAACTTGAAACTTGTTTTTGAATTTTGGAAACCTTTATAAAATCATCTGAGAGAATGACATCTAGACAAAACAATACTCATTTAAATTGATTCTGATAGGAAAGAGAGTTGTAAACAGATAAAAAAAAGGTTTTCTGGAACATGTGCTTTGCTTTAAAAAGACAGAAGCTGAAAAATGTAAATTGTTGAGATAATGGTTATACTTAATGATCTCATAATACCCATTATTATTGGAAAGAGCATTGACGAAGTAATTCGTAAGCGTCATACATAATAGAAAGGATTCTAGCTAAGGCTGTTTAAAAGATTGCAAATCTGTTTTCATCTGGAGCATCCTTAATAGTTTTTATTACGTAGTAAGTAGTCTTGACTATATACTCCTGGACATGAATGCAAAGAAGAGAATTTATAACTTCATAGTGGATATCAGCAGTTATTTTTAATGACTTGCAGAGTGTCTAGTCAGTTATTTTCCCGTTAAGCTTTCTAGGCATTCAGCTGTTTTGTTTGGTAAGCATTTTCTTTTGGCTTTCTAGATACAGGAGTAGACTCTGTACTTACTTTGGGAGGGTAAGGAGGAATAGTAAAGGAAAAAGTGAATTAAGTTCAGTCCTAAAGCACAGACCCTTTGATAAAAATAACCTTTGCAGGTACTTTTTTTTTTTCTTCTTATATTTGGTATATTTTGATAAATTTCTCTAAAAAGTTCAGAAAAGAGAAAGTACTCAAATGTACATTTTGCACATTCGTACTGCAATGAAGTATAATGAAGAAACATATCCTATTTGAAAAAGCAAAAATAGCATTTCACTTCAGGACTTTGTCTATATTCCAGATAGAGCTACTGTGGTGACAATATCTTGACGTTCTGCCAGTTTAGTTTCAAGTACTCTTTTTCCTGAAAGATAAGTTTATGTTTGAGTTCCTTCCACTCTTATCTTCAAATTAGTGTTCTCTGTCAGTTTTGTTGAATTTTGATGTGTTATCTGCAGTTCTTGATCTACTGCAGCTTTTCCCCTGAGTTTTCTGCTGCTAGTTTGTCTCATGTGTATGCTGGGGGAAAAAATGCAGTTTTCCGTATGCTTCTAATATGCTCATTTTCTGATACTGAGAGGTGAATCTACAAATTTCCTAAGCAAGTCTCTGTAGGAAAGAAAACTGAAGTTTTCTTTTATTGTTATTTGACTTTTTGCTGCTTGTCTTTCAGAAAACTTTCGTATAAAGAACTCCAAGAATATGTAAACACTTTAAATTATTGTCAGTCTTACAGACTTAGCAGTTTTCTTCTGTTTCGTGCCAAGATGTGAATATTCTTTTAACTTATTCAGTAAAGCTTCTAAGACAGTTGAGGAGACCTAACAATCTGTGCACTAAGGATTTATGTAATTACCACAGTTACAAAAATCTCGATGTTTATTCCTCTCTAACTTGGCATGAAAGTTGGTATGTTAGTCCCTGACCTACTATCTAAGTGCATGGCAGTGGGTTTTGAATGAAGGGATAGGGTGGAAGGGAAGAGAGGAAGGAAGAAATGAGTTAAAGAAAGAAGGAGAGAAAGAGATCACTAGTCTTGGTTCCAGTGTCAGTCCAGCTGGTGGAATGTTCAGGGTCCTGGGAGAACCACCTGGGCTTGGTGGGAGTACCTTTGTAGAGATAGGTTGCCCTACCCTGAAGGTAGGTTTCTTCCTTTCTATGCAAATCAGCCGTCATGTGCTGTCTTTTATTTCAGACCTTTCTGGAAATGGGTCGAAGGGCTTTGGGAGTCTTTGATAGTCTTCATCCCACCTGGCCCACACCTTGCCCTCATTCTGCACTTGCATGGTACTGTGTTATGCTTATCTGCTGGAACTAGAAAATGATGTTTGTCCCGGAAATGCACTGCCCTACCTCTTCATGACCCCCTTCTCCAGCCACATCTCGTTCTTTCTCCTGGCAAGTTAGCACCAACAATCCTTGTCTGTTATTACTAGCAGTCCTTGTTGGCTCCACAGCCATCCAGCTGTCAGTGTTTGAGACATTCACATTGGCCCCTTATCTTCTGAGATTCTACAGTTACATATACCAAGAAGAGTGCCCAGCCTTTTTATGTTTTTGGTGACCAAAAACTTGTCATTTCTAATCAGAGTACAGTGGATGTGTTCTTTAGTTGGTGTTGTCTTCACTGCTTTGAAGCAGGATAATCTTTAGTAGGGAGAGTAACGACCAGGAACCACCAGGGGTCCCCACAAGATTTCACAAGTGGTCCTGTGCTTGTACTGTTTGGGAGAGCTCTGTAGGATTTTTTCCTTTCTCTCAGGGGCTTTAGTGTGTCTGTAAACAAATATGAATTCAAGGCAAGGACCTTAAAAATCTGTGGTAGCGGTTGTTGTTGAGAAGATGCTTAAACTGGGGATGGTGGTGCCTTTTCAGATTCCGATTTGACAATCCTGAGTTATATTGAACTTGAAAAAAATTATCTGAAAGTTGCTCAGCTCAGGTGTTATCCTGAAATTATGGATCTGTACACATAGCTAGGGACTGTTCAGTGCATTTCTCTGAGAAGGTAAAGAAAGTATGAGTAACAAGACTTCTGGTCATTCTGATGGTATGTGAAAGCTCTGCTCCATTGTTTGTATGACCCTCAGATGACTGCAACATAAGTTCACAGTAAAAAGAAACTGTAAAGAGACACTGTTGTAGTGTCTTTTCCTCAAACAGAAAAGGAGCATCCTGACCTAAGACTCAGCAGACAAAAGTTACATTGTCTACAACAGAAATTGCAGTCACAGTTCCCGCCGTTCAACCTTTCCGTTGTCTTAATGAATTGCTGCGTTATCTGAATATGATCACAGAAGGGACACCAGAGACTTTTTTTTGCCAGGAGAATTCTCCATCTTTTCTTTCCTGGACCAAATATTTGCAGCTGTAGGTACTGACCGATGAGGAACTAATACTGTATCTTACATGTATTTTAGACTTGCTCCAAAGTGGCAGCCGCAAACATAGTTGTTTACGATAACTTGACTAAGGATCAGTACTTACCTGTGCAGCTAAAGCTTTTGAGTTATATTTGCTTTTATATTTAGTTCAGGTTCATGCTAAGGGATTATATTCTTAATTTTTCTTTTTCTACCCCCCTCCCTCAACCTTTTGAAGCTGTTCACTAAAACCCCCTCAAAGACTTTGTCACTGATGGAGCTGCTTGTTTCTGTACCTGTGTGGGAGACTACTCTTCAACTCTGATAGCAGAGTTTGTTCTAATGGATCAATAAATGAGATTAGTTTAGTAAGTTTAAATTAGAGTTTTCAGCTAATCCAGACAGTTTGGGTTGGATGCCATTAAAAAGTGTTCACATTAGTAATTTGGTGGATGTGAAAGAAGCAATCCTTTCCATCAGGGAGGCTGATATCTTTGTGACAGTGGATATAATTCTTCAGCTGTCACAACTATGGGTAGCCATAACCTTACTGGTTAAGATGTTTTAGAGAGCAGAGATGCAGTGGTTTTGAATAATTTATACAAACTAAAGTCAATGTCATTAATGTTTGGCATCATATGACTAGAAGCATGAGTTTGGTATTCATCCTGTAATTAGGCTGTCGGGTTTTGGTTGGTTTTTTGTTGGTTTCTTTTTTATAAAGCTGAGGGGAGAAAAAAGTATTGTAAGAAATAGTATTTATTATAGTTTCTGCTTTTGTGAAGATCAGGTATATAGGGGTGATATCTGTATTCATATGTATCATAAAAGTGAAGAAACTTTTCAGGCTGTTGTTATAATAAGTGTTTTTAACTAAGAGTGGCAAGATTCAGGAGATCATAGATGTAAACACTTTTTTTTGTTGTAGTTATAAAGTTAAGACTGTGTTTGTGCTTTACAAGTGTTATCTCTTCATGTAGTTTCATCTATGTGTTTCTGTTCATATTTGAGTATCAGTTTTATTTTTGAGGTAGCTGTGAAGGAAACTAGACTAAGCTTTACCTATGTATGTTTTTGGAAACTGACTTCTTCTGTTCCAAGAGAACCTAGAAGCCTACTGCATAAACTCAAATAATTTTTTTTTGTTTTTAAACTCAAATAGCTTCAGTTAACCTGCAGTGCTCCTTCGTGACTTAATTTTTCTAAAAATGCCTTAAAAGATGGCAAAGATCCTTTTCCACTAAACATCTCTCCAGAGATCAGTTGTAGAACCATAGAAAGGTTCAGGTTGGAAGGGACCTTAAAGATCACTGAGTTCCAGCCCACCTGCCATGGGCAGGGACAGCTTGCACTAGACCAGGCTGCACAGAGCCCCATCCAGCCTGGCCTTGAACACTTCCAGGGGATGGGGCATCCACAGCTTCTCTGGGTAACCTGTGTCAGTGCCCCACCATACTCACAGTAAGGAAAAGAAAAAAAGTCAGTTTCCAATGGGGTTTTTTGAGTACTACAGAGAATGATCTGTGTATGTATTTCTGTAAAGGTTAACATGTGCATTCTGGATTCTTCAGTATTCTGAAGAATTTTTGTGGTCTAAGCTGATTTGAGAAAGTTCAGGAAATCTAGTATTTTGCTCATCTTCCCTTCAGTATTTGATTTAAAGAATTGAGGTGGGGTTTTTTTGAGCCTTTTTATGAAGAAATAATCCGCTAGTGAACTAAAAATTACAGTGGAAAATTCCTCACAGTTCATTCACTCTTTTCCAGACCTGGAGTTTGAAAAATGAGTGATGTTCCCATCCTGCTTAAATATCCATGTCACAGACAAAATAAATAAATGGAAGCAAGACATGCTGAGCCTGCAGTGAAAATGGAAATATAATTTTCATGCTGGTGAGACTAAGAGGAAGAGTGGCCACAAAATGGCCTTTGATTTAAAAGGATTGTAAAATTCTTGTAATTTCAGTGTTCAAAATTTCTTTCTGAAGGGCAGGCTTATTTAAAAAATAAAAAAGATGATAGTGCAGTATTTTAAATTAATGTAATATGGGAGGTTTGGAATTAAGAGATCAAAGCTGTTCTTGATTTATTCTATCTTTTGGGCAAGTATTCTGACATATATCCCCATACACGGGATGCATGTTAAAATTTTAATTTATGTATGGGTGTGAGAAATGTTTCTGTCCTATTATTTATCTGTTCCTAAAGTATACAGTAGTTGGATACTTACAAGTAAGATGATGTATATAGAAGTTCTGACTATTTTATGGCAAATAATCACTTTTGAAGATTCTCAACAGTTAAAACATTTTAAATTCTGTATTATTTTCAAAATTTTTCAGCAAATTACTCATCTTTTCCTATCACTTCATTTTCTTAACTGTACAACACATTCTTATGTGTAAAGATTGTATTAAAAATTTTAATTTCATCTCCTTTTGCTTTATGGGTGCATAGCATTTCTCGCTAGATGCTGTTCTTGAGTAGGGTTTGCAGGAAGGCAGGTGTGAGTTAGGGGACAGATTCCTGCCTTTTAGATCTTAGTCGTTAGTAATGAACAGAAAAATGGAATATTACACTGATTTTTTGATTAATCAGGGTTCTTCTCAGTTTGGTTAAGAGCTCTTCTGTTAACAAGATCAATCATTTTGGTTTTTTATTAACTTGTGAGCTTTTTGTGTTGGTGGTGTCTGTTGGATTCTTTGTTGTTTTTGTTGGGGGTTATTTAGTGGTTTTAACTTTTAACTATTTAAAGCAAATTTGTAATCTGGAATCTGGAAGAGTACTTCTAAGTTTTCACTCTACCCCTTCTGGGGAAATAACAAGTTTAAGATGTCTTTTTTTCCTGCCACCACTTTGAGATATAGAAAAGTATTTTTATGGAACAGCAGAGCACATCCTGGAGATTTACTGATTGCTTGGATCACCTGACAACAAATGTCCTGTAAATGAGACTTCTTACTGGCCTACTCTGTCTTTTCCAGAGATATGTGCTCTACACTGGAAGTGGTTCCCTCAGCTGACTTGCTTCTCTGCTTGACCTTTTAATTGTAGAGCTTGAAAGATAAGCAGGATGTCTGATGTTGGAGGGCAGAAAAGTGCCTGTGGTAGTAGACTGTGCAGGATACTGAAATACCCATACATGCTTTTTCTACTGTAAATGTAGCTGTTTCTTCACGGTTCTCCTTTGGAAATTTAGGTCCAGCCTGCACTGTGTTTAATTAGATTATTCACAGTCTTCTATATCTCTTTACTTACTGCTTTCTTCGCTGATCTCTAGTCATAACAGGTAAGATATCCTGCTTTAGCTCTCTGTTTTTCAGTTTGGTTTGGGTTTTTTGGTAGTGGTTTTTGGTTTGTGTTTTTTTGTTTGGTTGGGGTTTTTTTTTGTTGTTCAATTTTTTTAGTGCCAGAGGCTTCTCTCTTTACCTGCTTTTGTACAAGCACTTTGATGGGTTAGGACTTCCAGGAAATACCTTAGTAATAGAAATGTGGCAGGTTAGTTGGACCTTTTCGGCTTTACAGTCTTTTCATAGAAGACTTGGATATTTAAGTTCAGTCAAATCCTTTTCCTGTTCCAAGAGCTTCCTGAATATTGCTTATATTTTCTTTTTTTAAAAAAAATTATTCTTACAGTGCATTGTTTCAAGATTTTTTGGGTTTTTTCAAAGATAATATGAAGCATTTTGAGTCTGCTTTCTGAGATATCTGGACTAGACTCTGGATCAAAACTGTCCTGCTTTGTAGAAATAAGTTAAAGGTAGTATCTTTAATGTTCTCAACAATCCTTTGTAATTATTCTTGGATTTTTACCGTAGTCTAGGTTGAAAAAAAAGATTTATTGCTGAAATATTTACTGTAACTAAAATTTATTGGGAACCTGGTGTAGAATTCTTTGTTTGCTTTTCCAGGAGATTGAGTTCTATTAGCATTCAGACAGTACCTTTTTCCCCATTTGCAATTTCTTTTGAGTAACTTCCATTTTTCCCATTTAGTGCCTGTTTGGGTAAGGCAGAGAATCTGTGGAATGAATCTGATGTTATACGATGGCAAGTTGGCTGGTTATTTCTCCCTTCACAACTCCATAAGCCTTTGTGCAGGCTCTCTTGTTTAAACGCACTCTTTTAAGGACAATATGCACCAAAGTGGCTCAGGCATGATATTGGTTCTCTTCTGGCTGTTGTAGCCATAGAAATAATTTTCATAGGTCTTAATTTTCTTTATTATTGATGCTGCCAGCAATCTGCTTCTGAGGAGGAGTCTACTCTCTGTGAGTCATGCTAGCAGTGTTTTAGGGCACGTGAACCTATGCTTATAAATTATCCTGAGTATTTGACACATCTCAAGATAGTGCATCACTAACCTTTTATCCTAGTTTGTTAAAAAAACCCTTTCTTTAAAGGCACACAAGGAAATCTGTTGTCAACACCTGAGCTGTCCTCCCTGCCATTAACTGCAGGTAGTGGTGGACAAATTAGTGACTGACATAATCTTAAGGAGTAAAGTTTTAGTCCTCTGCAAAGCTTGTTGACATTCACCTGCTCTGTCAGCAGCAAGGCTTCTCCAGCAAGTTACATGTAGCATTTCCAAATAAGAAGAGAAGGCCTGTAGTGTCATGCCTGTCATACAGCTGGAGGCATGCATGTCCCGGAGGAGTTGGCACATGGAATCACAACTGTGGAGAGCTGATAGAGGGCTGCTTTGGGGTGTGCTTGGTCTGGCTCTGGAGTGCCTATTGGTTTTGTTTGTCATTTTACTCACCCATTGATGAAACTTTCCCTTCCATTGTAGCACAGTCTGAAATAATTTTCTTACTTATCGGAAGATTTAATATCTGCAATCCACTGCTCTGACATTTATCTTGGGTGGCATTTATCCAAGGGGCGAGTTATTTTTCTTATTATTTGTAGTAAAATTAACTGAAGCTGTGGAGTTTAATGTAAATAAAATCATATTTTATTTTAAAAGATACAGTTACAATGTCCAGTCTTTATATTGTAATAAATATTTCTGTTGAGAATATTACAGGGGAATGTCTTTATTCGATGAAAAAACTGTATGTGGCTTCCAAACTCAGTGCAGTAATTAAAAGTCTAAGCAGACTTTAGCCATGCCCTCAGTATGGATCAACACAACACAAATGGTTAATAAGAGGAGCCACTACTCATGCTCCCTTAATTTGTGTCCGTTAACACTGTAGAGTCATTGCCCTCTGAGCTCAGGTAATGGCTTTTGGTAGTTGTGTTTCCACCTGTGGTGTGCAAGAGAGATACTCTCGCTTTTGGTACACTCACAGTAAGGATCTTCAGGAGTTCTTGGTGCAGTTTGAATTTTGAGTTTGGGGCGTGACACAAAAGTAGTAGTACTTTTGGGGTGTACATTTGCTACTTCTTTGTTGTTTTGATAGATTTACAAACAACTTTTAGTGATTTCTCACTGGATGGTGGTCTTTATCCTCTTTGTTACTTGATTTTTGCTTTGTAGTAAAGATTACTAAATAAGTCGGGAAAGAAGAACGAATTAAAAAAAGTCAGGTCTACAATAGGAAAAGAACACAATAGCCAAAATTGTATTACGGGNGTGCTACTTCTATGGACAAAGCAGGAGAGTGTTCGGTGTCCTTGCAAATTTCGTCAGAATGTAGGAAAAGTCATACGTATATGGAATAAAAATTTTATTTTAGCAGAAGGGCAGTTGGCAGATTGGAGTCTATAATACAATTTTCAGTGCATGAAGCAGGTGGAGAAAGGCAACAAATGATGCAGTGAGTGGAAACACTTCTACGAAGTCCCAGTTTCTTATTTCAGCTGTGCTGTGTGGCTTCCATTGATGATAACAAACCAATGGTACTGGCAAAGTGATATTAACAGAACTTCCTATGAGCACAATAATGAAATAGCCTGTTTGGGTTCTGACTTTTTGGGAGGCATAGTCTTTGTTGGTGCCATTTTTTGGAGGAATGCCAAAAATTAGTCTGTGTGAAAAGTTAGTATCTTTGGAACAGTTTTAAATGTTAGCTTCTTGTTAAATTATAAAGTGTGATCTGATTTATTTGGGTAAAAAATGGAGATGAATGGAAGAAATTTGTTTGAAGAGAGGGTATGTTTTAAACCGTAAATATTTTTTAAAGTAATAAGAATGAGTAAAGCCAAACAGATCTGTCTTGCCCAAAGCAGATCTCTGGAGAAGAGTATAAGAAGAGAATAAGCATATGCACATCTCCAGAATGCTCTCCAAGCCTTCAGCATTGCCACCAGAGGTGTTGTCCTTAACAGCTTTTGGTGTTGGGTTTTTTGTTGTTGTTCTGTGAGTTTGGCTGGCTGCTTTATGAACCATTGCATTCTTCTGCAAAGTGGCAAAGAATTCCACCACTTCCCTCCATGCTGTGTGAAGGATTAGCCCTTTTTTCTCTGCTTGTCACCTCACCTTGTTCGTTATGACATGGAGGGACTACTGAAAAACTTTCTTCACACCACTTGTGATTCTGTTGGCATCTGTTGTGTCATCTTCTACATTGCATCTTTTCCAGACTGGAGTCCTGATCCATTTTGTTGCCCTTTAGAAGGAAAGCTGTTTTGTTCTTCCTTGTCATTGTGCTCTTCTGTAATCTGTTTCAGCTCTTCTATATAATCCTTTTGGATTTTTGGTACTATGTAAAGCATTTAAAGTGTGGACAAGCTGTGGAATTATATAAGACTTTAATGAAGTTCTCTCTCTCAGCTGATAGTTCTTGAATCAGAGTAGTTGGGGACTGCTAGTGCATACTATGTTCTGTTTTGTAACTTCATGAGTACATTGGCCCAAGGAAGCATCATCGAGTTAAAAATCACTGAAGATTTATGTAAAATGTTCTTTTTTCAAAACATTGTTACTACTCCCTTTTTGTAACTTGTAGTATTGTGACCTTAGCAATTTTCCCCCAAAGCTTGAAATACTCGTTTTATTTTATAAACTGATACAAACTTCCTAGTCTTTTTTGAATATTCAAATAGAAAATAATTTTTTTTAATATATATAGGTTATAAAGCAGCTAAATGGAGTCTGAGCAGCTGTTTCATAGAGGCTACTATCGAAACAGTTACAACAGTATAACCAGTGCAAGCAGCGATGAGGAGCTCTTAGATGGAGCAGGAGTAATTATGGATTTTCAGACCTCTGAAGATGACAATCTCTTGGATGGTGATGCATCAATTGGTAAGTTAATTTCCACTCAAAAATTTCTCTAGGTTGTAGTTTTATTGGTTGGGGCTTTGTTTGTTTGTTTGTTTGTGGGTTTGTGGGGTTTATTTATTTGTTTATTTGTTTATTTATTTAATAACCTGACCTGATCCTTTTCTGTTTAGCTAATCTGTCCTTCAGAGAGATGCTTTAAACCGGAAAGCATCTGAACACTTTTTTGTGTGCTTGCCTCACAATTACATTGTATGGGTATTGTTTATAAAAATCTTTTTCATCACTTCTAGCATAAAGGAGAAATAAGTTTGCAGGGAAATAAATAGTTTCAGAACCAGTGTTCTGCCCTTTACTTGTTGTGAAATCACATCCATAAATTGAGTCCAAACAGATGAAGTGGTCGTTTTGTTTGCATTGTCAAAATCAATTCTAATTGCTGCACATGCCAGCAGCTCCTATCTCGTTGAAACACTGAAGTATTACAATGTGCATTGGTACATAAATATGAATGTATTTTCTGTCCTGGAATTTATTTTTTTGCTTATGATTTACCAGCTTGCCCCAATTCTGGACTCTTGGTAAGAGGCAGCAATTGTAATAAGCCCTATTATTTTATTTAAGTGAATGGTGATTTATGTGTCTCTGTACATGGAAAATGTTTTATTGTACAGTAAGTCATAGCAAATATCTTAATAGTAGACCAGAATCTGGTGTTAACTTTCTTGTTAAAGTGGTGGTAAGAACATACTTCCAGAAACGTTCCAAATAAACTTGAATGCAGGAAGTGAACATCCGTGTTTCTCATTCCTTAGGTGTCCAAATGTGTCGGGTGGTTTTTCTTTTGTGTTTTTAATTCAACAGATCTCATTGATAAGGCCAAACTAAGGCTTCTTGCATGTACTCTTTCTGTAATCTTGTGTTACTCGCTTAGCATCAACTATTTGGTTGGGGTTTTTTGTTTAATCATTATTATTATTATTTAAATACTCTTATCCTTTAACCCCGTTTTTATTTTGTTAAGTCTAAGTACAGATTAATTCGTAACACAGAATCTGTCCCTCATCTTGAGAAAGGGCAGGACCTTCCCAGTAACTGGAAGATCATGTCTTAACACTGCAGATGCTCCAGGGCACGCTGTGAATGCAGAGTCCTTAGGTTTAGCTCTGTGCCTTAGCAGGTGAACCCTGCCAAAATCAGGAGCCCCATTTGAGAATAGTTTGTGTTTTAAATCTGTGGGACTGGAAGAATTTATAAGCTTGGTATCATAGCAACATGAACAAAATTGCGATGATGTATCTGTGCTTTAAATGATTGTGGAAATAATGTAGTTAAATTGAAAGCTGCAAAACTGCAGAATGTAATCTTTTGGTACAAATGAGCACAGACAGGAATTTATCCATTCTGGGTAGGTTGCCATGGACAATCGAGCGCACATCATAATGTTACGGTTTATTTAATAAAATATAGAATCATAGGTTTTTTTAAAAAACTAAGACCGTACAATGAGGAGAAAAAGAAGGATTAAGATATAATGTCTTTGTTTTTCTTCTTTTTTTTTAGCTAATGAAAATGGAAGAACAAACTGCACATTTATTATGTAGATAAAAGTCTCAAAATATGGAATTTCTAAAGTAATTGTAGTCTTTCCCCCTCATTCAGAGGGCAGTAAGTTAAGAGAGGAAGTCTGCTTATTTCAGTAGGCTTGCTAAGTCCCTTAGCTCTCAGGACAGCAATTTTATAAAGCCTGCACAGTACTGCTATTCACATTTCCACTTATACTTAAGTATTTAACTGAGGTTTACAAAGCCATTGAGGCTGTTATAGTGGTGAATATGCCTTCTGTTGAAAGCACATGGAATGGAAACTGGATGATATTGGGAAAGAATGCTAACCTCATATACCTCTTGTCTTGTGTGAGAAATTCCTTGATACTATGTGGGACGGAACAAATGAACATTAACTGAAATCCGTCTTTAGAAAGTCTTATCACCTAGACTTTCAGGTTTCTTTAATATTTAGTTGATAGTGATTTGTCTTTTTAGTTCTATGTCTTACTTGAAAGGTTTTGAATAGTTCCATGTTGGAGATTCACCATTATCTTAAAGCCAATGCTGTACAACAATCTTGTTTCTCTTAACACCATCTGAATGGACATAACCTGTCCTTTACTGTCTCATCTGAGAAAAATACAGAAATTGTGACCATGTAGTACAATATGCTAACTACATATGTATGTACAGTAATTATATATGTGGTATGTCGTACACCTGTTACGTTCTCCAGTAACTGTTTTCTTTGCATAAATGTCAGACTTCTAGTGGCATTATTATGGAGAACAAGTAGGTATTGTGAAATTGTGAATTCTTTGAGCACAGTATGTTTTAACATGCTAAATAATTAAATTGCTGTGCATGCGGAGGCTTGGATGGCTTGTGCCAAAGCCCTGCCTAGAAGAGATGCTGCCTGTCAGCTTTGAACAGAACTTGCTTTTGTTGCTTATCAAAAGTAATCCCTTTGTAGTCTTGAAGTTAATGACTTTCCTTGTTAAACTGCTGTCTAATGAGAAGTATGGTGACATTATACTGAAATGGAAGTATCTGCCTCTTTCTAGGGAGGACGTCTTACTAGTGCTTGTACAGGCAACATATATAATTTATGGAGGTCACTTATCGGTGTTATGTTTTTAGACTGTTTGCCCTGCTTCTTGCTAGGTCAGTTTAAACATTATACTTAGCACTGCAAAGCTATCAGTTCTTCACTGGTTAAGTCATAAAAGCTAATATTTGCTTGCTTAAGTTTTATAGCAGCAGAGCTATTCTGTTTAGCTTTTTAAAAAAATTTTACAGTAGGATAGTTCACTGTTTTCTATTACTTTACCAGAGGGAAAAAAAAATCTTTCTAAACAGAAATGAAATCTCCAGAATTGAAATACATTATTAGATTAATATTTTAACTGTGGAATGTGATGAGAGGATGAAATGTCTAATCAGTTCTTTTTCTTTCAGCATTGGTTTGCCTTGTCTGTCTAAAGTTTGAGAGTCACAATTCTTGGCTGCTGGCTGGGTTTGTAAGGTGTAACAAGTCTCTTCAAAAGTTCAAACTCTTTCCTATTATGACTCAGGGTTTGCCAACCAGTGAGGTGAAATTGAGAGGTCTCCATAATTTCACTCAGAATTGAGGGCTGTTTATTTGATAAGAAAGGACTGCATCACTTTTCACTATTTTTTATTTAAGCGTAGGGCAAGCTCAGCTGGAGGTGGATTTTTGTACTGTTAGACTGCAATTTTTTCAAGGCACTTAGTGAAATCAGATGATTAAACCTTATTTGCAGTAAAAGTGGTTTGCAAACAAATGATCTCACTGGTGTTTAGATACTTTGGTACTTTTTACAAGGTACTTTGATCTGTCTGAGTCCTGAATGAGCTTGCATTCTTTTCAACAGCTATAGAGATTCCTGCGTCACTTGAAAGATCTTAGTTGCTTACATTGTGAGTTCAGTGTGGAGACAGTTTACAATTTGGCATATGGTGTTAGCATAAAATTGGCAATACTTAACCTTGGTGTGACAACCTGTAAACTGGTAATTCAAGAGCTGCTGCTATAGCCGTTACTATCTCCTTGCAGTGATAGCAGGGTCACTGACAAAAAGAATATGCCAACAGGTCATAGTGTCAAACACTGCAGCTCTCCTAAACTGTCCTTACCCATGAGCTGACTCCTTTGCCTAGAGAGAGAGACCCAAACAATCAATTTTTGGGGCCTCAAATACTGACATTAAAAATATGGTAGAATAAGCTAATATTATGGCATTATTTGAGGAACAGAATGCAATTTTCAGTAAGCACAGGTGGTTCTATACAATCAAGAAGTTTGTACCATATGAGAGATTAATTTTTTAAGTAAGGTCTCATTATTTTTTCTGACAACACATGAATGTTGTTTGACAAGTATGCTTGTTTCTATTTAGCTATTGCCCTTTATAAAGAAAAGAAAGTAGAAAGAAAAGAATAAAATAACTTATTTCCTGCATAAAAACCCCTTAAGTTCCTCTTACGTGTGTGAAAATTCCTTCTTCATGTGTGAAAATTGCATTAACATTTTCTTCCCGTTGTCCACAGCTGATATGAAAAAGAGTCTTCAAAGTAATTTTGCACCATTGGCATTGGTTTTGTTTTCCATCCATGTGGTATGAAACTGACTGGACTGAAAAGTGATTATGACAGTTTGACATATCTCTTTCCTACATTACATACAACTTATTTTCCAAGTTAGCAGTTGTTTGCATTAAAGAACTCATTGTTCTTCTTAAGTAAAGAATATATTCACCCTCAAATTATGCTATACAAATTGATGCATAAGATAACACAACTTGCTCTGATGACAAGGGCAAGTGTGAGGCACAGCTATTTTACAGAGTAAATTGTCAGTAACTGGTGATAATTTACTTTTTTCCATTGGATCATGGTTAGGCTGCAGACATTTTATCAGTACTCCATATTGCTAATGCAGCTGAATGCATGATATCTGACAGTATCAAACCATGATTTCTTTTACTTTTTTTTATTAGTAGTGCACAAGGTTGATTTTGTCCATCTGTCTGGAACAGAACGTGTTACACATTAGGTTTACGTATGTAACTGGGCTAATTAACAAAGTTCTTCAAGGATTTCACAATTCCTGTCTATAAAGCCCCCAAATTGACTGCAGGATTCTTAGGTTAAGGAGAAAAAATGTTTTGTCTTATTTATTGCATGTCATTATAAAATGAGTGAGTTGCAGTGAGTATCTCTTCATCCTGCTAGGGATTTCCTGAACTCTTATGTTTGGGGTTTGGGGTTTTTTTTGTTTGTTTGTTTTAAATGGTGGTTATTGTCCAAAATGTAAATTCACTCAATATTGTTTCAGTTGAACAGCCTGTAATGGTGTTACAGTGTTAGTCTGGGCCTTCAGATTGTAAACAGATTGGTGTGGCATTAGGTAGGCTTTCTGAGTGATGAAAATTATGCCAGTGTGTATATAGAGTTTTAGTAATCATTTAGTTTCTTTTTCTCTTTAATGTTTGAAAACAAATACTTATTTTTTCAATTTTTCACAAATGTCATGGTCAGTTCTTTGAGGACCTGTTTATAGGATATGAGAAACTTGTTACTTTTAGAAGTCAACCCTGCCAACAGTCCTTGAGTGGTCTCACCAGTCTTTCCTGACAAAGTTTTATTTACAAAATTAGGTTTCATCATCTTCCAAAGCTCACATGCCTGTTCTGGAAGAAGATGAATCGTAGTAGTAATAATCCACTCTTTCCATCTTTCGGATATTATATCTTGTTGGATTACTTCTGCAGCTCTCCTGAAGGGCTTAAAGCACACTGGCTTTGTCAACAGATACTGCTGAGGAAGTTACTACTGACTTGACAGCCTGGTGTGGTGATTATAAGTATGTCCTTCTCCCAGGCAAACTGTATGAATAGTGTAAAATGAAGGAATGAAAACAGAGGAAATGTGATGGCATATATGTAGAAAGAAGAGTCTGAAGTGTACAATAAAATAATCTAGCATAATATGTCCATAAAGTCTTTAGGTACTAAACAGAATTTTTTTGCCACAGCTTTAATAATGTTTCATTTATTCATTTTAGCTTTGATTTGTTCTCTCAAGTCAGCCAAAGAAGGCAGATAGGATTTTATCCAAATTGATGACAGGCTGTATTCTTGTTTTCTACCTTTGGGAACATTCTTGCTTACCAGCGTTTTAAAATGAAAGCTTTTCATCTGCTTGGATTAAATAGAAATGTTATTCTGAAAGAGGATATCATGATAAACCTGAAACATGAGAACAGCTGTACTGGGTCAAACCACAAATCCACCTAGCTCAGCATCCTGTCTCTGACTGGGGTCAAAAGTCAGTGCCTGAGGAAGAGTAAGAACAGGGTAAATGATAGGCACCTGAATAGTTGTACAAAAGATTTTGTATAGCTGAGGGCTTCTGTCATCTGAGTGGTGGTTTTTAATTTTAGTCCTTGTCAATGCATTTTTCTTCAACAGACTTTTCTCACTGAAGTAATTAGTACCCATACCACCCCTTGGCAAGCTCTGATAGCTTAGCTACATTTTTTGTGAACCACCACCTTATTTTCTGTAATTTCAACTTAAATCCAGGTGTAAGTACTGCTGAGAGCAGATGTAACTGCCAGAGTCTTGCTTAGGTTAACTGTGGCATATGCATTAGCATGGATTGACACAAGGACTTCCTTGTCACTCACCTGTGTATAGCATAAATGCTTCAGCTCTTTTTTGTTTGTTTTTTGATTTTCATTTACAATTGCAGCTGTGAAAGTCTTTCTGCTGATACAAAACATTTTAGCTTATTGAAGTGAAACTGCTGTTGATAGAAAAAGGTCTGATACGAAACTAGGACATGGTGACCTGAAATTGAGATGATGTGATTGTTGTGCCAAATACACATACCCTGATAAGGCCTATCATGTGGTGGCCATATGCATGTAGAAACTAACAGGGATTAACACGTGGATAGCATGGTGCTGTCACTGTTATTGGTGAACAGATGGTGAAAAATGTGTTCCCATTGCTACTTATTTTTTCCCCTCTCCAGTTACCTCTTTTTCAAGTTAAGGTCTTCTTGTTTGCTTGGTTGGATCTTGCAGCTATCTCATCCTATGGATCCTCTGCAGTGGCTCTTTTCGAACCCTTCCTATTACTTAAGGGTGGGGTCAGAACTTCACATAGCATTTGGAGAATGGGCATGTCATGGAAATGGAGTAGCAAGTTTCTTTTGATCACTTCTAAATACTGAGCTCATAGTTTAATGGAATTCAAATAAACCTTGAATATTGTGTGCAGTTTTGGGTCTCACAATATAAGAAAGATACTCAGCTATTAGCGATTGTCCAAAGGAGGGCAAGAAAGATGGTGAAGGGCCTTGAGGGGAAGCCATATGAGGAGCGACTGGGGGCACTTAGTCTGTTCAGCCTGGAGAAGAGGAGACTGAGGGGAGACCTCACTGCAGTTACAACTTCCTTGTGAGGGGAAGAGGAGGGGCAGGCACTGATCTCTGCTCTGTGGTGACCAGTGACAGAACCTGAGGGAATGGCCTGAAGTTGTGTCAGGGAAGGTATAAGTTAGATATTAGAAAAAGTTCTTCACCCAGAGGGTGGTTGGGTGCTGAACAGGCTCCCCAGGGCAGTGGTCACAGCACCAAGACTGACGAGTTCCAGAATCGTTTGGATGATACTCTTGGGCACATGATGTGACTCTTGGAGATGGTCCTGTGCAGGGCTAGGAGTTGGACTTGATCCTTGTGGGCCACTTCCAACTCAGCATATTCTGTGATTCTGTGAAAGGTAAACAAAAAGACAATGATTCACATGCAGAAATGCTCACTGCAGAGCCCAGCCCAACCCTACTGCAGCCACATTTTCCTGATTGAAAAGGAATGCCCTTCTTCTTGGAAGCCAGAGAGACAGAGTCCTTTTTCCCTGCCCTTGGCAATGACATAAGGTGGTATCGAATAACATAATGTCTTGGCCATGCCCCCTCCTGCTGATCTGGGCTGGAACCAGGACAATGGCATATGTAGGGATAAATACAGGTTGGTGCCATAATTTTATCCATTTATGTACTTTGAACAGCAAGTTGGAAATAGTGGCCAACAGTAAATAACTCTAAAACAGAAAAAGGGTAATCGAGCAGATAAGACCTATTTCCTTATATGCATTTATGTATGAGGAAAAATAGAATAATCTCAGTAGCAGAATTTTGGCTAGTTTGAGAAAAGGGAGAAGTGAACTTCAGGGAAGGATGCCAAGTCTTCCTGTTGATGCATTATAACTACAGTTTTAGCAGATTGTAGTGTGAGGAAAGAACACATATGCAAAGGTGAAAATGCAGCAGGACCTTTTTTCTTAGTAAAACCCTACCCTGTAAAGAAAAAGAACAGAAGAAAAATCATAGAAAGTAGTTAAGAGGCTCTTTAAGAATAAGGGAAAGCAGCTCTTTTGCAGAAAATAGCTTGCTTTTTTTGCTGAGTCCTCCTTGCATGATTAATTGTAGAAGTAGATATTTTTAATGTCAGTGTCAAATTGACAAAAATAAAGAGAAAATAACAGAAAGAAAATAAAAACTAACATCCACCTCTCACAGCTTGTAGCTATATGTGGTCTGTTGATGTCAACCATTTTCTTCCAGCGTTGATGGGGTAGAGATCAAGAAGTGTGATGGACAGGCCCAGAGAGAAGTGAAAAGAAAACTGAGAGAGTAGTCTTGCTTTCAGTATTTTGGGCCAAGATGTCAAACAAGTTGTTAGGGACCAAACTTATTTCCCCCCGCCCCCGCCCCAGTTTATTTTTGGTCTTAGACATTAACATTGCATCATTATTTTATTATTTCCCCTTTTTTAAAGTCTGTTTCTTTCTTCTGCTGCCCTAAGGTTTTGCATGGCAGTGGTGAGCCTTTATTCCTGTTTCACTGGTTTGCAGTGAAGGTTCAGGTGCCCTGAGGGGAAGTCAGTCCCCGAACTGACTGCACAACATGCTTGCAGCTATATGACCTGTTCTGCTGCATTCTGTTTGCTGGTTGGGTTTGACTTCAGTTACCATCTTCTGTGTCTGGACACTAAATAAAATCACCACAGGAAGTTATACAAAACTGTAGGAGTGTAATTCAAGAACCTGTTGTTGGCCAGTGAAAAAGCGAGCTTATTAGGCAAGAATCTGGAATAAAGTATTCTCTGGTGGATAAAATGATTGTGAGCAAAATTAAGTAGCTAATTTGTGGAAACAAGTGATTATGAAAGAAAGAAACTGTTATTAAGAAACCATTTCTTTGTATAATAAAATGCAAATAGAAAAAAACCTTACTGTGTATTACTGCTATGCACTTTACTCTGGGGTGTTTTTGATGTCTGTGTTGTTTGAACCACTTCTGCCTTCAAATACTCTACAGCATATGCTATCAGTTTGTTCTCTTCTGCTTTTACAGTGTATTTGGTCTAAAATTTTTCCTGTTGTCTGTTTGCCTCATTGAGGCTTTTGATGAGGTGGCAGTGGAAACAGATTAATGGAATCTTCTGTATAAAGCCTGATACACTGGTCAAGCACAGAGTTCTATACACTGCTAATGAAGGAATGAAGTTTGGGGCTCTGTAATTTACACAGATTTTAAAAAGAATTCATCTTTGATTTTTACTGTGTATTAACTTGAAGCTATCCATAACTGTACTTTTTTGTCCCTTCTCCCTCTTCCTTCCCATTTTTCTGTGATGGTATATTTGTTATTTCATCCTGGACAATGTCTAGGTGCCAGAACTGAGGGAAAGGTGCTTGTCATTTTATCATCTTTCATGTTCCTACTTCTAGCTGTGTGTGACCCATATGAGAAAGCCGTATGATTTTATGAACAAAGTCAGCTTACTGACCTTGCAGCCCCTTCACCCTGAGACAAGTTAAGAGGAGAAGTCAAGCAAGTAGAGGGATTAGACCTGAGCTTAATTTGGCTGCATGGTTTGAGGAAAGGGTAAATGGAGGATGGAATTGGGAGAAAAGGCAGAGAGTAAAAGGAGAGTAAAGCTGGAAGGAAGAGGAATGGGACACTGTAGGTTTTGAGACATTTTATGTATACTTTGGGCACCCTGTTGTAAATGGATGCTTTCGAGCCTAACCTTCAAATGAAGGCACATATGAGTTAAATTCTTTTCATAATGGTTGGAGATGGTAGCTGCTTTGGTAAGTGCTCTATTATGTAACATTTTTCAAGGGAACATTGTCTTCTAGCTCTGTTGAAGGAGAAGCTTTAGTTTTGAATAATAATAGGAAAAAAAATTACAGTCAAGAGTCATCAAAATCTTTTACATCAGTTATACTAACATTTGTAATTATCAGTTACATTTTTGGCATCTTTTGTTATGCTAATGAAATCTTTCAGCTTACATTTGAAATTTCATAAAAGACACCATTTTAATTTTCATTATCTGGTGCCGTAAAGTTACATACTCTGTCACCAAAATAAATGAAGTAATTGGGGAAATTGAGAGTATATGTTTGTTTTATACATAACAAGGTGCTTGGCTGTCTTCTTTAAGCCTAGCTTACTTTTTAATATGAAATGGTGGGAGAGTGCTTCAGAATTAAGGTCCGCCCTCCAGCCTTGGGTAAGCAGGCTGTCATACCTCTGTGTTCGTCCATTTGACCTTATTTCATCGCCTCAAAATACCTTTCCCTGGGTGTATCTGATTTGTCTAACCTCTGACTTGCTCTTACATTGCCAGACAGTTTATCTTGAATGTTTCTTCTCTTTCCCTAAACCGGAAAAGTTAAGGTGTGGAAGGAGGATTAAAGTGTCTTTCCTTATTCTTAGTATGCTTTAAAGGTGTGTCACCTGTGTACATTCTAATATTTTCAGAACAATGGAGTTAAAGTCCTTTTCTGCAAAGGCAAATGAATCTAAGTGACAGTTAACATCAGAACACCAGCATGTGCCTGTTGAGAACAATGTGAACACTCACATGTGCAAAGTTATTTGGGTATGGGGGATTTCTGGGACTGAGACCTTAGTCTATCATTACGGTGATGAAATTTGGAAGGCAAGCTGTTGTACAACCCTGCTGTTTACATGTGAGCTATCCTGTCTAGTAAATTGGCCATTTAAAGGGGCTCTCAACCGTTGAAAGTAAGGCTATTGTACAACTCACTTTAGGCCTTACAACAAATGTTCCTGATATTATATACTCCATGTTACCAAATATACTTTGTTAGCTAGAGACACCATTTCACTAACTAAAATTTCAGAATTTGCTAAACTTCACAACAGAAATAACTGACATACTCTTTGGAATATAAAATTGTCACTTCAAATCAGGCACTTTGCTAAACCAGGTAGAAAAAGAGTAATTTGGAAAGTTTAAATTGGATAGGCTTTTAGATACTAAAAAAAAAAAAAAAAAGGAAAAAAAAAAAAAGACTGGCTTAACTAGGTCAGGTTAGGATGCATAGTATCCTTCTCTCTTGCTTAAAAAAACAACACAAAAACCAAACCCACTTTTCATGGTATTGTAGGAAAGGGAATATGCACAGTGGTAGGGGGTGTGAACAATGAGAACACACGCTGCTGGTAATTGAGAAAGGAAAATGATTGCTCTGCTTTTTAAGAGTAGACAAACGACTGTGTTTGGCAGCCAGTCTATAAGCAGTGACCTTGGAAGAGCTGTTGTAATTTAGTATTCGGTGGATTCTTGAAATTTCATGTTGCAAATATGAAGCCATGTCTGTTTTACACTACAAACTTCTTGTGATGATTTTCCCTTATATCCAAAGTTGATCAGATATGCTCTCCAACAAGTTACACCCTTTATCTTTTCCAATTCAGACTGAATTTTAGTCTTTTGTAGAAATTTTGCATGTGCCTTAGTCCAGTGGACAAGTTTAGGCCAACAAGTGAGGCATTTCTTTGCTGTGACTGATATTAATTACCAGTTCTTAGATATTTCAGTCTTTCAGTAGCCACATCAAACTCTTAAACTAGAGGTGCTTTTCCAGACTTTGTTAATACAAGTCCTTTATATACTTTATTTCATATTCTCTCAAATATTAAGCTGGATTTATAGTTTTGTCTTCTATAATCAACATATAATAAATTCACTAATAGTTCATTCTGTAAGAATTCTTTCCTCATGTTACAGAAACTGTTGTTATTTCTTCCTGCTGTGAATGACTTTATTTAGAGCCTTACAGTAAGATTACAGACTATTTCCAGGTGCTGATGAGTTAAGGAGTTGAGAATGCTCAGGGATTTCTGTTGAACTTCTCCATAAATAAGGGATATGGATAATTTAAAGTTCAGAGGTGCTTAGGTTTTGTTTTTTCACAAAAATAAATGGTGATAATCCATGGTGGCTCTGAAAGTCACACCATTTTTCGATATGCAATATCTTAAAGATTCTTTTGTTTTGTTGGAAAGATTGTAGGAGGCCACTCTTCAGAAATCATTTGCTTGAATGGATGATAGCAAATAGAACTGTTTGTTTAACTCTGAAGACACCACCAGTAATTTAGGATTGATCTCAAGGGTTCCCTTTATCTTGGAGATAAGATAGTCTTCAAAGTTTGGAAATATATTTTGCTATATGTTTTTTTTTTTTCTTTTCTCACTTGTTTTTCCATTTATAGAAGTACTAGCATCTTCTCATTGTTTGTATTGGAGCTGTATTTTTAAGATTTAATATATTACAGGTCTGTGAAGTGAGTTCAACATTTTTTTATGTCGTACTTTGTGCTCAGAAAGATCATTTACAGTACACAGCTTGTAAAAGAAATAACTTCCTTAAGAACATACTTGGAAAATTATTTAAGAATGTAACACATTTGAAAACTAAAATATTTGTCTGTCTGTCAACACTTAGAGATGTGCAAAGGCATACCTCATAAAATTAATGCCTTGTTTGCTATGTGAATGAAACTGAAGCAGGGCCTTGGTGCTGCTGGCATGCAGTATTTTCCACTTTGGTACCTGCTGAAGGAGAAGAAAAGGAAAAACAATATGCACATCTTCTGTATGTATTTTATTACAACTGGACCAACTATGGAAATCTCATGTAAAACTGTTTTCTTACCGATTTTTGCTTATCAGCAGTTGAAAGATAGGACCAATACAAGATCATACATTAAGCATAAAATTATATATGGATTCAATATGTAGTAATACCTGTTTCAAATGGAAGCAATTATGTAGTCAGTTCAAGATTTTCTGTCTTTAAATACTGGCCGTTTGAAGTGCTTTGGGTTTTGCCAAAGCTGTAACAGTCACTGTTTGATGATGCATCACATGAACGCCTTGGTTAGCATTCATGTGGGTTGTTGCCTATTTTGAGTTTGTGACTTTTAAGGGACTCAGAGCATTTTGTCAATGTGTAGAGTAATGCAAGCTGAAGTGTGGACTTGTGTTCATTATGTTGGCTTCCACCCCCATCCCAAGATTTTAGTGTGAGTATGGATGTTACACAGTTGTAATACCAGAATAATCATCACCACCAAATTGAGACACCAGACCATCTTAGTTAGATATGTAATTAAATTCTTGCGTTAATGTTTTTGATTACCTCTGTTCAATCCATTGGTCACTGTAGGATTGAAAGGTCTATGTGAAAGGGAGGCTGTTGGTTCAAGTGGGGTGAGGTAACCCCGCGGAGCAGAGGGCTTGGCTGGTGGTGGGTTACCTTGTTCTTCCTCAGTAGTAAGCATTTTGATGTTTGAGGAGAGTAGATAAAATGCCTGGGAGACAGGCTTCCCCCCACCATCAGCAATACATGAATCTTCCCTTCCGGATACAATGCGATTGATTTTAGGTGTCTAACCAGGCTCTGCAGGCGTGGTCCCGGAAAGGTGCATAAATGAGGGCAGTGTTTTGTGGCCTGTTTGCCCTTTGGGCCGCACCGGGAATCCCGCCGCGCACCTGTTGTCAGGGCGGCAGCTTTGGGGGGCTCCCTGTGCGAGAGCCCTGTGGCTGGGCCTGGGCCCGGGCCCCGCGCACCGGGCAGGCGGGGGCGGCTCTTCGGGAGGTGCGGGCGGCGCTTTGCCTGCCGCTCTTGGCGGGCTCGGTGCGGGGCTGTGCCGTTCTGTTGCGGTGCCGCCGTGTGGCTGTGCGGCGGCGCCGGGGCGGGCGCAGGTGGCGCTGGCGGTGGCGCGGCCGCCCCGCGCTGACATCACGCTGGGCCGGGTCGGGCCCGCTGGCTGCGCCCGGCGTTGCGGAGGCACGGCGGCAGCGGCGCCAACATGGCAGCGGCCCCCGCGGCCGCACGGGCCGCCTGAGCCGCCGGGCCCCGCACGCCTCCCGCGCCCTCATGGATGTCTCCTCCGATCCCTACCTGCCCTACGATGGAGGGGGAGCAGACGGCATTCCGCTCCGCGAGCTGCATAAGCGAGGTACGCCGCGCTGGCGTTCGCGTTACGTGTTTGCATAGGCTCTACGTGCGATACTGCTGCTCGGGTTTGAGAGGCTTGTTCATGAGCACTCTGCTTTGTTTCGTCAGCCCGAAGCCTTTTGTGGGAGCACAGGGCAGTTCTGGCTGGTTCCGGTGCTGTCAGGGATTGTTTTCTCTGCGGGCAGATCAGTCCCGCTTCACATCTCATCGCCCTGTGACTCCATCTTCGATGTGTGGCAGGCTTGCCTCTCGTTCGCTCTCGTTTTTGTTTGCGTTTTGTTTTGTCTTTTTATTTTTTTAATCAATAAAACTATCTGGTGCAAAAAAAAAAAAACACCACAAAAAACCAAACCACCAAAAAACCAAAGCCTTCCCGAAACTGCGTTTGTCATTGACTGCGACCAAATTAGCACGAGTTATTAAATAAGCTATTTCCGAAACTTCATGCCTTTCGCTGACTTGAATAGGAACGGTGTTTGTCTGGCTTTGAAGTTTCCGCAGGTGCTTTTGGACTTGACTCTTTGTTGCCGGCGTTGATAGGCGAAGGGGAAGCTGCAATGGTGATGTGTCAACTCAGCAAACACTGACGGGCTCTTAAGGAACTGGTACCTCGCAGTACGGGCTTCACACTGTTGCTTGCAAGGAAGCAGATTTAGAAAGAAGGCAGTATTATCAGTGTTAATGGGCTAAAAATCCTCCTTTAAGTTTGCATTTTGTTTCAAACTGCAAATTTAAAACAGAACACATTCAGTAAAGATCTGATTTTGTGCCGAAAGAAGTTGTAGAAATGAAAGTTATGTCTTCATATTCTGAGGATATGTTTTTTTCTTGGTTGGATTTGATGGTTACAATGTGGTGTTTGAAACAGTGAATGTGGTGAATTCTTACTTTTGTTAGAATTGGCCAATCTAAAATTAGAACGTTATCAACGTTAATAGCTGCTAGCAAAGGCATTAGAGAGGACACAGGCTGAGAATAAAGATAGGATTTACATAAAATTATTTTTTTCTCCATGTTTGTATAGTGTTTCACCTGTCCTTGCAAACGTATTTCTGTAAATAAGTTCACAATTTGTGTTCATTTAACATTTTACCTGTTTTTAGTAGCTTATACAGGTTATTTGTTGTATTTTACAAATCTTCTGATGTATTTCAGCATATCTTAAAAATATCAAGAAGTTCCAATGCAGTTTATTTTAGATAAGCAAATTTTACAATGCCCAGGTTATTATTATATAGCAAGTGCTGGATAATTCTCTAAGTCAGATTTTAGAATCACTTATGAGAAACTGAGGATGCTGTTTTCTTAGAACATTTGTAAAATGTGAATTGGGGGTCTTATCAACATTGTATTATTATTAAATACCTGAAGGGAAGGTGCAGAGACAGACACTTCTCATTGTTGTCCAGTGACAGGACCAGAAGCAATGGGCACAGACTGAACATGGGAGGTGCCCTCTGAACATCAGGAAACAGTTCTTTACTGCAGGGTTGACTGAGCACTGTAACAGGTCGCTCAGAGAGGTTGTGAAATCTCCTTCCTCAGAGATAGTCAAATGCTGTGTGGACGTGGTCCTGGGAAACTGGCTGTAAGTGGCCCTGCCTGAGGGGGCTGGGACAAGATGACCCTTCCAATCTCTACCATTCTGTGAGTCTAGGTTTGTAACTATATTTAAATATGTGAACTGAAAAACAGCCCTTACGTGACACTTTCAGACTCTGCAAGTTGTAGTTAGGCACTGAAATGTGATCAGCTGTATATTCCTGGAAATTAACAGGCTTTAGTTGATTTTTACAATACAAAAAGTAGACATTTGCAGTGCAAAATGGTGTCTGGCACACTGGAGTATTGCTGTTAAAGTTTACAAATACTGTAATGAAAACAGTGGAATGTTCAGCTAGGTAGTTCCATTGTGGTGACTGCTGGGAGCCAACCAGACAATTCCCCGTTGTGACTTGTCATTTTTCACTGAATCCTGGTAGGGCTCGTACTTCCCATATTCTAATACTGTATTTCAAAACAAGTGTTAGTGGTGCTTCTTAGTCTTGCTGTAGTAAGTTTACTTTAAAAAACCCCAACCAAACAACAAAAAACTCAGTGTTCCCATAATAATCTCTTGCAGATCTGAATTTTTCAAGTGCATGTGTCTCATAAAAAGATAGTCTCAAGACCAGTTTGTTCCACAGATTTGATCAAAATTTGTGGGGATTTCCTGCTGATTTACAGTACCACAATAACCTGTTGTTGTGATTTAGCTATCAAAGTAAGGTTTGAAAAGCTAACAGGCAAAACCAGAAAGGAAAACTAAATTCTTGACATTATTTTATGTGTGTCTGAAAAAGGTTACTACCAATAATTTTTTCCTTTCATGTAGATTTCAGAGCATTGTCTTAACAAGCTCAGAGAACAGGAATAAAGGTATTCGGAGAAAACAAACTTAGCTGTTAAAGCCTGTGGAATTTTTTCCCTTATTTACATGCTGTCAATTCTTCTGCCCTGCAGAGTAATGTTCACATCGTGCAAAACTGCTTTGTAACATCAAAGCATTTGTTACACTAATTGACTGCAGCGGCTCACCCAAAGTAGCTACACCTCAGCAATTATGAAGTGACTGTTTAAATCATTAGGGGTCTTTGAGGTTTAATTAACAGCCTTTACTAATGTTCAGTGAGATGACATACAAAGTACATTATTATTAAAGGCTTAATCAATTTGCTTGCATTAAGAATATTTTTTTTCGGTGCTAGTACACTGAAACATCAAATGGAAAGATACAAAACTATGCATTTATTATGTTAGATTATAGATTACTTCCCTTTTGTAATGTTTGCTTTATCTAACTATATATTTTTGTACCTTTTATTTTTCTCATGTCCTCCCTCACTGTTCATCTTAAATATAAGTTGCAAATTTAGTAGTGGGCGGATCTCCATAACTCTTCACTTGCGTATATGAAGTCCTTATTCCTCACAGACATAACTAAATAAATGTAGTCCATTCTGCCTTTAAGAGAAAAGCAATCTGTAACAGTAAAGCCTTTTTTTTTGTACTGCATCATAGAAACAGAAATGTTTCTTCCACCTAAAGTAAAAAGCCAAAGTGTGTTGTGTTTTGTTTTTCTTCCCTCCTCTTTCTGCCCATTTGTGGTAGACATGAATCTTCAGAAGTGTTAGTTTAACTCAGAGGTGCTACTACCGACCTTTCATTTAACTCCTGATTTTTTTAAGGTTATTTTTAAATCCATATCTGTTTAGGGGCAGAAGAAATGGAGGGGACTATCATGCAGTACTTTTTGAAAGCATTTTATTTCTTTTCCCTCTTCAAAACTTGTTCTGAGTCTTCCTGTTTCCCACTTAGCAGTTTTTTTGAGTTGATTTTTTTTCAGTTTGTGTATGTATAGTGTATCAGTTTCGTATGCATTTTGATTGTAATGCAGAGACCAATTTGTGCTTCTAAGTCTTTGATGCAGTTTAGAAGAGCTAACTGAAGAGACAGCTTGTGACAATTCATTGTTGCACACGAAGGGGAATGTATTACTTGATTGCAGAGACTTTAACATCATCAATCATCAACAGTAGCAAATGATAGCACTCTGGCATCATGTGCTGTGCCTTTGATTCTGAAATTTAAAAATTACTTCTAGCCAGAAAAAAAGAAATAGTGCTTAATAACTCCTTTTGAGTGGTTACAGGCAAATTTAAGTAAACTGATGATTGTTTCTTTTTAATTGAAAGCCTCATACTTTGAGGTCTGAATATTGAGAGAGAAAGAAGCTGAGGCACTAACACATATGTTGTGTATACAAATCTTCTTTGTTACAAGGGTAAGTGATCCCTGTGGTGTGTGTTGCATGCAGGGTGCTTCCCTGCCTCCATTCCCCTTGCCACCTAATACCCAAGGACACACGGGTGAAGCAAAGCCTTGGATTAGTATCTGGCCTCCAGAAAGCTACAGCCCCTGCTGATTTTAACACTCAGCAGATTTGGATGGTCATGTCAGGGAGAACTTATTCCAGCCTTCAGTGTAAACTGATTAGCTTCATTTTCAGTCACAGAGGTCCATTTTTTTTTTCCTCCTCCGTTCATACTGCTGGGAATAGCCCAAACGAGACACATTGCACTGCTGTCAGTCAGAAGAACAGTGGCTGAATGGAATGCTCTGTAGCTGGGCACTGTCTAGAAAAAGAGATGTGTGAGCAGCAGCAAACTTGTGCATTCTTGCTGTAAGAGTTAGTAGTGACAAGGCTTGTAGAGAAATACCTTTGAGAAATCGGGTCCTATTATTGCTCTGCTATTGAATCCAGTATTGACATTGTTTATCTGTTGTTGTCTTCACAACTCTGGGATGTTTCTAGAGCTTTGGGAGTTTTGAGTTCTCTGAGTGCTTACTGAATACTGTCTGGACATTAATATTTATATAGAAGTTTTGAGTTTTTTTCCAGCAGAAAGATATAATTAAAATCTAACAAGACCCCAAGGGTGTATTTATATATTTCAGTATAACTAGTCTGACGGTTTGTTGCTGTGGAAGGGCATGAACTTGTTTGTTGTTCCCTATCTCTTCTCTAAGTTTGTGCTCTTTCACTGACTCTGTTTCTTCTCCAACAGCACAGAAGCTTGATTCCAGTTCTATATAATGGCAGATTTTGTTGTTGTTAGATTTGTCTGCTTAGTTGGATGACCATGTTGGCTTGGTTTACTGTGCAGTCAGATCCAAGGATGACAAAGCTGATCCAATGGTGAGAGTGGGATTGTGCGACCAAGAATGGGAGGGCGAAGTAGGGGGAGCAAGATCTCCTATTTGTGTAGCAGCAGTCAGTTAGATCAGCTTAGTCTTATTGTGTATTTATGTTCCGAGAGATGTCTCATTTCTTAAAATGGTGTAAGGTGATACATCCTCAGCTTGAGACACTGGTGTGTTTTATGATGTGCATTCAGAAGATGTATGTCATATGCTGTGTAGCATATGGAAGGGGTCTTAAACTTTAGCATAAAATTATGATCCCTTGTTAACTCTGTAACCTGCCCTCTTAAGGGCCTGTTCGTGTCTCAGTTCTGTACCTTATTCTCTAGTGAGGCTGTAGGTTTGAGAATTTGTTCCCTAGGTGGTACTGGGTAATTGTTCAGATACTCACATGGTGGAGTGAGGTTTCACTTCTCATTATTTTTATGAGAAAAGAAGGAACACTGTCTACAAGGGAAGAGTTGGGGAGGATTTTTAAACAGGAGCATCTGTATGTTGCAAAACCACTTTCTTGTGTGAAATAAATTAGCTATAAACTTATCAGGTATTTTTCTTTAAAAAACATGCTTTTCATCATCTGTGTTTTGCCCGGGGTTACTTCCAAATTTGAAAGAAATCTACTGAGTTGCCAAGGGACAACGCAGTATGGGATCACTGCTGCAGGAGGTGAGGTGGCCATTAAACAGCTGTGCATGGCACCTGAGGAATGCTATGTGTAATCCACAAATATCAGCTTTTTGTCACGTTTATCATAGTTCCAATATCAATCAAGATTGAATACTGCTTGTATGAGACGTATATAAAATATGAAAGAAGAGATATTCCTTGCCTCAGTGAGGGACATAAGGTGGGGAGGAATCTGTAATGTATAAAGCAACTTGTGTGAATATAGCAAAATATTGGTTCTGTAATTTCTTTGTTCCTGCTGGTTCCATTAACAGGAACTAGCTAGGTAAAGCAGGAGGTTGGACCAGTGTTGAGAGCCAACCACCATTCAGTGTAACTTCATGTTCCCAGGGAAATGAGGGACAGTAATATGGTTAGAACTGCCTTTTNTTTTTTTTTTTTTTTTTCTGCCAGGCATAATGTCTTCTCAAGTGATTTTGGATTGTACTTTTTGCATTCTCATTAAAATAAAAAAACACAAGAAAAACCCCTTCACTTCTTCGGAGTTAAGAGCTTTTTTATGGCATTGGAATCTACTTCTCTTATTTCAATTTTGTTCATGTAGCATTCTTGTTTTGCTGTACCTCATTATGTTCAGGTGTCCCAAAGTACAGTGTTTTACTGTTAATGCTTATTACAGTTTTTTCTTTCAACATGATAAAATATTCTTTATCAGTTTTTTTTTGTTGGCCTTTTTTTTAACAACTTCAATTGAAGCAGTTCTTCAGCACCCTCGACAAATTTACAGATGACACTAAGCCATGTGCTGCACTTGACACACCTGAAGGATGCAATACCATCCAGAGGCACCTGGACACACTTGAGAAATGGGCCCCTGGGAATCCCATGCATTTTCAATTAGACCAAGTGCAAGATGTTGCACCTGGTTTGGGGCAATCCCCGGTATCAGTACAGGCTGGGGGATGAACAGATGGAGAGCAGCCCTGCTGAGAAGGACTTGAGGGTGCTGGTGGATGAGAGGCTGGACACGGGCCGGCAATGTGCACTGGCAGCCCAGAAAGCCAATTGTGTCCTGGGCTGCATCAAAAGCAGTGTGGCCAGTGGGTGGAGGGAGGGAATTCTGGTCCTCTGATCTGCTCTCGTGAGATCCCACCTGGAGTGCTGCATCCAGCTCTGGGGTCTCCAGTGCAGGAAGGAGATTGACCTGTTGGAGCAAGTCCAGAGGAGGCCACCATGATGATCAGATGCGCCTCTCCTATGAGGAATGGCTGAGAGAATTGGGACTGTTCAGCCTGGAAAAGAAATGGCTTAAGGGTGACCTAATTGCAACCTTCCAGTACATAAAGAGAGCCTGCAAGAAAGATTGAGAGACTTTTTACAAGAGCATGCAGTGACAGGACAAGGGGGAATGTATTCAAACTTAAGAGCTTAGATATTGGAAAGAAAATCTTTACTGTGTAGGTGGTGGGGCACTGTAACAGGTTGCCCAGAGAGGCTGTGGATGCCCCATCCCTGNTGTGGATGCCCCATCCCTGAAAGTCTTCCAGATGCTGCCTAAAATGTGGACAAAA
>VWZG01004110.1:350497-377641 GCA_013396735.1 Grallaria varia | reverse complement strand
ACATACACACACAAAAAAAAAAATCTGAGAAGATTTTTGGGATCTACTTCGCAGTAGTTGAACAACCTGAACTAATATTGTTTCACTCTGTTCTGTTGATATACCTTGACTGAAAAGAGAAAGCCTGAAAGAAGACTTAGTTTCTTCATCATCTTTGCCTACCTAATATTTTCTGTCTTTGCTGGGTTGTGTTGAAAGGATCCCAGTAACTTTATTTGGATCTCAGAAGAGAAATTTCATGACAAAATAATGATTGCAAAACTCAAGATTTGATCTTTTTCCTTTCTCCTAACTCCTATTCTCCATTCTACATGAGAACCTGCTACTTTAACAAAAGGGAATGTTAAAGATAAGCATTCAGCTTAGTGTTCTTTTGAGAACCATATCAAAATGCTGCAGCAGTTTGATCACAACAAAACCTGAGGTTGCATGGAAAGAAAATAAAATGAAACACAGTCAGGTTGCCCACTAGTTACTGCATGTCTATGCCTGTTACTGCCTAGAGAGTTACGGAAATTTTAAGTCTGTCATTTAGATGTCCGAATCTTATACAACTAGGATAAAACATTTAAAAAAAACACCCCAGAACAGATGTCTGGTTGGAATACATAAGAACAGCATGTAATGAGATAGGGAGACAGATTCCAGCCTTGTCTTTGTGGGAATGCCATAGAAAATTCAGAATCAGCTGAAGGTGTGACCCCAAAATAAATGACTTATCTTAGTTTGTGGAAAAGTCTCATTCAGAGTTAGAGTGGCTTTAATTGTTTTTAGCTTAAGTTACCAAGTAAACTAAAATTAATTAGGGGCATTTTAATTCTGAATGAATAATTTAGTACACCAATTTAAGTGAAATACTTTGGTAGTTATTTATGAGCTAACCCAAGCCTAGCATCTAGACGTTTTGATGGCCAGTGGCTTTAGGCCACAGGAGACAGAGTGTACTTGCCTCTTTCATTTGCATTTGCAAACACAAAGAGTAGTCTAAATGAAGATGAAAAGTTAACGCTTCTGAACTATATTTTTTTTCCACCAGTGGTTAATATATGATATCCCAGATATATATGTAATTAACCAAGTCTAACATGCATTGAGGAACCTGCTGTCCACAAATGAATAATTTGTAAGGGTTTAAGATCAACATTTTATGTCATTAAATAGAGTACTTCACTTTCTCTCTAATTTCATGTTCAGTATCAGCATTTATTATTATTACAAGAGAATGCATAATCATATGTTTAGGAAGCTGGGATAGTAAGTCAGATGGAGTTAAGTGAAGGAGTAGTGAGACAAGGAGGCTTAGAACTGCATACATACTGGAATGACAACGTAGAAACTTTTTACCCACTTGGTCACATGTAAGTATATTAATATGCATATTAGTTTGTTTTCCCTTTTATTTAGATGGTAGCTGTTTAGAGAATGAGATTGACATTGATGGCTTCATTGTCATGTAGAATACGCAATGTCTTGACTTCTCTGGCAATTTTAAAGAAAGAATAACATCTGGTAAATATGGGAAAGTCTCCAATGAAGTGGTAGATGTTGCTCAGGGATGTAGCTGCAGTGTTTGCATTTCTCTTGATTACTTAAACATTTATAACACTGTCAGTCTGGTCTGGCATCACTGGAATGAATGTAGCCATACTTACAACTATGATAAAGGGCCAACCATAATGGGTTATGAAAATGTTAAGTTTATTGTTGTATCTTAGTTTTTATTATTTTTATAGAGTGTATCCTAGGATCTACTTGTTCAAAGCATAGAATTATTCAAAAGGTTTAAGGAATTTGTCCTGAAAATTTATGGTTTTGTAGGTAAACATCTGCCAGGTCTGAAGGAATAGTTATGTAAATAAAGCTGTGATTCAGCAGTAGATGTCTTAAATACGTTTCTACCATGATTTCAGTGGAAGATGCAGTACTGTGAGAGACACTTCCAATACATGAAGGGAAAAATCACTCATATTTTTCCAAGTCAAGTGAAAGTTCTGTGGTCATCCCCTTCACAGCTGCTGTGCTGTACTTTTTGTTTATCTGACTATCAGCTCTGGCTCATATTGTGGCTTGCATATTTTGAATAGTGTTAAATAATTAGTATACTTAATGATCCATAACATTATGTTCTTAAAATCAAAGTCCTGATTCTCATATACCTTTGGAAAGAGGATTCTCATATACCTTTGGAAAAAGGAGTTTTAATTTATTTCATAATGTCATGTTGGGCGTATTTCTCTATAATATAAAATAAACTATGGTCATGGAAGAAACATATTATGAAAAGGAAAAATGAGATATAATTTCTCATAGATATGCTCTATTTTTATAAAACAGGAATAAAATACATGCAACTTAAAGTAATAAAAATCATTTATATACTTCCCAAATATAAGCACACAGTGATTTTGTGGGAGAGACGTGAGGTGACCAAATGTACATAGAGAGGCATGAAGAGAAAAGAACATGCAAAAGCATATCATCTTTTTAAACTGACAGTATTGCTCCCATTAGATCGTTCCCTTTTCTTTCAGTCATCTCAATATAATGATCTTGACTGAGGCAGGTGGAATCTGGGTAACAGAAAAGAGAAGCTAAAGAGCTGTGGTTTGTCAATGCTACATTCCAATCAACCACATTTATTTACTTTAAACAGCCTATGTGTGGCAAGATCACTGCAAATTTAATACAAGATTACTTGAACTTCTTTTACTGTTTCAAAATTATCCTCATTGACTACCCTTCATAGCTTCTTGTCTGCTTCATACGAACTTCCTATTCTCCATTTTTGTTGTCCTATTTTTTCACTCTATACCAATAGAGGAGGAAATACTCCAAAAATTAAATTCTTCCAGTCTGAGGTGTGCTTCTATCACATAGGTTACTGATGACTGCATGTATGTGCTTCAGTGTGTTTATTTTTTGGTTACTGGGCAGTTGAAAGGAAATTTACATCCCTGTCTAACTTTTCTCTGCAGGCTGGTTTTCTGTTTCTGACTACTTTTGATCTACATTACTGTGTCAAAGTTGCTCTGTAGCATAAGAAGGAATTACCTAGATTAACTGAGCAGGATTGTTTAGTATACATAAAAATTAATAAAATAAAATTTGGTTTCAGAAAATAATCCCCTGAATATGTGCTGTAGATACAGGATATGTTGATAGTAGTAGAAACCTAGAACTCCTCAAAATGTATGGCTTTATGTTTTTAGAAAGTTTACACGAACAATTTCCTGTTACTGAGATTTATGGGTTGTTTGCTAAACACAAGTGTGGAACTTTCCTTTGCTTTTTTGAAGCCTAATGAAGTTAGAAGGTCAAGCAACCATCACCTCCTTTCCCTAGAAAGAGGTTACAGAGATGCTTTGTTGAAATGGAACTGACAGACGAAGAATCAATTTTGCCTTAATATCTAATGAGAATGTGACCTAATTCTTTTTTATAGATTGTTAGATGAGAAACACTTATTAAAAATTACATGGAAAATGTTAGTTTAACATTTCTGTTGGATCAGAATTGTGTTCCGTGGATTCTAGCATGGGAGACTTTAATTATATGTACATATACAGTAAAAATAATATACTTTCATTGCTTTCTTTTCCCTCGTATTGGTACTGAACATCACTTCTCATCCTCTTTTTACATGATTGAAGTAGTAACTATACAGTTGGTCTTTCTGAATTTACTGCTGCAGTACAGTGACATTTCCCATTCTTTTCAGGTAGCCTGTGCATTCCAACTGGCTCATTTCTTGCATTTTGTCAGTCTTCTAACAGAAATTTAATAGTTTATGCTGTTAAACATACTGTGCTAACTTAAATGTTAAGATTTTGCATAATCATCCCTACCTAAAGTAATTTTTGTGTTTTTCATGAGTTTTTAATTACAGTATAAAATGTAATATCCACCCAATAATTTATTCTAATCCTAACATGTCTTAGAAAGTGTACTTGTCTAAAAGACCTTCAGTTAAAAAAAATGCTTCAAAGCAGAATGCAGAATATGTAAGTAATTAAGTACTACAACATTGGCATTGATATTACAGAAAATGTCTGAAAAAATCTGACAAAAAAAAAGGAATTTTGTATTACTCCCTTTTTTTTTTTTCCCCCCAAATATTCCATAGTTTGCCAACCAAGTTTTTATAACCTCAAGTGTCTGTCTGGAGGTGTTTCTGAAACACAGTATGTATTTCCCAAGAAAAAGCTAGAAATAATTGTTTTACTTTGGAGTTTCTAATACTACTTTCTGAGCAAGAATAGAACTTATGCCATTCAACAAACAGAAGATGAGATGCAAAACTTTTCCTTTTGTGTAGCTATCCTTCTTACATATTGTTGATAAATACATACATTAAAGTTAAATGAAACACAACTTGACCCAGCAGCAGATCTTAAGACAGTACAATAAACACTGAGTGGGTTTCCCCAGTGTTCGGTATGAAGTCTGAGTCATTTCAGTATTTCATGAAGAGTAAATATAAAGCCACAGCTGACCAAAACAAATAATTCTAATGATGGAGAAATCTTTCTGAATTATTTCAGTATCTGAGTGTACTTTGCTTTGCTAATCTATTCTGACCTCCTGCTTGTAGATATGCCTGAGAATTTAGAGAGATTGATGGATTAATAGAAAGATTTAGATAAATTAATGCCATGATAAATTAGTGTGATGCTGGGAGGGGGGAGAAACAGATTTTACGTGTAAAGACAGCAAGTCAGGGGACTAACAGAGAGTGTGAGCTGGAGGATCAGAGGTATTTTCATGGCCTGAAGTGGTACCAAGTAAAACTGTATACAGCTCAAAGGCTCTTACTTATGAAAGAAACCTGGCAACTGGAGAGGATGCAGAGAAAGGCCTCTGAAGTTAAGTACGATAACAGTAAAGAAAACAACAAATATCAGTGGGTGGGAAAGTAATGTTTAGAAATTCAAATATCAAATTAAGGTCTTCCAATTAGTAATCTACAGCGCCTGAGTTGCTCGGGCAAAAATTTTCCAATGAAACAATCACATGAATACATTTAGGAAAAGGAAATATTTCTACATGACCCCAACAGATCTCAAGCACTACCACTGGGATAATTGTCTTCTAAAGAAAGAATAATAAATATGTAAGTAGAATAAAACAGGCCTCCTCTTGTTTTTAAGGGGAAAAAAAAACCCAGTAGACTGTATTTAATTCTAATTTCTATTTGTCTTTCTTTTTCTGAGGTCCAGCTTTTGTGTCACGTGCTGTATTTCTAAACTAATATTCCCTCGTGTTTGTTGACTTCTAGCAAACAGCACTGACCAACTTTATGTTTTGTCCTTCCTAATATCCCAGGGCCATTGCAGTGGCAGCATTCTGCAGATGCTAACATCACTGGAGGAGGGCCTGTTTGTTTTGTGCTGCAGGTGCTATTCAGGCACCTTTGACTGCCAAACTGACTGTCTTGAGTGAAGTGAGGACCTTGCTCCCATTTTCACAATCAGATCCATGTTCCTAACTTTGGTTCTCTTGGTCCAAACTGAGCATACTTATTCATAAGGGAGACAGTGCTCTCCTGCCAAGCTTGAGCAGTCTTGCTTTCTCCAGGTGAAGACCATTGGATTCACCAGGCTCACTGTAAGCAAGAGTACAAGCCCCTGTTCACAGTTTGCGGACTCAGTGGTTGAAGAAAGTCTTATTATGGTTCTATGGTGACACATACAGATCTCCAGAAGCTTGCTGTGCCACGATTGATCAGACTTTGAATAAAATATCTACCACTGGCTCTCTAACAAGCACCCCACAGGCCTCATCTGTCACTGGTTATTTATATCAGACCTTGGAATGATGTACAAGCAGAAGATGCTTGGGGAACATGATATTGATGATCAAGGAAAATGTCCTACCACAGTGGCCATGGAACAAGATCCTTGAGGGCAGCCTGGCACTTGGCCATCACTTTCCCCACACAGAGCACTGCATTAAGTCCTGTGGCCCCACAGGACCACAGGTCAGCTCTCTGCTCATTGCTTCGCTCAACGAAGACACCAATAGCAGTGGAGACAAACACACACATTTGTCTCTTCCATTATAAAACCATTCCAAAAATAGTATTCAGTGAGATCCCATTGGAGCATTATGAAGATGCAGAGCATCTGGTTAGGAGCAAAATCTGAAGAGCCAAATTGTTGTTCTGCTGTGGATCCGGTCAGAAAAAATGTTCCATATTTAATTTGATAGGCTTTATTCTTTAATTAACACATTGAGTGAGCATGCTTTATAGTCTAATAGCTGAAGTTCATGTGGGATCAAAAATGCATCTAATATGTCTGCTTTTAGTTCATTGCGGCAGTTTTGAACAGTAGCAGAATATTTATGAACTCCTACAAACCCTACAGTCAGCTGTAGCTCCTTTTTCTTTCTGAAAACTGCAGCTGACAAGCATCATCATCAATAGATTGGACATGATAAAAATTCATAGCCATGAAGCAGTATGCCAAGTCTGAAGCTGAATAAGGTGACTGGTTTTAGGTACTTGCTTTCCTGGTGGCTCAGTTTTTTCATCCTCAGCTCATGCAGAGGTTATGAAGAAATACATAGGTTTCAAATATTTTTAAGTACTCTTTCATATTTGGTATAAATTTAGAATTGTTGCTTTCTTAACAACCTTAAGGGGTGGCATGAGCAAGGTTTGAAGCTGCTTGTCATTTGGTTATTGTCTTTAACTTTTTATCCCTGTACATACTCAATGTAATTATGATTCTTGGATTACATCCCACATAATTATGATTATTTTATTGCTTTTTTCACTATGTAAAGTTGCTATTATTTTTTATTTTAAAGTATCCTAATGTAGGAGGTAATAATGTAAATACAAGTGCACTTGAATAAATGCAATAAAGTCTTTCTAATTTTTATTTTGCTAAATTCATTCACTGATATAATTTCTAGAATAACTGATTTTTTAGTTCATGACACAGCCAAAAATATTTGGGGCTGACTTAAATGTGTAACTCAGAAAGGGCTTTTGTTTTATTTTCAGTTATTTTTTAGTTAAAATTCAAGTTGAAAGTATAGATATAATACAAATGAAAGAAATAAAGCTATTCCAACTTCTTTGAAATGCTATTTTTCTAGCTTTCTCCTTTCTTCTCTTTTGTCTGAAACTCTTGGCTTAGATTAACCAGTAAGTCTGTCCTTGAAACAGCCTATTTATGAAACAAGCTCTTTATATGAAAAATATCACGTACTGCCCTGCCCTCTGGAATGGACTGTTAGTGCAGTCTGTTCTGAATTCATGTTTACCTGTTCATTTTCTGCATAGTATTACAGTAAACCAGTATAATAACCTGCAATTGTTTGCAATAATTTTCTTCTAATAGAAGTTATTTAGCTTAGAGATAATAGTAAATAGAGATATAAATAAAATTAAATGTGTATGTATATATATAACATGCTAAAATTTTAGTTAAAAGCAGAGCAATTAAAAACCAATGCCACTCAGCTTATATACCATGAGGATGCTCTGAATTAAGTTCATATAAGGGCAATGAAAACAGAAGCCCTGATGATTAAGTTATCCTCTGTCTTCCTCAACCCTATATTCTTCCTGTGGTGAGCAGAGCCAGACTGACCCTGATCAGTCTGCATATGTGATTTCTTTGCTTCTGGAGAGATGTGCCTTTGTTTTCCTTTCCTCCTTCCCCAAAACTGCCCCCTCTCTCCCACCCCCATTTTTGTGCTTGGCTGATATTCTTCTTTAGATAGATATTATGTAGTTAACCATAGAACACCTACTTTTGCCTGAAGCCAGCAGAATTCTCCTGCCTGCTACACCAAATTCTGTGTCCCTCAAGTAACTGTCTAGTTTCAAGTTTTCCAAGACCTGTGAGGGGATGTCCTCCTTGCCAAGGTAAGGGGAGGAACCCGAAGGAACTCTGCCAACCATTTCCACCTTAATGGAGCGGTGTTTATGCAAGCTGTTTCCAGCTTGGTCATAAACACTCCCGAGGTCTTCAGTTTGTAAGTATTTTAATTCAGAATCCCTAAGATGTGTTTTGACTACCAGAGTTAGAAAGTTAAATGACCACAGAAATATTGCACCTCTCCGACTATTAGTCCCTATTCTGGCATCTAGTTTGTGAAACTGGTGTGGGACTTAAAATTTGTTTCAACTGAAAGTATCTGCTAAGAGATTTATCTGTCCTTACACAAAGAAAGAATTATTTCCAGGGTGATGTTTGTTTTTTTAACATTTTATTTATATACTTTGAATAGCACCTTCTTTTCAGACTAATATTTGTGTACCTAATTGCTGCAGGCATTTGTTCAGACAAGCGCCAGTTGTCCAGTGATCATATATAATAATTTTTCTCTGCACAAGTGTTTTACTGCTTTTAATAAAGTCTTGCTTTTTTTAGCAAACTGCCCAGGCCCTGCCACAGGAACCTTAAAAAGGTGTAGTGGCAGGTATTCCTAACTGCAGTTTAGTACATATCGAGGGAATACAACCATAACATTTCTAGTTAATAACAGTGCTGGGCCTTGGGATAGTAAGGGAACAACGACAAAAGACATTGTCCCAACTGGCACCTTTTCTCCTGAATTATTGTACTGTGTCATTTTTAATATTGGGAATAATTTATTGCCATTCCTTTTTTAAGGACTGCCACTTAGAGGCAAATCCAAGCTGACCTCATCGTGAATAAGGATTTAGTGAAATCGCTTCTAACTAGCTGCCATTGTTCTATAATCTAAGACATTAAATACTATGGATATGCATAAGAATCCACATGGTCTAACAGAAGGTAGAGTAAGAACCTAGAAAGTCATTATTTTAGGTCTGTCAGTCCTGTGTGCTCCTCAAAGCCAGAGGAATTAATCCATAGGAATTAATCCATCTGGAGCCAGTTCTGCTCTCACAGCAATTACACACAAATTTAATTCTGTTATTTCATGACTTTTGATTTACTCTAGTGGAGGTCATAGTGTTGTCATTTGCAGGTGATGTTCCTCTGATGGATTAAAACCACATGAGGCAGAATGAAACTTGTCTATCCTTTTGATAGTGGGAAATTGAAAAGCACCATAAAGTTATCAAAATTATATATGTACTAACTATGGTTACAAATACCTGGGGTTTTATATTAGAATTTATTACTTATTTTTGGACAGAATCTGTTTTATAAAAAATTGCTCTTCATGTCTTTTTGGAACTTGTAATGATTTTTGAAAAGTATAAATTGCATGAAAGTACTAAATGGGAACATCTGTTCTGTGGTCTAAACGCTATACATGTGCTGTCATATGGCACCAAGCCCTTTTCCCAGAGGTAGATCTTGTGCACCCAGACTATCCTTTGGAGATGTTTTACATATGTTAGCATGTGGGCATTTGTATAACCGTGTCTTGCTTCAATGGGTTCTGCAGTTATCCTGGGAAATAAACTGCTCTGACTGTAGATATAACTACCTCAGGGCTCCAGAGTCAGTTCTGGCACAGAGCACTCCAGTTCAGTCAGGCTTTGCAGATCCATTGCTGCAGTACTTTCAAAACCTTCATTAAAACTAATGGAATGTTACTTTTTTAACCTCGGATTCCTTGAACAGATTTTAGTCGGGTTTGCTACTTAAATATCAAGAAAATGATGCTTTTTAAAAACAAAAAATGTATTTTCATTTCCTGAAAGCTGTTGCTAAAATCATAAGATTTTAGTCTTTAAAGTACTTTATTTACTCTGAGATGTGAATGAATGTGAAGTTGAAGTAACTTTTTTTTTTTAAATAAAAACAGATCAAAGTTAAATGTATCTTAGAAAATGTAAAAAATATTCCAAAATATCAATACAGAATGAGCAGTGTGTATTAGGTCTAAAGCTAGGATTTTTTTCTGGTCTTCTGAGAACTGATACTTGTGAGCTATAACTTTGGCTTTTCAGAGTACTTAACATGCTGCTGATGACTTGATTGAAGCAAATAATACATACTTTATGACTTTCGTGGTTAACATAGTGGGGTTTTTTTCTGAATTTTCTGAATTTATAATCTCTGCTGCCTTATTATGTTTTTGAAGTTATCTGTTAGTCACTTAACTAGATGTGAAATATGTCTGATCTGTTCATTATGGTAGTAGCTTTGGAGCCATGGTCATCTAAGTATATACATATAACTCTGATTCTGATTGCTGATTGGACAGTCAAAATATGCTATTAAGTCTCTAGTGAGCATAATTTAATTTACTGATTCAGAATTTGTTTTGTTGTAAACATTTCATTATGCATGCCTATAGTAGACTCTTTCAGGTAACTAACTAACTGGGATATTTTCAGAGGGCCACCACAAAAGAGGCAAAAGCCTAATTTGAGGCACATTCAGTTTTTTGTCTGAAAATAGCTTTGTATAACATCTATTTTTGTAGCTTTTTTACTGCACTCCCTAGTGAATCCATTCTTTTCCATCTCTTTCTAGACAGCAGAGTGCTGGTAGTTGGAGAGATTTATAGGATATCTATGGGCAAATGTGCAAGTAGCACTGTAGATGATTTAAATAAAAGTTCATAGAAGCAGCATGAGGAGATTCAAATCTTAAGCCTCTCTTAGAGAGCCATAATACACATCCCAGTGGTAGGTCTCTAGCTGCCAAGAGAAAGTCTGTTTGTGATTGTTGTGTAAAACACAGTAACGGAAGACCTCCATTAGACATTAGTTTAAGTATGTCCGTAAACAGTAGGTCATTCTGAGTTATATGTTACAGACAGAGTTCCCAGCTTAGTGAGTATCACAAATTCTATAGTTCTAAGTCCAGAACTAAACTCTTTCACTGAAGAATCACTGCTTGCAATCTCCAGACATTCATATATGTTGACTATTGGCATAGTTTCTCCAAATGATGCACCATGGTGAGCTAAGACAGCTTTTAGCTTACCGCATTTGATATTATGCTGACAAGCTGAAATTAATTACACATGTCTTGTGTAGCCATCGTGGAACAGACAGTTTTCAATAATTCTTGTTATTGGCCTCTGTAGGGGAAACAGCCACAGTTCTCTGTAGAGCACACTTCCATTAATCACTGTGGAGGTCAAAAGGTATAGATTGTTGCAGTAATATTTGCAGAAGAGGCATGAGAATTTTAAGTGATTCAAGTATCTGACATCATGTAGGAATGTAGAAACAATGAGGATACTAAAATCAGTTAGTTTGATGCTTATTGATGAAAAACAAGCATGCTCTTCCACCTCTGAGGACGTACTGCTTCAGTAGTATCATCCCCATAATTCTCCCTAAGATGAGCATCAATGTTGTGTCAACTGTATTATGTTTTCTATTGCTTTCTAATTTCATCAGTGAACTGGGCCAGGAGGCAGTTTGCTACAACTCAGTAGAAATCTGTGTCACAACTGAAAACCAGCATTTTTTAAAGTTTTAAAAAATATATAGGTTGCAAAAAAACCCACACACCAGTCTCACTAATTCTAATGGATTCATTTTCACAATCCAGTAAAGTGCATCTGCTTTTAGGTCAAATTTTCTGCCCTTTTATATATATATATATGAGGGTTTTGTTTGGTTGGGGTTTTTTTAATATTTTAGCATTGGATATTTGATCTGGTGTTAAGTAGGCAAAAAATCTTGCACCTCTGTTGTTCTTTAATGCATCAGTGTGAACTTCCCCAAGAGGTATTTGACAAACTATGCTTTGTTTAACTCAGATCCATAGCTGAAGAGTTATTTTGTTTTTATAGATGCATTGAATGAGCAACACCTGTGAAATAAGCCAGCCACATGGTACTCTCTGACACTACTGGCCATAGAGGTAGGAATGATGTGTTAGCAGATGCACTCAGATATTTTTTCCAAGTGTGGATTATGCAGTGATAGAGAAGGGGAACAATTTTTTTTAGCCCCAGTGAGGTGTTCGAATTATTAAAAACATTACATGAATTGCTGGGTCTAACGCTTAAATCAGAATTTCAGAGACCTCGAAAAGTGTACTTTTACTAAAGCCAGTGAAAACATATAATGTATTTTCAAAAGATCTAGATCCAAGTGATTTGCATTCATAGTTTTCAGTTGAATCTCTTATGTGCCGTCCTACTTAAAATCCTGTGCATGTATTTCTGAAGGAAGGATTTAGTTTTAGTTTAGGATTTAGTTTTAGTTATTTAGCATTGGAACAGGCTCTCCAGGGAAGTGGTGGAAGTATTCAAAAAACATGTGGATATAGAACTCGAGGATGTAGTTTAGTGGTGAACATGGTAGTGGTGCTATGTTGATGGTTGGACTTGGTGATCTTAAGGATCTTTTCCAACCTTAACAGTACTATGATTCTATGACTGTGGAGCATTCTGTGATTCTGAGGTTTAAATTTTGAGTCACAAACTCTTATTTGTTTTGTGTTTTTCCATTAGAGTTATTCTGTTGACTAGAGAAGCGTTATTTATGAGTCTTATTTGGTAAGGCTATAGGTGTCACCATAGGAGTTCCGAGAGAACTTTTTTCACCATAAGAGACCTTCTAAGAGGTTTCTGGTCCATCTTGGAAACCATTGCAACACCCTGCTAACAAGGAGGTGCGTCATATACACATCTCCCAGGTTGAACTGGGTGGAATATATTGTCTGAAATTGCATGTGTGTGATCATTAACCTGCGAGTGACAATTAGCAAGGGCTACATACCCCTGTGAACTGGTTATATAAACCTAGCTCAGAGTAGATCTGTGGTTTTGGAAAACACTTTCTAGACCACATTCTCAGCTGATGAAATTTGGTCTGGCTGGGTGGAACCAGGCCAGCTTACATCAGACAAGGCTCTTGTCCTTTACTTTTATCCTTCTCTTCTCTTCCCTACATAAAATTTAGCAGCCACTCGTGATGTCTGTATACAAAACAGCCAGCTTTGTGGTACCACAAACTGTAAAAATGTAATGTGCAATATTCACATCCAGTGACACTTCCTCTATTTTTTATTATTTTTTCCATAAAAAACATTTAGGAGACTTAAACAAGGACAACAAAATGCTCTTAAAATGGTGTGTAATATCATTTAGCTTCACCTAGACTCTTTACCATTCTAAAAAATAGTTTAACTGACTTTACTGTGTACAGTTTGCAGTACCTGTTATTTAAAATATTGATTCTTGTTCCTTGTCTTCATACAACTTTAGATTCTTTCACAGACTGTAAACTTCCCAGTTATAAATTCATAGATAATTCACCTCATATTTTAATGAATGCTGCTATCATTTAGGAAAGATTAGGCAACTGTCTGCAGAAATGTCTGCAGTAAATAGTTGCAGGCAAGGAAATAGTCTAGATGTCCTTGTGAGTCCTGCTTTCTACAATTACCTTTACTTATTTTTCAGTCTTTCTAGAGCCAAAAAGACAGAGAGGTATTGAATTCAAGAATAGCTTAGAAGATGACCATTTATTCTCCGTCATCATCTCTTCAATTTTAAATGTATAGAGCAATAAAGAGGCACATACTAGCCTGTGTGTAACAACTAGGTAGCTTGCTGCAGTGTTCGGTAAAAACATATTGTTTATATAAAAATGCTGCCATTCTGAAATAACTCCTGTACTGGCTAACAATGTCAATACTTCAGTTAATTAACTATATGACAAAAGCAAAATACTTAATGCAGAAGTAAGATAGTACAAAATATAAAGAAGCAATGAAGATACTGTAGTATTATTATATCATGATTTAAATTTTTGAAGTCTACACATGAATAAGTTATTATAGTAGAAACATTAAAATTATGAGAATGTTACAAGAGAATGTATTAAAAATCATTCATTAAAAAAAAAAGGAAAATTAAGTAGAGGTAATCCCCTGTGTTTTCATTCTTTAATGTGTTATTACATCCATGAATCTTCTGAGAGAACAACATGGTATATGAGAGAATAATGTACTTCTGAATTTATGGGATTTAAATGTTAAACTTGATAATGTAAAGTACTTTTATCAGTTTTGTTATTTTTGTTTGAATACAAACATTTTGGGGAGAGTTACTAGGGTAATATTTGAATGGGAAAAATGTGAACTACAGAGCGTCTTCTGCCACAGCAATTACAAATATATCAGATTAGTAGATATAAAAAAGGGTAAGGCTGCAGTTTGGGGTTTCATCCATCCCTCCTTTTCCTCTTCGCTCAGTTTTAATTCTGCAAAGCACATGTGAAAACACACTACCTGCTCTGGTGACATTTTACACTCATTTTGAACAGGTATGAGTCGCTTCACTAGATTTTTATGCTCAGTTTCTCCTGCCTAGGTATAAGATGATGAGCAGTTGAGGCTAGGAAGGCAAGTAATAGAGTTTGCACAGTATCAACATTCTGTTCACATTGAAAATGAATAAATATTATGTCTTTATGATATTCTTCACTGACCAAATCTATAGCCATAAATAAACATGCTCAGATCCACTGAAGATAATGGCTGGCCACGTGAGTCACTGCAGAGATGCACAGAATGATTCAGATTGCATTGCCATGAGAAAGTCAAGCTCCTCAGGATTTGTACTATCATTTATATTTTAATTCAGTAATACTTTATTCGTTTTGCCATTAAAAGTACCAGCAGTAGTATTAATCCAAAATCACGTTCTAGGAGCAAATGAGTCTCCCTAGAGACAAATACAAACTAATTACATTTGTACAATATGTTGACTGTTTAAAATACATAATTATTTTCCCTAATTTTTTGAAAGATGAAAGAGTGCATACATGCACGTATTAGGATATCTCTGTGTGGGAGAGAAGGAAATCTTGCATCTAATTTCCTACAAATGTTAACCTGTCTTTTTTCTTTTACTTGATAAAATGCAAGAATGTATTATCATTAAAAAAAAAATAGTTTGGTAGCACAAATGCTTTTGTCTTTCATATTTCCACTGCTATAAAATCCTCTCCGTGTTTTCATGAGTAATAGGTTATCTTTCTCACTATGTTCATGAATACAGATCCGTTCAGAACTTAATTAACTTTAGTGAAAGAAATTATTCCATTCAGTTTGAAACTGGTCAAAGCTCTTGTATATTGCTTTGGAGAGCCAAAAGAGGACTTTTTATGGGACCAGGATCTACGTAAGAAGTAAGCAAAGGCTGTTTTAAGAACATTTTCCACATTCACTAAGAAAAGGTTCCCATGGAAATCTAATTCAGCTAATAGTTATGTTACCCTTTTGGCAACTTGCCTGCCTGGTGAGGAAATATCATTTTAAGGGGTTCCCATAGAAAACTATAGCTTAAATCTGTACTGCAGAGTGATGGTATTCACTGATGCCCTGAAGCTTTTTGTCCTGCCAGTGCAGCATTAGAGAACAAGTGCTTCCTTGTGGGGCCTGGGTACCTTCCTACAGTGAAGCAGTGCTGGAAGGCAACTGCAGCTCGTGAGTTGTTCAGTTTGGGTGTTTTGTTGGGTTTTTATTTCTCTTCAGTCCTACAAAAGAAGAAGTAAAAAAAACCCCAAAAAATCCAGGAAAAAAAACCAAACAAAACAATCCCTACAGTCCTTTGAATGTAATGAAATTTATTTTATTTCTATATATAGGAGAGATAATTTTATAGTGAAAATGAAACAATGAAACAGAAGGCAATGCAAAATTGTGCTTCTAAGTCAACACACATTCTGCCATCTAGTGCCCAGAAGAAATTGTACTGACCAGAAACCCCAAGCACTGCTACTGCTGCGTATCTTTGTTAGAGAACCTGTAGAATGGGCTACAAACCGAACAAATTAAATGTGCAGAAAACTTTTTCAAGCTACTGAAAGTCAGAAATTGATCAGATCTACTGAAATTAATTAATAGTTCAGTCCAAAAATTAATTTAAACGGACTGATTCTTTCTGTATTTCCATAGTCTTCTTTCTTCCTCTCCCCCTCTGCATCCTCTCCTCCCCCTTCACCTGGGACTTACATCAGCATATTGCATAATTTCTGGGGAAAACATTTGTGTGTTGGCACAGAGAGTATGCCATGCTACTGCACCTGAGACAGTTTGCATTAATGCACATTCTGGCTGCAAGACCTTTAATATTCATTCTGTAGTCAAGAGTAATTGAAAACACTCATTTGGCTATTTACAGTTCAGGAGTGGGTAGGATAGTATGAGGCAGAGTGCTGGAGTGCTGTGGGTGAGAGAAGAAAATGACAGTCACTTTGGGGAATCGACTGCCTCTTCTTGCTTTTAAGGTTCTGAGAAACCTTCAGGGAGCTGCTCACCATCTCACCTTCCAGAAGGTTCTATACAAGCTAACAATACTCAGCAACTCTCAGAGGTTTCTTGACATTGTACATGTCCTAAAGGGGTACCCCGAGATGTCTCAGAATCACTTTTTTTTTTTTAGTTCAGAAGTTCATTCATAACCAAGCAGTCATAACCGACTACTATGCTGAAAAATGCCTTTTATTTTTAATTTTATTAACACCAGTGTGTTGTGCACTGTAAATAGCACAACTCATAGTAGATGGTACACCATAACCAGCTCAATACATTCACACTATGAATTTCCCATAAAATGGGACAAAAAATAACCATAAAAGCCCAAACAACATGGTTTATAATGTCATCTAATGACTAGGATGTATATGTAACTATATATGTGTGTGTGTGTGTGTATGTGAAATATTATAAAACAGCCTAGGCATAAAATCTGTTTGACACATACCTTAACTTTAATGATTATCCACTTGTCAAAAAGCAAAGACTAGCCTTGGTGAGTAAAACCTTGCAAAACTGGTATTTTTCTTTGTATTGCTCAGTCTTCATAGTTTGCATTTTTACTCTGTTAACAGATTTTTTTTCTTCTTTGTTCCTACAGAGAGCACATGGCACCTCTCTTCTCTCCTAAAAATGTACTGGCCGCAAGATTTTAGCTTCTCCTTTAAAAACTAAAAAGGTTACTCAATAGGAATAAAAATTCCCATAACATAACATAAAAATAAAGGTAAAGCCAATGGGACTAGTGATGAGAGTTGTAAATAATACACAACTGTAAACTCCAGAATTTCAATTTTTTTTCTTTTTTTCAATCCTAGAAGGCATGAAGCTATATTACATGCCTCGGCTTATATGAAAAATGAAATCATGGGATCATAGAATCATTTAGGTTGGAGAAGACCTCCAAGATCATCAACCTTTGACTGAACAGCACCATGCTAACTGAACCATAGCACTAAGTGCCATGTCCAGTTTTTTTTGAACGCTTCTAGGGAGGTGACTCCATCACCTCCCTGGGCAGTCTGTTCCACTGTTTAACCAAATGATACATCATATCCATATTAAGATATATGCATTCCTAAAATGCTTTGAAGTATTGATACATTGTGTACAGCTGAGGAGAGATAAAATATGCATCTTATCGCAGGAAACCGTTGGGCTTCCATAGCCACCAAAGGACCACTGACAGCAGGATAAATTCTTAAATCAGATGATTAAACCTCAGGTTTTCTACCCTGAATGTCTGGAATATGTTATGATTTGTTTTAAGTCATGGTCTAGTTAAAATTATCTATTCAAGGTTCCCCATAATGCTATTTGTTATTTACATTTTGAGGTATTTGTGAGTGTTACCTTCATACTGTTAGATTATAACACTAAGAATGTAGTAAAAAGTTTTAAATCCCTTTTGTATTTCCAGGCCTAACTTAAGAGTCACACTGGTGGTTTCTAAATTAGGCCATTTACCTGTTTGTTGCTGAAAGGATTTGTTGTCTGCCTTTGTTTAATGAAACAACATGGTTAATAACAATGTTTGCGGTAAAAGCAGAGAAGGACTGTCCTGTATCACCCAAAGAAAATTTAGGACAGACATCAGAAAAAAATTCTCTTCAGAAACTGATGTCTACAAAAATCCCTTCTTCTGGGTTAGAAAACTTATTTTCAGCAGGAAGAACTAGGTAAAAAGAGTGAGAATGTGAAAAAATCATTTACTCAGAATGTCAATTCATATATCCAATCTTATATTCCAGACATCAGGTCTTGAATTATGCTGACTTGACCTTGCAGGACACCGCTGTGCCAGATCCTGCCTAGATTAAGACGGCTCTTATCACCTTTCCCACACAAACAGCCCCCTGAAATTACTGTGCCATTTAGTCATACTCTAGGCTGACTTGCGTTAAAATGCTTTCCCAAGCCAGAAAGCATTTAAATGATTCTCCTCTGTGAAGTATTGAGGAAAAACAAGTGTATAATGGGTTCATCTTCCACAGTCATTACCTGGGATCTGAAAATCGAAGAAAGTTTTATTCTAGTATTTTTAGTATTTATTATAAACTGTGGCAGTCACTTAAGTAAGATTTATATTATAAAATGCTTCATAAAAATGCATTCCTGTTAAGCTTCTTAGATTAAACAATTTTGAGACTGTTGTTTGTACTTATACACAGAAATTGAACATTTCTGATTCCATTACAAAAATGTACTTGACCCTTTTTTCCTTTTCTTATGAGGCCTGCATTTTAATGAGGAATCACCCACGCCAGTACACTGCATTTCCTGGTACCACTTTTGTTCTCATGCAGCATTTGGTTAAATACTTCAGCTGAATATGAAAATGAGAGCATTGCATAAATCTGGTTCCATTTTTTGACAAAACTTACACAGAAATATTTTTAACTTTGTAATGAAACATTTATCTTTAATGTATACTTACTATGTAAATGGTTGATATATCAAAGGGAGATTAGCTGACAACTGCATCTCAAAGACCATCAGCAATAGAAGTGAATTGAATGTGTAAATTAAAAATCTGTTGTTGCTAAGTGGAAAAATGAAAAAAAAAAAAATCGAGGTATGATTATCATGCTTGGTGGTATTTGTGAGTAACTCTGTGGTTGTGAATGGAGCTACGTTGGCTGTCCCAGAAAACTGATCTCCCAGATTTCCCTTTGGCCCTCCACCCGCGGTGTCTGTCCTGCAGGACACTGCATGTGCCTGCACCCAGCATGAGATGCTGCAGGACTGGGACCGGAACATTCACCACCTCCCTGTATGCCTCTGGAAAGCCTTCCTCTAGCAAAGGTCTCCCATTATTGCACTCCGTTTATAACTTAAAAAGTAGAACTAAGTCTTCTGCAAGAATGGTGCCATATCCTCTAAATTGCCTGACAAGCAGAGAGCATGCAGGCAGCAAACTGAGAGTAAACACGCCTTGTTGTAACGGCCTCTTTGGGGGAAAAGCCATGCAAAGTCTCTTGCCATGTTATTAATTGCCATTTAAATGTGTCATTGTACTGCACGTTGTAAAAATTGTAAAAATATTCTAATCATTATGTGCTTTAGAGTATTAACTGTAAAACTTTGGTTATAGTGAGAGATTTCCCACAGAATAAAAAGCTATCTTAAATTAGAGGAGCCATAGAAGAGATGTATTTTGTAAAAATCTATTCATAAAATTTTTAAGAGACGTATTTTGTAAAATCTACTCATAAATTTTTAACACACATATGCATATATACACATATATATAAAATATATATTTGTGTGTATATATATAATTTAATTATATTTTATATTTATTTCTGGGGTGTATTAAAAATGTTGAATATTTAATCCTCAAAATATATTTTATTAACTAGATTTTCAAATATTCTTTTCAGAATGAAAACTGCATTGCTGTTGTCAAATGAATACTTAAATTCATATTTTAAGTGGTGCCATTAATGAATATTTACAAAAAGAAACACTAATTTGGAGAAATACATTAATAATTTACTAGAAAAAATACTCTTTCTGGTGATTGATCCCTTAAAAATCAGTTTACCTTTTATTGTTTCTTTGCTCTAAATAGAAATTTAAACATGTTTAATGATTTATCAAAAAATGTGTTTGCAAATAATATTTATTAGTATCATTCACATCTCATATAATGGGTTTTTAACTTTTGAGGCAGAAAGGTAAGTTTTATTATCTTCATGCCTTTAAAAATTGGGGAGAATTTTGAATTTTGCATTTGCAAGGTAACCTTCCAGCAGAAAGGTATTTTTTAATGTTTATGTTCCTAGTGTTTCAGACACCTTCTGCCTCATCAGAAACTTCATGTGGTGTAGTTGAAGTAGTTTCAATGTTAACCCATATATCCCTACATACGCTTCCTGAATTAGAGTCTCAGCTGAAACAGAATCTTTAGCCCTGAGCTGCGGACAGCTGCGTGTGCCTGGGAGGATCAGAGGGATCTGTGCTAAAGACACAGCAGTCCCCTCTGAGTGCAAAGGACCAGAGAGGGAAAATGACAGAACTGATGGGATAAAAAAACTGAAGCACTCTTCTCTCCCACACTCTGGGCTTTTGTGTCACTGATTTTTCATAGGTTTCCCTATTAAAATCAATGTGGAAGGCAAGATATAACCTATAGTCTTTTTAACTGAGAGATTTCAGAAAAGAAACTGGTCACGAGCATTTGTTCTGCTGGATTCAGCCTAAAAATTAAACACTTCTTTGGCTAAACCATTCTTTTTTCACATTGCCACCATTCCCGAAGATGACTCGTTATCTCTGTTGAAGGCTTCATCAGCCTGAAAGACGAGTGCAGAAATAGAAGTCCTCTGGAGGAGCAGCAGGCTCTGCTGTAGAACAGCAATGTCTAACACTGTCAGTTATTTTCTGGTGTGGTTTGCACTGATTCAGGATACAGGAATAAAATGTCTGCATTTGAATAATTGTTTTCGTCCTGTGTTATAAGGCTGATTTATAGTATGTGTCACTGCATTGAATGTTGGTTCGTACAATAAAATCATAGCGGAAAATCTGCAGACATAAATTTTTAAGTATTTATTAAAAGCTGAGTGTAGCAAAGTTTAAGTTGATGTTAACTGCCATGATCACTTGCCTGACTCTTACCAGCAACTTCCAGGTATGTTTAGGAACATATTGCATGAGACAGTATGTGACTTTTGAGAAATGTCTACACACAAGCTTTCATAAACCTTTATTCTGTCTTTAGAATTTGGAATGATGGGAGATCATACAATTAAAAGTCAGCGACCTCGATCTGTTCATGAGAAAAGGGTCCCTCAGGAACAAGCTGATGCTGCTAAATTTATGGCACAAACTGGTAATACATCAGTTACATTTTTCTATTTACTGTTGTTAATTTTAGCAAAACCACTGCATGTTTCCATAATCTTTTGCTGCATATTTGTCAGTTTTCTAAGCTGATACTTTTTTTGAATCATTTATTTTTTTTCCACCAGTTAAAGTCCATAAATAAAGTAGCTGAGAATTAGGTAGATCATACCAAAACATGCACTGCGAATGTGGATACTGAATCATTTAATGTAAGCATGAATTTCTTTAGTAGTAAAAGCAGTCTCACATGTACAAGACACAGGACAGCTCACTGTGACATATTAACATTTTTTTCAAAGATGATAAAAACATGCTTCAGAATGTCTTTATAAATAGACTGAGGTCTAATCCCAGCTTTAGGCATTTATCAAATTAATTAATTACTGGGGTGACTTTAATGTGCATGCATTCAGCATTTACTATCTTTGGCCCAGCACGACGCTCTATTCTCTAGTTTCCAGATTCGTAATTGCTAAATGAAATTGGCCGTAAGTAGTTTTTAATTGGATGTGCAAATTATCTAACAGTTTTTCATCTAAAACATATTTTCTAATTTTGTTTGAGCAACTTTATCTTCTTTATCTAAAGATACAAAAAANAAAAAAAAAAAAAAAGCAGCCTGTTTACCAGCAGTTACCACAGCTGCCTTTGAGGTCAATGATAAAATTTCAGTGGTGAGTTGAATTAAGCTTTCACACACCAAAACTACTGCCCATTTTGACAGCAATAATAATTCTTGTGTCTGTTGGTAAAATCTCTTTATTGGTACCCTACACACTCCATTCCAGTAAGTTACTGCGTTGAAAATCTTGTGCCCCATAATTTTTGTATGGATTTGAAACAACTTACTCTATATTCCATAGTTACTAACCTAGAAAATATGCCTGCATCAGTCATACATAATGCTTCCAGTTTTTATGTACTTCAGTAAAAGAGCTATGATTGCTTCTAGTTATATTGCATGTTGACTTCCTTAGTAGTAGGGTGCTTTACTTAACAGATTTGCAGAAATCAATATATTAAGCAATCTAAATACACTTATAGCCTATCAGTGTAGATCTGTCTAGTAAAGAATTTAGAAGGACAAAAGTCTGTTTCCTTCCTAATAATCTATAGGATTGCTTTTATGGCTAACTCCCAGATACTACTGTAAGCAAATGTAGTGGAAGAAGGGAGCCTAGAGTTCTCTAGGTCTCCATGCAGTTTTCGTTCAGGGAAGTAGAACTTATCACTTACATACCTAGCTCAGACATAGAACGTTAGTTGCTTACTAGATAGCATAACACGTTTGCTTTTATGCTGCTTCTTGAATTCATACAATTACTCAAAAAATAAGTAAAATTATCTGGATTATTTCCTCACATAAATCCCTAAACCTGCAATAATATCACGTAAAACTTGTGTCTGATAATTTCTAGTCATGCATTGCAGTGCATCTATTATGGGTGTTAGAGAACTGCATTATAAAGGCAGCACTTACTTATACCATCACCTTCTGATAGATTGTGTGTGTGGAGTGGGAGATGAAAGTTCAAAATTATGCAGGCTTGATTTTCAAGGTCCTGTTCTGAAAGCATGTGAGATGTATGAGCATATAGATTTAGATGCCCAAATTTGAGAAAATCTATATTTTCCATGCTGTAGGTTAACACATTCTAAGTAATACTGTGCTCTTTTTGAACATACTAATTTTCATCTGTTCATTTTAATTTTCCTTTCTAGTGATCATTGCATATTTTCTTCACTTCTAATGCATTAATTTTTCTTGCAATAAAATTACTGTGATATCTTCTTGAACTGATTCATAAGTGGTTTTTTCCTAACATATCTCATTAAATTACCCATGTACTAAGAAGTCCTAATAGTAAATGGACACTGAGTTTATGAGGTTTTATATTTTAAGCCTGTTTGATATTTTATTTTGTGTAATAATAAAACAGATGCAAAAGTACAACAAAATGTTTGTATGGTTTAAAAAACAGAGAGATAGGTATAGAAAAATGTCCTGGAAAAGACTTAAGAAAAACATTTCATACTATTAGCATAGTGGACTTAATCCACCAAATTTTGCTGGGAATGGAGTAGTTTAAAATATGGTATTAAAATGTGCATTTTGCTGGTTTGGGGGAGCGATATGAGGCAGTAAAAAAATTACTAAAAAATATTGTGTGAATAATTTATTGTTCTATATTTATCCTTTTATGTGTTTGGACTGATCCTTCCCTTAGGTGTTATGGGATTTAGAGAGTATAATGCAGGTAAGTTTTACACAGATCATTGAGGCCTTCCATACAGTAAGTTATGTTTCCTCTCACATGTCAAGCAGCTGGGGAGAGTAAGGGCTTGGTAGCTTGCCATTAGCTAATTTGAGATTGTAGATTTAATATGATAGATATCAAAATTTAAGAGTTCTCAAATAACAGAAAGCAAGAAGGAAACAAAAAATAGCCATTTTGAAATTTTCATTTCAGAAAAGAAAAAAATGGAAAAATGTAAAGCAAACAATGGAAGATGTAACTGCAGATTATGCAGTCATCCATAAGGTTTATTCTAGAAAATATAAAAGGCTTTATGTGCTTAAATGAAAAATGGTAAATTAACGATGGTGTGATATGTCTGTGAAAACATTTCCTTCCTTTTAAATATTTCAAAATAAATAGTGATCATATTGCAGCAGTACAAAATACTTTGAAAATCTAAAAATTACCACAATATCATCATGTATTTACAAAAGAAAGCAAAGAAGCTGGTGAGATAAATTTGTTATTTATTTTCTCTTGATGTCACTCTTTTTGCACCATACATCATGTTAGTGTGAAGGACCTTCCTCCAGCAAATGTTCAAGCCTTGTATCCTTTATGTATGTTAAAATATAGAGAGAGATTACGCCTTTTGTGAATGGAAAGTACATATACACTCAGAGCTTCTAAAATAGTTAACATTAATTTAAAAATTCATTCAATACAGTCACATTTCTTAGGATCGTGTTGCTGCTATTTTCCATGATATTCCCAGGGTTAAGAGCAACGTTTTTATCACTTTATCAAAAACTTACAATTTTTAATGCTTCATTTCTGTATTTTATTAGCTATGCACTGTCACCATGTCTTTGCTGGATAATGGATAACTTACACTGAGTATATATGACTGTTTTACATAATGAGGAACGTCTTGAGAAAGATAGTTTTAACTTTTTCTGCTGTTTGACCTTTTATCTAACCCATTATAACAAAGGTAAATTCAAACTTCAAACATGTAGGAAAAGACTTAGCCTAGAAACCTGTAGTAATACATTCTTTTTACCATGTACATAGGACTTATATTACATATTTTATAATTTTTAGTGTCCACCCACTTATTAAATATTTTTACCATGTTATATCATCTAACCTGAACCCAAGCCATGTAACAGCCTAATCAAAGTGCTAAATTCATATTAGAAAAAATATTAAAATATTAATCAGTGATTGATTTTATATTTTTTTCACCTAACAAATAAAGAAAATTACTAAAAAATTCGCTGATGAATTTTGTGTATGTAAAAAGCTCATAATTTTGTCCTTGAGCATAGAACTTTTTAGAATTGCATATAATTTTATGAAAAGCAGAGGGATTTTTGTGCTAATTACAAAACATTCTGTCTTGTTGCTGAATAAGAAGCACTTTTTTTTTTTTAACCATTGAGTAGCCTCAGAATTGCTTGTTAGCGGTCTAGCAAAGACCAAGTTTCACGCTTGACCTCTAAAAAAAAAAAAAAACAAGAAACAAACTCAAAAATAGATCTTGGACAGATTCACAGATTCTTGCTATAAAAGCACGTGTTCAAGGAATAGTATGTGTTGCATTCTTGAAAGACAGCACCAGAACCTTCCTGGATTGAAGACAGTCTCTCAATTTTGATCAGTATCAAAACTTCCGGAAGACTAGAGATGTATTGAGATAACTAAAATTTTAAGCAAGCTTTTCAAGTCTGCAGATCGTATTACGCCACTGCTCTTAAAACAGAAAATCCCACTTGTTTCAAAAAGGACATACATTTAAAAATCAAGCATATAATAGAGGTTCCAGCATGCCATTTTACATGCTGATTTTTAGTGGAAGAAACTGAACATCAATGCACAATTATTTATTCAAAATGTTCACTGAGGTATATTTTCTTTTTTTTTTTTTTTTGCATTTGCTTTCTGATAATACTCAAGGGATCTAGTTTTCTGAACATGAATTCCTTTGTGAAAGGAATTCCAGAAGCATGTGTGTAGCTGTTCATGGGAATTAAATTCATGCATTCTTTCCAGAGCATCCATGCAAGAGGACTTTATGCATTACTTGCTTTCAAAAAATAAAAATATAATGTGCTATCTCTCAACAATAAACAATTTTCCGATATTCTAACATACAGTATTAATAAATCACATCTGACAATTCTGAACATGGTGGTATGTACTATGCAGTAATGAGGTCTAGCACACCCAAGAATTTAGTGCACATGTAGGTCAAAAGCAAGGACTAGATCTGTGCAGCAAATGATTAAACCAAAGTTACCATCCCACAGTTCAGGTTAAAATTTACTAAAGTGTTTTTCATTTCCAGGGAACTTCTTTCAAATCCTAGATGACTCTCTTCCACTGAAGAAAATTTAAGACATTAGGGGATTTGTTTGTTTGGGGGTTTTTTCATTGTAATTGCCTTAGTAGTAGGGTTCCTTAAACTGTTACTGAGTGTTAATTTTAGAGTGATAAGTATAAATTTCAAGGGTAAATCCTTTGCTATTATATGAAAAGAGTTTTCTGTGTTCTTTTAGCATCCTGAGGGCAGTGTTGTTTTTGAAATGTTGAAGGGCAGTAGTTCCCATAAAGTCATAAATGATGCTTAGAGATCAAAGTGTTCTCCTCTGACAGGCATTACGTGACTGCAGCACTGTAGGTGGTTTTGTTTTCTATTCATTGCACATTTTCACAGCTGCTTTACTCCATGAACTTTTAAATATTTATTTTGGTGTGGTATGTTTTTCTTTGATTTATAAGAGCAGATGATAATGAGCTTCAGAAAAAAAAAAGAGTTGTGTCATTAATACTTATGTCTATATTCATGTTTGTTTGTTGTCTTGAATACAGGTGAATCTGGTGTTGAAGAGTGGGCCCAGTGGAGTACCTGTTCAGTTACTTGTGGTCAAGGGTCGCAGGTGCGAACCAGAACTTGTGTATCACCTTACGGGACACACTGCAGCGGCCCTTTAAGAGAATCAAGGGTTTGCAATAACACTGCCCTCTGTCCAGGTAGTGTTAGCAGACAATAAATAAAATTGTGGATGTTTTTTAACTGTCTAATGATAAGAATTTGAAACTATCTATATTTTTTTTTTAATTATTAGCATGGATTTCATCGGGACATTTCAATTAAAGCAGAAAATTGTAATTTTATTCAGCTGTGAAATTTTTTTATATATGTTGTTATTTTTTACTTTCAGAACAGTCAAGATATTGAACAAGAGCCTCTTTTTTTCCTGGCAGTTTCAGATATATTTTCAAAAAGTTTATATTCTTTCATTTTCACTCAGAAAAGGGAAGGTAGCATGAGTTCAAAAGACAAACTAGGGAAGAAATCCAGATCATCAACACATTAAGAAACAGAGTCTAATTTACAGGGTGGGTTAAGTTAACATACAGTATTTGACATCATTGTGTAATTGTTTCACCATTTAGAACAGTCTTCTAGGCAATGGGGCAGACAATGTTCACTGCAGTTATGTTTTCATGGACTTCCCTTTACATTGTTCTGGCAAGAAAGGGCAGCTGCTCCCCATCAAAGGAAAAAAGATCAGACAAAAGCAACTCTCTTATATCTGACACATGGTAAAGGTCATCAGTATCTTGCATCACAAGTTTTCCTGCTCCTTTTGTCTGAGAGATCTGGACATAGTTGGAGTTGAGCAGTGGTTATACACTAAGGAGAAGAGGCAGGCATATTCAAGTTAGTTGCTGAAAGGACGTGTCTTTCTTTAGACTCTACCTGTGGATCTGATTAGTCTGCTACAGGAAGCAAAAGGGAACACATATGCCCCATGACATTAATTTTCCTCTGCTGTGACTGAAATGCAAAAAAA
>VWZG01004110.1:265297-346128 GCA_013396735.1 Grallaria varia | reverse complement strand
CTGTTCCTGAGGTGTTTTTTTTTTTTTTTTTTAATATAATGCAGATGGAATAGAATAAGATAATTTTAATAAAGCTAGCCATGTAAGAGGTGGTTCTTTTTGACCACTTGTACATGACCAACTAAAAACCTTTCATCAACTGAGTTGTTATCCCGTGGGTTAAAATCTTCCCTGAATAAAGCTTGACATTTTCTGTCAGGTGCAATTTCTCAGAAGTTAGCTAACAAACTTTTTATCTTAACATCGTATCTGAAATGACAATTTTTCTTACTTTTAATGAAAGGCAGTAGAACTTACCTACTTGCAGAATTCCCCTTGATCTTGCTGATGAATTTGTGATAATATGCTAGGGATCTGAATGTCCTTCTGCAGCCTTGTAACTGAATTTCACCTCAGGAAATGTTATTTTCATCTGTACAAGAAAAGGGTTGTATTTGTAGAAACTGGGCAGGTGAGATGTTCCTTCAGGGTGAAGGAAACCTATATATGAGAAGTTCTTTCACAGTGATGAAAAAAAGTGAGAACAAACCACAAAATCTATTTCTTTTGTAATGTTGTGAATCATTACCAATGATACAGTCAAATGTTATAGAGTTTCCCCTTCTAGACACCCTTCAAACAGACAGGGCTGCAGAAGCAATTATGTGATACTGAGTGTGATGTTCAGTCTGGGTAGTAAGTCTTTGGATTTTTCTTAAATGCCAAACGCTACCATAGTTCTCATCACTACATTCCTGTTCTCACATAGCCTAATTTAAGCCTGTGTGACTGTTTTTATTTAAGCAGAAGGAAAATAAAGAAGGGGTTTTTTGCAGTATTTTTCAGTTTTTAGAGAACTATTTTACCAATGTATATGTGGAATTGTCTTACCAGTACATACTTAACTATAGTACATTAGAGAACCTTCTGAAAATGTAACACCAATTTTTTCTGTCAAGGGACTGCATATGGTATGTAAGCTCATATGGATATTATACAGCAGTTTCTCCTACAGTAGAAAATATTTAGAGTAGACAAATATTCATCTTCTATGATTCTTTATATTAATTTTATGAAATATTTGTATATAAAAATATTGGTATATGTTTGCAATTTATTGTGTACTCTGAAGGTATCTGAAGTTTAATGAGTGAATATTTTTCTAAGAGTGATGTATGTATTACTGTGTCTGTTAAATCCATGAATATGTTCATGTAAGGAAATGGTGCATATCTTTTTTGCTGATGTGGTCTGGGAATTTTTGAGGAGTATAATCAAGCACGTGCTGCCATATTTCCACCAGAATTTAAACAATTGAAAAAAATTATAATTGCCCCAATTTATAATGAGGACACAGTAATCAGTTATTGCAATTATTCCCATAATTTCAAAAGAAAGCTTAATTTTCATTGTTTTTGTTTTTTAGAGTTGCCTTGATACAGAAAGCATATGCCTGATTTTCACAAAGATTGGCCTCCTGAAAATCAGGGTTATTAAAGATATCAAGTCAGTCATTGAAAATGTCATAACTAACTTCTGAAAAGAGAAGCCATCTTTCTTAAAAGAGTGAAATAACAGAATCTGTGGTAGATTCATTTAAAGATTAGAGAAAATGTTCAAATATATTTTAGAGAAAATATGCTTTTTAAATTGAAATTAATTAAGTTTTTTAAAGTATTTATTTTCTGATGGTAAGAATTGCCTGTGTACTGATTTCCTTGAAGTTGGTAAAATAATTCCCATTTAAAATATTGTTCTTGTTTATTTTGAAATCCTTCTGTTACTTGTGTGTCTGTTTCTGGTTAAAATCTGTCTGGTTTGTTGCAGTACATGGCGTTTGGGAGGAGTGGTCACCTTGGAGTTTGTGTTCATTCACATGTGGTCGAGGCCAAAGAACTAGGACAAGGTCATGTATACCTCCCCAGTATGGGGGAAGATCATGTGATGGACCTGAAACACAACACAAACCTTGCAATATTGCACTCTGCCCTGGTGAGCTCATATAGAAACTCTCTGCTTTGTTACAGTGCATTTGTTGTGGGTTGTTTGTGATTTCTTTCATGGCCCTTTGCACATAGGAAAAAAAAACCACATTGTCCAAAGTGAGTGGTTGGGTAATATTTTTATAATTCTGACTGTGGTTAAAGTATAAAATCAGGATGGTAACTCTGTTTAAGATATTACACAAGCAAACAATTTTTAGTTTCTTCAAGGTACTGTCTCTGTAGGGCACAGTATCCTGTGTAGTAAATTTTGATTCAGGATTGGAGAACCAAAAGGCAAGCAACTTTCTGAGTGTGTCTTAAAGAGAGACTTTCGGAGGTCACACAGTTTGTATCTGTTTGAATTAAGTTTCCTTAGAGGTTTACAGTAATTATTTATTCATCATACAATAAGCATATTTGAAAAACCATAATATTTATGTTAATTTATTCAAAATGGATTTTATGTACATGTGTACAAACAGAAAAGCTAGGTCATTATTTAAGTACCAGTTAAGCCCTTATGGTAAGGATTTTAAGTGGCTTAATTCTGGAGTTATGTACTAAATCAGTTTCAAAAAGCTATCACTAACCAAACATAAAATGCATGGGCTTCATGTTAAACCTTCCACCCACTAAAATTAAAACTAACTAAAAAAAATCATATATTCTTTCAAAATAGATTTTTAACTTTTATCTATAAGTAATGATTAATTTAGACCATTTTTTCCAAAACTTATATATACATATATATGTGTATATAATACCTGAGTATTACAAAAAGTTCAATGACCATAAAGAGATTTGTATATAATAATCACAGAATAGCAGAATATGCTGAGTTGGAAGGAACCCACAAGGATCAACAAGTCCAACCCTTAGCACTGCATAGGACCATCCCAAGACTCACACCATGTGCCTGAGAGTATCATCGAAACACTTCTTGAACTCTGTCAGGCTTGGTGCTGTGACTACTTCCCTGGGGACCCTATTTCAGTGCCCAACCACCCATTGGGGGAAGAACCTTTTTCTAATATCCAACCTAAACCTCCCCTGTTACAACTTCAGGCTATTCGCTTGGGTTCTGTCACTGGTCACTGCAGAGAAGAGATCAGTGCCTGCCCCTGCTCTTCCTTTCACAAGGAAGCTGTAACTGCAATGAGGTCTCCCCTCAGTCTCCACTTCTCCAGGTTGAACAGACCAAGTGACCTCAGCCGCTCTTCGTACAGCTTCCCCTCAAGGCCCCTCACCATCGTCACTGTCCTCCTTTGGACACTCTCTAATGGCTTATATAATATATAAAATAATAATAATTTATGGTTATTGAACTGATTGTAATACTTGGGTATTAAAAGAGTGTCAAGTAGCAGGGATGTGAGAAATTTCTTTCATGATTTCTGTCTGACAGTGTGAAGGTTGCCTGTGCAGTGGATTTGTTGAATATCCACAGTTCACAACACTATCGTAAATAGATTCTCCATGACCAGAGCTCTTCCTGAAAAGGACCGATGGGCATTTCATTAACAAAGGGTTGTTTGATGATTTGAAAACTGAGATGAAGGAAAAAATAGAACTTAGTGCTTAAAAAAATTAAAACTGTATTTCATAGATTTTTATGAAACCTGAACCTTGCTTTTCTTCTGGCCTGCAAAGCATACTCCAACTTTAGGACAAAATCCATGGAAAAGTCTTAGTGTTGAATGCAGCTGCAAATTTTTTGAATTAATCCAGTTTTTGGCCAAACTGGCAGCTATGCAACTTTACATGTGTGTACACCAAAGTAACTAACATGATATATGAGAATGAAACAGAGTTGTCAACTAGAAAAATGCCAAATAAAACATCAGAGAAGAAATTAATGCATTCAATTCACTCCAGTATTGCAAAGAAACACAAAAGATATTGTACCTAATCTGTCAAAATAAACAATTATTTGAGAATTCTAGATTTTGAACAGTCATTTGTACCTAAATGACTTTCAGAAGAAGTTATATACTGTTACATTTAAAAATAATGCTTTAAATCTTTTCTCGGTGTTAGGGTTTGCTGCAATTTGCATGTTCAATTTTATAAGGAAATCTTCATCTTGAATTCTTTTATTTTTTAATGGTATTTTTGAAACAGAAAACTCACATGCTATTTGCTCCTAAAGATAAAGGGAGATGTATGAAATATATATGAGAAGCCACGGAATGAGTTTTCTCCAAAGACAGTGTAATAATTGATTCGATCTTTCCTACCCTAAATAATACTATATAGCAATGAATAAAACTGAAGAGGGTGCATTGAAATGTAATTTCCGCAATGTTTTCCTCTTCACATAAAGCTTTTATGATTAATGAGTGGAGCTAGCTTCCATGTTTGGAAAGATTTCTATTTTCTGCTGAATAAATTATCAGAGCGCAACTTCATAGCTTCAGAGGCTTCTGCACTGAGAAGCGGTTCAGAACCAGGCATTACATAGAATATTTAATATAGAACTTTAGGGAAAAGCCTCAAAAAACTCTCTTCCTTCAATTCACTGTTTGCTGAGATCCTGCGCATTAGAGATGCAGACAGTGTCTTTGAAATGTTCTGTGGTTAATGTCTGACAGTAGTAAAATGGTTCACCTCCATACTTCATTGAACAGTGATGCACCCATACAGAACAGTATGTTTACAAACTAACTTAAAGATTCTGCTTCCTAGTTTAACTATCAACACTGTCAGCTTAGGGAGCTGCTATTCCAACCCTCCTTCAGAGGAATCCTGAAAACAGGGATTGGCAAGTGCTCCAAGTGAAGTTCCTCATTTTCAGCGGTGGTGCTTTTATAGCACTAGTGGTTTTAAAACCAGGTTTTCAAGGATGAGTATTAATCAAAATTGTATTGAAACCTACATTTTAAGTTTATGTTGGGTAACTGCAGAGACAATGAGGCACTGATGATTGCTGAAGAGTATATGAATGCAGGATTCTGAATTAGCACAATTAGTCATAACACGTTTTGTAACACTTGCCTGTTTTCAAACATACTGTCTAGTCCTATTATCTATTATAGACTATATAATTTTTCATTTTTATGGAATCTTAATTGGGTTACGTTTTTTATTATCTTGGGTTTTAATATTTTCATTTACCTCAAGAAGCTGTCTGATACACAACATTAAAAATAACAATCATTAACCTTTACTTAGAAGACTGTTCATCCAAACTCAAAAGCATGGGCTAATGCAAATTACTAAATACAGAACTGATCACCATATCTTTACTGTTTAGACATTTAACTTGCCAAATTCAGAAAGAAGATTGTGCAATATGCAAACACAACAGCAACCCGATAAGGAAGGCCGGCTGTTTCTGTCCTCCTGTAGAGATACATTTTATCTCTAAAGAGTGTCAAAGAACGCGGATAGTTTACCTTACAGGGGGGATGAATGACAAAAGTGTATCCAGCACTGTAAGTATAGAGCAGAGAGATGGTGAGTCAAAGGGGTGACTCCCGTTTTCCTATTCAATTAAAGGCACCCAGTTTCATGGTCAGGACCAACAATCTTGTAAGCTGACTCATCTAAACTACCACTGCAGCTCTAATAAATCACTTCAAAATGCTCAGGCTTTACATCATACAAGACTGGCCCTCACTTTTGCCTAAAAAGACAAGACCAGTCTGTTGTATATGGTCTTGTTTTTAATAAGGTCCTTCAAAATGTATGTGAACAAAATCATTATTTGTGCTTTGTTGTATCAGTGTACAGTTAGAGGAAACGGAATGCTCTTTACTTGAAGAAAAAGGAAAGCAGTTTTAAAGTATTTTAAAGCAGCTCACAATGTCAGCTGCTGTATTTGATTGCTGTAAGAAACCAGGCTGGGCCCAGCCCGAGGGGCTGTGGTCACCTGCCTGGCCGCGGTGGTAACTCTGCTGTGTCCATCTCTTTTGTGGCCGGCGCGGCAGTGGACGGACAGTGGCAGGAGTGGAGCTCGTGGAGCCAGTGCTCGGTGACCTGCTCCAATGGCACCCAGCAGCGCAGCCGGCAGTGCACGGCGGCCGCCCACGGCGGCTCCGAGTGCAGAGGGCCCTGGGCAGAGAGCCGGGAGTGCCACAACGCCGAGTGCACCGGTGAGTACCCAGCGCCTCGTGCGCGGGGCGGGGGCTGCGGGCGCGCGGCTGCCGCCCCCAGAGGGAGGCTGGCACACGAGGAGCCATCAACTGACATACAAGAAGTTCCACCTCAGCATGAGGAAGAACGTCCTTATATTGGGGGTGGCAGAGCACTGGAACAGGCTGCCCGGGGCAGTCATGGAGTCTCCCTCTCCGGAGATGTTCAAAACCCACCTGGATGTGTTGCAGGGTAACCTGCTGAAAAATGCACCTTGGAAGGTTGCATGACAGGCTGCTCATCAGCTTTTTGGTTTTATCGCTGTTCAAAGGACATTCAGCAGTTTTGGGCAGACTAGTTTGAAGCCTAAAAAACTATTCCATGAACCTGGAAAATTAATGTATACAAACCATTTCCTTTTGCCCTAAGACTACTTTCATGATCCTCTGACAGTAAAAAAAGCAGCCTTCCAGGGTGTGTAGATGATGTGTATACTTACCTTTAAGCCTCATTTTCTCAGTCAGAGCATGTTAAAATCAAGATCTTAAAGCATCACATGCAAAAATGTTTTTATTTAGTTTTTTTAAGGATACTTATACCCGTTGTAAGTATGGATAATTACTGTACAACAACACTATACATGTAACTTAAAAAAAAGATGAATGTTGATTTTACTGCCCCGGTGAAAGTTAATGTATGTCAGTTCTTTTTATTCTGTCTTGAGATGCCAGTCATTTAGACAACAATCCCTTATTTAGGAGACAAGTAGAGACTTCCTCATTGTCCATAAGCCCACATGTACTGTTAGTTGTATCTGGGGGGGCTTTCTTTTCTTACCCAAGTAAAGAACACCTATATATTCTGCTGATATGACTGTCATCATGTCACCACTGTAATTATATTTTTTCAAACAGCAAATGGTCAGTGGAACCAGTGGGGCCACTGGAGTGGCTGTTCCAAATCCTGTGATGGTGGCTGGGAGAGGCGGATAAGGATCTGTCAAGGCGCTGCTGTGACTGGGCAACAGTGTGAAGGAACTGGAGAGGAAGTTAGACGGTGCAGTGAGCAGAGGTGTCCTGGTGAGATGAAAATATAATTGCTGTTATTATTTAACACTACTTTACTGGCGTACTTTAATGGACATCTTCAGGAAAGACAAGATCAATGTCCACAGAGCAATAGCTGTAAAGAGCCATATCTGGCCTTGCTTTGGACAAGTCACTGGTGTTTTTCTCAGCAGAGTTGTGTTTATGCAGCTAGGTGTATATTAGCCCAACTGGATATATGAGTACTGCATCACATTTTAAATAAAGCAAAATACAATAGTAAAAAAAGTTATATGGAAAATATTTGATTGCCTAGGAATGCCTATAGTATTTGGAGTGTCAATGATTTGCCACAGAAGTTGTCCTTGAATGCACTATTTCTGACAATATGAGAGCTGGTTTTGTAAATAATGGAATTCCTTCTATCCAGTGTACAAGTGCTATCTTTGTAATACACTTGGAGTAAATTCCAGTGCATAAGGGAAAAAGTGAACCTTACCATAGTGTAGAGAATCAATGAATACATGAGCAACATTTTCTAGAAAGGAAAGTAATTTAAAAGAAAAAGACACATCTTTCCTCTTTTAATAGAATGCTTAAATATATTACTTTGCAGCACTTTTTTACTTTGCCCTTCTAACAGATATAAGTATTTCTCACAGAAAGCTAATAAAAGTGTACTTGTGAGCTTTAAAAATGGTGCATAAAGAAGAATAACTAATGAATGAAATATATTTACCAGTAAAGACACATTGTTCTAAAGTATGTGTTGTTGGATAGGTGAAAAATAACAAAATAAGGTGTAAGTAGGGTAAGGTGTTTTAGACATTCAGTTGGGAAATTATGTGATCTGAACTGCAAGCCAGAAAACCGCAAAAAATCAATCTAGCAATCTGACTTTTGGAAGCTTTAGGTCAGGAAATGAGAAATGTATCAGATGTGAATTTTATGTTATCAAGCCCACATTTTCATGGAGAGCATGTTTATCCCTTGACAGCCATCAAAGAACAATTTTCAAGGTATTTTCAGTACAATAGAACTACAAATCTCACTGCATTTGAAGAACAACAAAATTATTATTTGTAGTTATAAAGTTAAAACACTATACTGTAGAAGTTAACCGAATTTTACTTGCTTTTTAAATGATCTCTTTAATTTTAATAAAATGTTCATTATTTGAAAAGCAGTACAAAACAGTATTTGTATTGGATTCCTAAACAAACTGTAATTTCCATAGGTAATGCAGATATCCCCTATAAAAGCACAACAATAATAGAAGATTAATATGAATCTTCTCAATAAGCAAACATTCAGATGAACCAGCTTCTGCTTATAAAAACATACTTGAAATCATTTACATGTGTGTATTTAAAAGTAAAACCATGCTGCTGCAGTCCAATTTTCAAAGGTTGCCACCTGCTGTTAATAAAATATTTTACAGATGTATTTTCAAGTCAAATGCACCCAGAGCTTTATTCACCATTTGGTAAATTTTATTTACTTGATTAATTCCAGATTAAAACCAGTATGCTTAAAGAAACCATAACCTAAAGCACCTTTTAACAAGCTTAAATATGCAGATGATTATACATGAACAACAGATTTAATTTAACTGCTTCTAGACTGACATTTAGTTAAGTGTCTCAAATTTAAATCAAGTGGATAATTTACCAAAATTTTATAAAATTATATACAGATTTACACTCTGTAAAGACCCAGCAAACCTAAAAAGTATTATACAGAGGCAATTGTTCAAAGTATAAGCAAATGTCATGATTTTTATGCTTTTCTTCCATAGCCCTAAAATACCTCAGAAAAGCTGTTTTTTCCCCAGTGGTTTCTTTTTCCATGTAAACCATTGAGAAACATGAGAAACTAAAATGTTGATTTTCTTTTTCTTGTACTAGCATTGCTTTGCGTAAGACCAGATCCTCAGCTCTGTAAACCTGTGTAATATTTTTGTAAAGGGAATGAATCTGCAGCTTCTTGTATCACTCTGAGGTCTATAGACTAACAAAAAGTTAAATTACAGCTGACTTTAAACTGTGGAAGCAAAAGGAGAATACAGCCTTTTTCTGTTATGATGTCTGATATTAATAAGATGCTATGCAAACAGAGCTATTTACTTAACTGACTGAAAATCTTGAGTGGACATTTTGTAGTTTGACTTCTGCCTTCTCTGAACATTATACAAGATTTTCTTCAGTTTCTTAGTGATTCTCTTCAAATTGTCTAAGCAGGGACTGAACTGCATTTTTAGAATTTGAATATAAGCAGCATTAAGGAAGGCAGACTTAGAACTATTACCTGAAAGCTGATTTCACAAACAGCTTGATTTCTGGGCAAATTTTGAGTATCTTTCTTTGTGATTTGTTTTTATTCACAGTTATAAATTTTACAACTAGATTTTTCCTTCCATTTTGTAATATTCTGGGTATGAAAAACCAAACAATATTTTGGTTTCAGTAATTTCTCCTTTGTTGCATTCCAAATGTCTAAAGTTGAATTTCACTCCTAGTAGGTCAGCAGTACTCTGCATTCAAAGTATTTTTCTGTGAAGGATAACTTCATAAAATTGGAAAAATATCAGAAAAAGTCTAGATCTGGTAAGCAGATAGTCACTCAGTCACCATGGAGAATTTACTCAAGATGAATGCACACTAGGTCTGTCCCATAAGAATAATGAAGACAGCTAGGTAACAAAAGAAATTGAAGTTGATATGTAATAAGTAGTTACATGGCAAGTTGATCAGAAACTTTTAGAAGAATGTGTAGGGGAAATAAGGTAATTTCCATCAAATGTGTCATTAAAAACTGAGAGGTGTGAGAACCAAGAACAAAGTACAACATTATTCAGGATAGAAGACTTCTGCAAATTTATTTTTATAATAATAGAGTCGTGTTCTTATGACAGCTTTAAGAATATATTAGGCTCCAATAATACAGTATTGGCTTCCAGAAATAATTAATTCTGTAATAGTTAAATCTATATTGACTCTATATATGTTTCCAATATTAATGTTTTACCCAGATTTTACTCAAACGAGATTCTCAACATTTTTCTCATAAGCATATTGCCAGTGGTAGAAAACCTAATATAGGAACTGTTTAGACCAAAATATTACTGAAAACAGTGCTAGACTATCTTGTTTGTTAACAAAAAGACAGCAGTGCACAACTGCTACTGCTGGCTACAACTGAGAAGGCAGAAGATACAAATAATTTGCAACAGCTAAATAATAGAATTAAACTTATTTTTATTTTGTCTCTGATTACAACACTATTCTGTAAGACATTCAAAATCTTTTTTTCTATTGCTTTTGTTTATGATAATTTTGCCTGTGGCATTGAATTAGGATTCAAGAAAGGAGCTGTAGTTCTACATTCATTTGAGCTAATGTGTGCTTTAGACTAGCTTGCTTCACCCTTCCATTACCCTTTCCTTGTTTGTTACCTGCCTAGGTAGATGGTAAACTCTGTGAGGTTGTGTGTGTCTCTTGCTTTGTCTGTGCATTGTACAGGGCTTCTACAGATCCCAAGTGAGTTGATTGCCTCTTGTGCTTCAGACCATTGACTTTGTTGAGTGTTTATGCTTAGGTGGGATGGATTCAGACCTATCATTCCAGGAGTATAATGTAGTAAATTTGAGTACATGCTCTGAGTGGGAAGATATTGCTGAATAACATCATCAGTGAAAGAGATCTGGTTTTTATTTGCCAATTACAGCAAATTTCCCTCAGTATTTGCTGTTTACTTCTAAATTTTAGCAGTTCTCTGTGAATTTGTAGAGCAAACATATTTATCTGTGGGTGTGCTACGAATAAGTTGTGCCATAGTTACAGAAATACTTGAACTGGTCCTGAGCAGAGCCAGCTGGGTCAGCAAGGCTTTTTATCATATCAGATATGATACCACTACAATGTGACTATGTCTTCATAACATGGGTTGGAGCCTCACAGATGCTTTAATGTGGGTAGATGTCTGATGAGTAAGCTCTGCCAGATACACTTTAGCTTTTGGAAGAACTGCTTTATATTTTTTATGCACAGCATTCCTTGATCCAGGGTATTTGTACGAGACATTGAAAAGCCAAGGGTCAGCCAGCAACCAGGAAAGCTGCTTTGCCTGGGCTAAGTGATACCAACTTCTGACTTGCTCCCGCACCTCTTTCCTGGTAACTCTGTGTCTTGAGAGTGCTTTTTACTTTGAACACAACACACAGGGGCACAGTTTATCTCTTACACTAGCCTAAAGTTGAAATATATTCTTGAGTTCTGAGAGCTGTAATGCAAAAGCACACTAGTACCCTTCCAAATAGACAAGAAATCTCTGATATTACCTGTGACTTGCTAACATAAAAGAGAAAATACAGTGTATGCAAGTATGCATATAGATGTATATTTGGGTTTTTTTTGCAGAAAAAAACCACATTTGGCATTCAGTAAGTGGAGGAAAATAATAGTTTTAGTTCTGAGAATCAACACCTAAAGGGTTGATTAGTGAACACAACATGTTTGTAATAGCCACAGCTGCATGACAAATATACTTCTCAAAGAGCTCTAAGCTCTGGCAAATTTATGTAATTTATAATATTACCTCCTGATTATGTTAATTTACACTTCCCAAAACAGAACATTTCTTTTGTTTATAAGGTCATAATAGAATGGTAATTGCATTTGCTTATGTCACCAGATGGCTTATGTTTATCAAAATCTGGCTTTTCACATTGTAACACTGTCCTGATGTGTTTGCTCTTTGGGCATATCTGAAGCAGGGCTAGTATTCTAGATTATGAACATAGCTAACTTTCTTTGGGTTTTGCCATTAATGGATCTCTTGTGTTTTTAGCATCACCAACTGTCTTGATTTACGATTCAGGAATGCTGATGGTGAGACAAATTTAGCAAGCAATTTTTCAGCCCAACTGTGATTCATATTAGTATTACTGAGCCATCTGCTAGGTATTCTTTGTCCTCTACAAGAGAGGGTACAGCTTTGTGCAAAAGTCTACTCAGTTCCCTTGCTCCCACTTCCGTCAGCAGAAGTACAAAATAGGGAAGATGGACGATTTTATGGGTTAGATAATGGGATGGGCAAAATCTGTAGTCTACCCCTGCCTCTGCTAGAGATTTCCCATGCTACCATGGCTGAATCACTGAATTACCTTCTGCCTTATCACACCATCTGCTAGACTGAATTTCGTTTCTCTTTTCTCTTTTCTTGCTTTGTAACCACTTTGCTGTAATACAGCGGAGTTACATATTTTTCCAGGAATGTATATAATAATAAAAAATTCTTGTCTTTTCTCTACTGAGCTTGGAATGAAAAAGATTTCAGTGACTCACATGTCACTGCTGTAAGTTGTGAGATGACTTCAGCCAGATGTTTTCTGTGTTAATTTAATTGACTCAAAAATCATAAACTGGGAATCTACAGTAAAATACAAAGAGCAAAAGGAATCTGTAGTCGTGACTATGAGAAAATAAAACATGAAGCACTTGCTGAATCTTTTTTTCCCAATGCAGTTCTGTTACTACGAAATTGTGACAATATTTTTTCCCTTTAAATGGTATTGTGATAAGCAGTAAAAGGTTATTTTGTTTTATAGCCACTCAGTCCCACATTATTGACTATACTGGCTTAATTACCAACTTGTACTGAAACACATTTCAAAGAAATAACCTGCTTTTTGGTCTTCAGAATATACAGTGCTCATTCAGCACCTTTAGCACATTTAATGTTTCAACTGTGGTTTCAGAACTGATTCTTTGACATACAGATTCAATTTTAGAAAAATATTTACAAATTTTAATGTAAAATAAGCATCATAGCTTATGCCATTTTAAGTATCATCTTCTGATAGGTGCCTAATGTTATTGATCAAAATATAGCAACAAGGAAAGATTGAAACCTATTAAAATTGCAGCTACAACCTGAAGAGTGCTTGTTTTCTGGAGAAAATAAAGGCACAGGTTATATGAAATAAATCTCACAAAGGCAAATATACAAAAATTGCAGAGTTCTCATTTTCACATTTTTGTACTTCAAACTTAAAATTAAAGCAAATTATGTTAATGTACACATCTCGAGAAAAAATAGGATAAAATTGAATCCTTGCTTTTTTGATATGAAATACTGTTTTATGTTAATGTTTCTATTTAAATTCTCATTTATAAATGACAGCACCTTATGAAATATGTCCTGAAGACTATTTGATGTCAATGGTGTGGAAAAGGACCCCAGCGGGGGACTTGGCATTCAATCGATGTCCTCTCAATGCCACAGGTACATTATTACTTTGAAATGTTATGATGATAAAAATAGAAGTAATATTTTGCATTGTCCTAGATAAATCATTACTAGACTCCTATAAAAATGTATATCTGTGAATATATCTATATAACCCCCACATATTTACTTATGCACATGCATGCATATGTACGTATGTACGTATACTGTCTCTTATAGCTTACATATATGCATGGGATATATTTATGTGTATAAACACATATGTGCATTTTATCCAGATCAAAAAAGCTGAGGAGAAATCACTTTCTTGCTACCTGGTCCTACCAGGCAAAGTGATGAAAATTAAGCAAAATATAAAAAATTTTAATTAAGAAAACACTGATAAAAAGTGATCAAGTAAACATTGAAATGCGTTTTGTAATCTTATACTAATCTCCATATACTGACGATCATTGCATGGAATTGTTTTGGTGTGTGCTTTTAAAATAGTATGGAATGTAGTTTAAATAAGGTTCATTGTTTCCAATTGCTTTGACTTATTTAAATATTTTCTGTCTTCTTTGTGTCTTTCAGGCACCACTAGCAGACGCTGCTCTCTCAGTGTTCATGGAGTGGCCTTTTGGGAACATCCAAGCTTTGCTAGATGCATATCAAATGAGTACAGACACTTGCAGCATTCAGTAGGTGCAAAGCCAGCTTTAGTACTTGCTCTGTTTATTCATTACTAATTATTGGTGCGGAAAAAAAAACAAAAAACAACTTACTTGTTTACTCATAGATTTCTGATCAGAAGTGCCAGGAGGAAAACATACCTGAGAAAGAATAATTTTTATTATTGTATTAGGATCTTGTATATTGCTGATGTTTGTGAAATAACCTTTCTCTTACTGGAAAAGTGGAAAAATGAATCAGATTCCCTTCTTTCATGTCCACTGTGTGAAATCTTTATAGGGGTAATTTTTGCAGAGGTAAGACATATTTTGGTTTATTAGAAAACAAGATAGAAATAAATGAGATTTTCTGTAAGAGTGACTTTCTGAGAATTTTATAATACCCTGATTTTTTTAATTGCAGACTAGGAAGCCAGGAGCAATATTTCTTTTTGCTATCAAATTTAGAACTTCACCTTCGAATGTAACAAGGGGAAATGATTATAGGGTAAAGCTATTGCAGTGTCTTGGAAAAAGTGAAGTAACTGAAATATTATGCATTTTTTTTTCACTATGCCTAATGGATAGTTTATTTGCAAGGCATATGCATTATACATTTATCTACTTCCTAAATATGTTTATATGCATAGATGTAATACACTCTGAATTAGAGATATACCTCTGGTGCATGCTAGGTATATCCATTACACTCTATTTCCATAGCTGAAGCATTTAGCAGGTTAATACTATAGTGGGAAGTGTGCCTTTGAAGGTTCTCATGGACAGTGGTTTTTGCCTGCATGATATATTTTACTGACATTCTTATTACTCTGCCTCCTTTTCCAAAGGCCACTGCTCCATTTATCATTCAGCAGAGGGACACTAATACACCCCCATATTTTGTAACTTCCCAGCCTCAAAACCAAGTGCAACATTTCTGTAACATGTTTAAAAATCATTGGTGGCTTAAAAAGCAGTAGTCTGACTGTCCTCCCTCAAATCTGGATCACTACTTAGAGAAGATTTTGATGAATTCCTTTGAGCTGCATTTCTGTTTCATTAGATCCAACTTAAATGAGGCCTAGGATTCAGTTTCAGGGAAGGTCGAATAAAGAGTAGCTTTTAAAATAAAACAGAGTAGATTGTCAAAGGAATTTTCCCTGCTACATAGAAACTTTTCTATTTTATATAGCTGTCTGTATGTTTGTCTTTCCTTTTAACATTCATGCTCAAAAAAATGTAATTGTTTTATATTTAATATTTTTTAGTATTTTATTCTTTTGTGACAGCTGCATATATATTACGTCTAAGCTGGTTTGCAGCTCAGGCAGTGGGAAATGCTGTTTCATGCTATTCTGTGGTTTGATTTAACTGGCTAACTTTTGGTGAGGCACTGATAATTTTTCAAGAGTTACAAGTCCAGCAGGAAAGGGTCATTGTTGAACAAAAGAAGGCATTTCTAACCCAGATCAGATTTACTTTTCTTCTATATTTCGATTTTCAAAATATTAAATATGATTAGACCACACTGTGAAACATTCCTTTTGCCAAAGAACATTTAAAAATATGTAAAGCTTCTTTAAAATTACACAAACACCTAAACATATTTTAATGATGCACAAAATTTCAGTCTAGTTTATATGCCTACAAATTAAAGGAGAAAAGTGGATTTCTTTTACGCTTGGAAGCTGTTCTCAAAGAAAACTGGGCTATCTTATGTCTTACTGCTTCTCAAAGTGAACAACACAGCATATTTAAAGAATCAGAGAAAAAAGAGGTAAAGACCTATAAGGTCATCGCCCAGCAAATGTAGGCTTGTCCCCCCACGATACATATGTCAGTTCCATAAAGCCCTGAAAACAGGGCTTTATAAGGAAGCTGTTGACAGACGGTGTTGCTATAATAAATATGTGAGCTTATGAAAGCATTTATGAGACGTCTTAGTGTGCTTAACTTACCAATAAAATTATTTTACCGACTCAGACCAGGACTGGGGTGGGTGTCCCTCAGTTCTGTGAATGTTCCCATAAAATCTGAGCTGAATTCCTTTCATTTTTTTATCTGAAATACATAAAAGAAAAGTAGGTGCATAGTCTTCAAAAAAAATAATGTTCCTGAAATTGATTTAAAGCATTGATATGCATACATAGAATATTGAATACATTAAAGCATAGAATACAGACAAGTGCCTGCCTCTTTGCCCTCCAAACAGGCCACATATGATCCAAGACCAGCCCAGAAATCAAGTAGTAGAATTCACATGATGCTGTGCCTTAAGAAAATACTCTCTAAAGAAAGGTGTTTCATATGACTGGAGCCAGAGAATACTGCCTTGGCCACAGACCCTTCTACTCTGGCTACACAGGTGCTGGACTGGAAGCTTACAGTTACACTAGCAAATGAACTATTCAGAGTGACTGCCCAAGCCTAAAAACCATCCTTGTAGCCATTTACACTGTTTGCCTGTTGTATCTGTTAGCATGCTCCATGACATCATTTAAGACCATAACAGTGTGCACTCTCCCAAACAATGCCTACCATCCTTTTGAGAATAGCATAGCAGAGAGACCACTGTCAGCAGGCAATAAAAGCATAGTTTTCTGGGACAGAGGAGGGATAATGAGTTTAACTTGAGGGAACCAGAATTCTTTGCAATACATAGTGTAGAATTTTACCACATAACCATTGTTGATTGACCCCTGAAGACTGTTTCCTTACTGTGTGTACCTACAGTAGGTTCATTATCTCCTGCACAAAGCTTCTTGTACTTCTACAGTTTTCCGTATTACTTACTTGGGGGTGACATGCGACAAATTTCAACCCTTAATAAGCAGTACTAAAGTAGCAGAAACCCAGCTAATGCTGTGTGTTCTTCCGCTTGACTCAAGGCTTCTATTGACCAATATGGTAGCTCTGTAAAACATGCTAAAATGGCACTATCTTTTAATCTCAAAATCCATTTGAAAGTCTGTTTGCAAAGATGAAGAGTCAATAAAGTTAAAAATACTCCCATAATGCTAAAGTTAATATACTTTGCTCATAACCCCCCAGCACCATGAATAATTTAGGTTTTTTTCCAGTCACTTACAGAATGTGCCAGGCAGACTTACAGACTCCACTAAGGGTAGGCACGCCCTGAAACTTCAGATGTAGGATATGGCACTTCAGTAGAAAGCAGGGTTTTTGACTGCTTAAGAGAGACTGGCCAGATTCATGCACCACTTTTTGATACATGTATCATTATTATACTTGATATTCGAGTCCAACAGTATCAGAGTAATTCCCAATCTTAAATATATCTCCTCAATACATGCTTGAGATCAGTCTGCACTACATCTTCATTTTTTATTGATGGGGAACTGAGTGAGACCAATTAAGCAGGAAATTTGTCTCTAGTCTTCTTAGTTAGCGTCTAGCCACAATTCCTTCTTAATGTTCCTACCTCTTCATAGGACAGCCCAGACAATCCCTGTCATGGTAAAAAAAATATAACTACAAGGCCTCTGAAGAGACTTATGCACTTGAGCATGACAAAATCGTAAGAGAGATGGTTTGACTTGTGAAGATCAGCAGTCACTTTAAGTCTTTCAAGGGCACAGTGCCCTACACAATTCATGTGTAGGAGCTTGAGTAAAAGCAGTTAATAGACTTATTCACTTCAACTATGTCACAAATGTACAGCTTGCACTTCTGTTTGTTTATTTTACCTTATGCACTATGGAATACAGGTTTCTTTTAAAACTAGATCTCTTTGAATAACGGAACCAATTAGTCATGAATAATTTATCCAACATGTGGTACAAATCAGTCATCAAATGAATTCAGCAAATACTGTTTGACCAGCTTATACAGCTGGTTGACTAATATGAAAATTTATTCACTGAACATATTAAGGGACAAAAATGCCCAAATCCATGAAATAAACCTTTGGGAAATTATGTGCTTAGCTCTAATAATAATACTTAAAGAACCTAATTTGGATTATTCTTCCTAAAACACTCTAAGTCAAAAATGCAAAGTGATAAATAGGTATACTTTGCCTCCTTGAATAATAACCTAGAGGATCAAACTATAACATGATGAACCTAAAAACAAACGTCACAGACTATATACCAGATTTTTATTTAGTTTTCTTGCACTGTCTTAATGTGCTTGCAGTACCTGCAGCTTTGCAGAAATAAAGACTAAGAAAATGTTCTTTGCCAAGCATGGTGTTTCAGGACTGCTACCAGTCATTCTTGCAGCTAAGAATTAATATTTTGCCCAATGATGTGCAATATTTTAAAAGTGTTCTTGAGAAAGGGGAGATAACAACAAAGAAATTCTTCCAGTGTCATTTTTATTGTGGGTAGAGATGAAGTAAAGTCATAAGGTTTCATAAAATCTAGTGGCAGGGAATATCCTTCCTTCAGTTCCTTCTGGACAGTTCTTGGTCACATACTGATTGCCAGATTTTAGTTAATAGGGAGGAATTTCCTTGCTTTCTCTAATTCCAGATTAAATTCTTGGAACTGGGAGGATTTTTTTCCCTTCTACTGGATAGACATGCTTTGGGTTTTCAGACGATTTTGCCATATCAATTACTGCTATAGCAGAAGTTGTGGGTGTTGCTAAAGCCTATTCTCCCTTTCTACCTTTGTCATGTAGTTCCATTTTCTGAAAACTGAACTTCTTTGCTCTAACTAACATATTTTAATCTCTTTAAAGTGTGTCTGTTGCTATCTTAATGAACTGTTATATGTAGAAAGGCAGATTAGATGATGATCTAATGACCCAAACTTAGTCTGTATAATATTATGAAGTATGCTCCTCATTGCTAATTATCTTCTTTTGAGCTGGAAGCAGAAAATTGTCTGCCTAATTATTTGATGTAGAATTTTTTACTTTAGCTAGTACTTGGTTAATTTGGACTAGTGTCTTCTGAGCTGCAATTTGGGGGGTTTTTTACTCTTTTTTTTTGATAAAGACAGCAAAGTCTTTTCTGAGGCAAAGACATCTATTCATACTGTGATTGGATATGAGTGAGTGCATGACCAAGAACAGAATCAGTGATTAGGATCCCACAGGCCTACTGCAGATGGTATCCAAGAAAGAAAGTCACAGACATGCCTCAAATAAGAGTTAGTTTTACTTTCATACTCTCTTGAAGCCTATTAAATTTGGTATACTACAAGCATTTGGTACACTACTAGGAAGCTAGACCCCACCATTGGGATTACCCTACATTATTCTGCTTCCAAGAGGCATACATAAAGGCTTCTTCATCTCTTCTTAATCCATCCTACAGATAATAGCCACCTAAATAAGAAGAATCAGAAAAACAAACAGAACAAAATGAAAAACCCAACTGAAACATAAATCCACTCATGTCCTCCCCAACTGCCCAGAACCTAAAAACTGAGAAACCAAAGACATGGATAGGAGGAATGCAGAAAATAAAAACGAGATTAGAATAGTTAAGTATGGAAGAGCAGTGAGTTTGCATAGCATATGAGCTCTTTAGGAATTGAATATTGAAGCTTTTATGACCATTTTAAATTAATAACATTAATGAATAAGATCTCACCATGGTGTATCAGAAAATGATTTTGTGAAAATGGAGAAAATACGTGAACATATAAAGCTATTTCTATCTTCTACTCCTTTGTGCATACATATTAAGTAATAGGATTTATTGAAGTACAGAAAAATATAAAAATTGTGAAGGATCAGCTTAAAAACTATTAGTAATGTATCCCTGTCTTGCCACACACTGGAATAGCCCTTTTGCCTAAAGTGAGGTTTTTCTCTACATGTCTTTTGGACAATCTAGTTTGGAAGAGGTTTGTAGTATGTCCATAAATAATGACTAAAGCTAAAGCCTATCATCTAGAAACTTTGTTTCTGAAGGTCATGTCCAACATTATCAGAAAACCTCTACTAATACTGCCCATTTCATTAATCTATGTAGCACAGTTTTCTAACCTGGACGATGAAGTTCTATGTTAAATTGCCATGATAAAAATAAGGTAGTAATTTGTTGGAATCATAGAAACATAGAATAGTTTGTGTTGGAAAGGACTCTGAAAATCATGTAGTTCCATCCCCTCCCGCCCTTGCCGTGGCCAGGGACACCTTCTACAAGATCAGGCTGCTCAAAGCCCTGTCGAACCTGGCCTTGAGCACTTCCAGGGATTCCAGGGATGAGCATTCACAGCTTCCACTGCCTCACCACAATAACATTAAAGAATTTTTCCCTAACATCTAATCTAAAAGTACCATCTTTCAGTTTGAAGCCATTGCCCCTTGTCCTGTCACTACATGCCCTTATAAGAAGGTGCTGGAAGGCTGCTATAAGGTCTTCCTGGAGCCTTCTTCTCAGCTAAACTGTCCCAGTTCTCTCAGCCATTCCTTACAGGAGTGGTGCTCCAACCCCCTGATGATCTTCATAGTCCTCTTCTGGACTTGCCCCAACAGGTCCATGTCCTTCTTATATTGGGGCCCCAGAGCTGAACACAATGCCAATTTGAGTGATATTACACCTAATATAACATGCATTCCTGCAAAATGTGCTGCTTTTTATGAGAAAGTTGGAAAACTAAAGTATCTCTTAACTCTTGAGAGTTATGAAGGGAAAATCTGCATATGAATTATCACAGTGATGTCAAAATATTAGCACTTAAGAAGGAGCATGGGAACTTAAGCAGTTGAATCTTTACATATCAGACTAATGATATAGCCATAAAAATGCTTTTCTGCTGCTTCTGCTCATACTATAATTTTGTTTCCACTTTTTCCAGAGCACTGTTATTCACAATTTTGCAAGTGCTTGGGTAAAATATAATATGATAAAAAGAACTCTGAGGTGCATAATGTATTGCTCAGCTGCAGCTCATTAGAGATGATTTTGTTTTTCCAAATTATATTACAAGGGCAGCATATCAGCCTGTCCATGTACTCCTCACTGAAATGACTGCTCTACTCTGGGGAATGAAAGGCTTCCTCCTAAAAAATTTACTGCTCTTCTTTTCTCTTCTTTTTTTCCTTTTTTTTTTTTCTTTGGTTTTTTGTTTTGTTTTGTTTTGCTAGTTTAGTGCTTAACCTCTCTTCTTTTTTTCCTTTTTTTTTTTTCTTTGGTTTAGTTTTATAGATTTGAATGCGGAGGCCTCAATAACAACAACGCTTTTGTTCTGCCTCAGTCTATACTTACATCGGTATACGCCCAGAATCTGTAGTAGCCAGCTCTGTTTTGTCACTTCCATTACCTTGACTGAAGAATGACAGACTTTTCACTCATCAGAGAACAACTGATCAAGAGATTGCAACCATCAACAGTTTTCCCCTGTCTCACTAACATTTTTGCATTCTATACAGGAGAAAGATTAAAAATTCAGAAAAAAAAAAAAGAAAAAGTAATGACTTCAGTATCACTGTTGGCTTGATGGTTAGGGTACTCATTTGGTTCTGAGACACCTCCACCTGCTCTGGCCTGCCAAACATGGGATGAAATGAGAGTTTGAATGTTTTTAACATCGTGTTATAAAGTTAGTATTGCTTCTTCTAACAGATCTGCTTCATCTTCTGTAAATAAATACCAACGTAGAGAGAAAATAACCCCATCCTTCAGGCAGTCATAAGAAATGTCCAGAAACCAACTGCTCCATCCCAAATGAATGCTTTCTTTCATAACTGTCTGTGTAACAAGAGGCACCAGAAATGAGCAACGTAGGATCAGTAGAGTGAAATGTGTTTAAAGCTACTCTGGTACTTTCTCCGCTCATGATATTATAGTGCGTAATTTCACCAGCATATACATACACCTTAAAATGGCCTGGCTGAACAGAGAGCTGTGGCTCCAACTCAGAAAAAAAAGAAGACTTTATGACCTTGGGGGAAAAGGGGCAGACAACTCAGGAGGACAAGGGTGTCATGAGGTTATGTAGGGAGAAAATCAGAAGGGCCAAAGCCCAACCAGAACTTAATATGGCTACTGCTGTAAAAAAAAAAAAAAAAAAAAAAATTTAAAATGATTCTATAAATGCATTAGCAACAAAAGTGGGGCTAAGGAGAATCGCCCATCTTTACTGGGTGCAGGTGGAAACAATGATGAGGGATGAGAAAAAGACTGATGTACATAATGTCTTTTTTGCCTCGGTCTTTACTTGTAAGAGCATCTGTTCTCCAGGTACCCAGCCTCCTGACCTGGAAAACAGACACAGGGAGCAGAATGAAGCCCCCATAATTCAAGGGGAAACGGTCGGTGATGTTTTACACCTCTTAGACACACAAGTCAACGGGTTGAAATGAGATACATCCAGTGGTACTGAGGGAGCTGGTGGAAGTGCTCACTGAGCACTTATTTGTCAGCAGTCCTGGGTAACGAGAGAAGTCCCAGTTGACTGGAAGTTAGCAGCTGTGGTACTCTTCTACATGAAGGGCCAGAAGAAGGATCCAGGGAATGACAGTCCAATTCAGCCTGATCTCAGTGTTGGGAAGGTCATGGAGCAGATTATCCTGAGTGCCACCACATAGCATGTGCAGGACAGCCAAGAGTTCAGACCCAGCCAGAATGGGTTTAGGAGAGGCAGGTCCTGCATAACCAACCTGATTTCCTTTTATGACAAGTTATAACCCCGGAAGGAGGGAAAGGCTGTGGATGTAGTCTGTCTGGACATCAGTAAAACATTTGGTACTGTCTCCCATGGCATTCTCTAGGAGAAACCAGCTGCCTATGGCTTGAACGGGTGCACTGTTCGCAGGGTAAAAATCTGGTTGGATGGCTGGGTCCAAAGAGTGATGGTGAGCAGAGTTATATCCAGTGGATGACCAGTCGCTGGTGGGGTTCCCCAGGGTATTGGGTCCAGTCCTGTTTAATATCTCCACTTATGACCTGAATGAGGGGATCAAGTGCACCCTCAGTCAATTTGCAGATGACACCAAATGGGAGTGTTGATCTACTGGAAGGCAGGAGGGCTTTGCAGAGAGGTCTGGACAGACTAGAGCAATGGACCAAGGACAGTGATATGAGGTTCAAGAAGGCCAAATGCTGGGTCCTGTACTTGTGTCACAACCCCAGGCAATGCTACAGATGTTGGGCAGAGTGGCTGGAAAGCTTCCTGGAGGAAAAAGACCTTGGGATGCTAGACAACAGCTGGCTGACTACAAACCAGCAGTGTGCTCAGGTGGCCAAGAAGGCCAATGACATCCTGGCCTGTATCAGAAGTCGTGTGGCCAGCAGGACCAGGGAAGGTGTTCATCCCTTGTACTTGGCACTGGTGAGGCTACACCTCAAGTCCTGGGTCCAGTTCTGGGCCCCTCACTACAAGAAATACATTGAGGTGCTGGAGCATGTCCAGAAAAGAGCAACAAAGCTGGTGAAGGATATGCAGCATGAGTCTTACAAGGAGTGGATGAGGGAGCTGGGGTTTTTAGCCTGGAAAACAGAATTCTCAAGGGGAACCTCAGTACCCTCTGCATCTGAAAGAAGGTCTCTTCTTCCAGGTGACAAGTGACAGGATGAGAGGAAACAGCCTCAAGTTGTTGCATCAGGGGAGGTTTTGTTTAAACCTTATGAAAAAAATTTTTCCTGGAAGGCATTGTCAATCTTCGGAACAGACTGCCTGGGGAGGTGATGCAGTCCTCATCCCTGGAGTTATTTAAAAGACATATAGATGTTTCATTTGGGACCATGGTTTATTGGTGGACTTGGCAGTAACGTACAATGGGCTCGTGAAATTTAGCATGGAGTCAGCCTTGGCCATATTGACTACCATCAGGGGTCCACTCTGGCCTCCAGTTGGGAGGCATGGAGACACACCATCCATAACGCTGCTGATTCCTTGGAGAACACACGCAGAATCAGTCTCGAGGAGAAAAGACAACGCAGAAAGAACTGTGCCTCACCAGCACTGCCTGTGGAGACTTTCTGCTGCACCTTTTGTAGCCGGACTTGCCTATCTCGCATTGGCCTCTTTAGCCATCAGCGCGCTTGCAGCATGCGTGGGTAGAGCCCTTCCCAAATCTTCATTCACGAAGCCCAGCCGTGATGATGATGATTAAAGGTCCTTTCCAACCTAAATAATTCTATGATTCTATGATCCTGCCAACATATACATGCACCTTAATCTTAGAGATGCTATAAAGTAGGAGAAAGCATTTACCTGCTTTTCTGCACAAGGACATCAAAATTTAATTCAACCTGGAAACACAGCTGAATTCAACCTGGAAAGTTGCTTTTCTTCCTTTCTGCTTTTGAATATCTGCTTTTTAATAGCCAACCAATACCACTGGTTAAATTTAAAAAAAGTCCCCACTGTCACCTGAGCACACATAATAATTTTTCCGTGTCTGGAACACACATTTATAAAAGAGTAATGTGTGTGTTAAATGAGATCTGCTCCTGTGTTTGCTGCTGCAGCTGTGTCTGCTGCAGCAGTGAGCAAATGAGTGGTCCCTGATTGCATTGATATTCCAAACCAACTCACACTGCAGCCACAGGTGAACTTCACTAGAGCCTGGCCAAAGGTAAAGCAATAGAAGGCCATTTAAGAACTCAAAATAATTCATCTCATTTTCCCTTACAGTCTACAAGCACTGCAAGGAACCTTCACTCCAACTGAATGCAGCATTAACTGCAGAATGACTGCAAGAATTTGGCTTAGCAGCTAGAGGCAAAAAAGTGGTCACAGCATCTTACACTTACAGGCATTCCCTTGCTTTTTTGTCCACTACTTCATTTGCTGCATCCTCCAACCATATTTTAGCTCAGGTTTGTTAAGTATGTGAGGCACAAAGGATTTTTCTCTTGTTTATTACTTCATGCAGTACTCCCATGCAGAAATTAGAGCTCCCTTGTAATGCTAATTTCCTTGAAGAAACTATTTTGGTTTGTCCTGCAAACAGAAGTGAATGTCATGGGAATGACTGTGTAGAAACAAAATCAAATAAATATAGAAATTGGTTAAAGTCAAATAGGCACATAAATTGAAGCATTAATCAGAGCTTTATGTTTTAGGGACACATACTTACCAGGATGACCATGTAACATGAAAAAAGAAAGACAACTCATTTGTAGTATGACCCTTTGTGACCCCTAGCCTCAGCCATTCAGTCAGTATGGAGAACCAGGAGACTTTACCTCAAGCAATGTTATGTCTGTCATAGAACGAAAACAACCCTCTCAGAGTCGTCATTCTCTTTTTCCTCTCAACTCTTGCTCTTGTCAGGTTACATTACACATAGATAACACAAATCTTGAAGACATGCCCTCTGGTTAAAAATTGAAACGACAATAACAACAACAAGATCTCTCACACAGCATGCCAACGTGAGCGGGATTTAATCACAGATAATTGGAGCATTTAAGAGCAGTACTTACTAAAATAATAATAGAAATCTTGGTCAATAAACACAATGATAAGTATAAGAAAAAAAAAGAGATCTGTTTAATGATAATTCATTCCTCATCTCTAGTAATTTGTTACTCTTATCTATTTAAAATACCTATTAAAATATTTTGTTGGATTCATGCACAAATCTAAATACTGAAATTGTATAATGACTTTGTCTGTTACCTATTTAGTGTTTATAGATCAAGGACTAGAATTGACAACACTGAAAAAGGAGCTATGTAATGGGATAAAGTGGCAAAAAAAAAAAAAAGTCTCTTGAGCAAAATAGTAGAAATATTCTTGTGAAAGAGAGTAGAGAAAAAAGGTACAGAAAGAGCAACATCCCTCTGAACTCTTCACATTCTTCTTCTAAAAGCATTTTTGACCTCTATGGGTACTAGATGATTTTTTTTTAAAGATTCTTCTGTACACCTCATCCCATATAGAAGAGCACATACAATTTCTCTGACATCTGTGCAGAGATTCAGTTTGCTGAAGATTAATGTCTAGAACAGGACAGGATTCTGTGTGATTAATCTGGCTTCTGTTCTCTAAAAACAAATCACTGTTTTGAGGAATAATTTACTTAAGAATATTTATAAACATATGACAGTGGGATGACTGTTTCTATGTAGTGAAACAATCCTCATTTTTCTTTTCATCAATATAAATTTAGAATAAGTTCCTTAAAGTACAGGGTTGCAGTGATTTCAGCTGAGTACACAGAGGAAAATTGAAAGAAAGTTACTGCAAAAGTTGGTGCAGCAGACTTCACACCATGAGTGTATAAGTGCAGGAAAGTAAAAGTTCAATTTCAGGGCACTTAAACTTTTCAGGTTAGGGTAAATTATAAGAGGCTTTAGCCTGGGTGTCAGAGCATTTGCAGGGACTTGTTACAGAATTATAGAACTGAAAAGAAAATCATGAGAATTTCTTGAACTTCTATCAGAATCAGCTATACTTTTTATTCCAGTGTTTTGTTTTTCTTGGCTGTTATTAAGGGTTCCAATGTGGAAGTCTGCATACTCTCTTCTAGCAAACTGTGGTACATCCTTTCCTTTCCAGTTGAAAAGTTTCCTTAATTTATATTCTTAATCTTCTTTGACACTGATTACTTTTTTCCTTTTCTATTATACAAAAAGGGAATATATGATTGCCTTCCTCTTTGCAGAAACTCTGTATTTAATTGTATGTTACCATGACTGAGATTGAGACTACTAACTAATTTCACTGATAAAAATGTGGAGAATTATTTTGAATTGTGTTAGCAATGTCCTTCATAAAATCCTGAATGTATAGAAAATAAAAATCTTTTGCATGACATTAAGTTATAAATATTCAGATGCATACCTGAAGATGCATAGCCCTATCTTTAGACTTTATTCTGTTTCTTTTAAAAGATGGATGAAATAATATTCTAGAACACTGAAACAGCCTGAAAATAAACATATAAATTATAAATAATTTATTATATTGCGGCAAAATAAACAGAAGCTCTGTGCTAGAACAGTTAAAGGACTGTCTACTAATTATCAGAAAAAATACAGACTGTAATGAAGTTTTTCTCAAATCTGAAAGAAAGCCGTTTTTCACAAAATGATATCACATTATAGGTGTGATGTGAATATTCTTACAGCTTCTGCATCTCAAGAGTTTATGAAAATTATTTTATAAAATATTAATGTTGTGTTATGGAGGTACAAAGCAAAGTGGTTAGCAGATTATGAGCAATTTCAGGATATATTTTTATTTCAAACTGTCTTTTTTCACTTCTATATAAGGCTTCCTAATATGGGTTCTTATATTCCCACTACTGTAAAATGTATTAATGACATCATTAGTAATACCTAACCATGAATCCAACATCATCTTAAAAACTAATGAAAAAAGATTGATGGTATAGCTATTTTTCAAATTAATAATTCTTTTCAGTCTTTTATAGGTTTCTTGAGGTTTTATTGTTTACTGTCCTAATAAACCACATCTAGCTGTTAAGTTTGCAGTAATTATTATGCTGTAATAAATTTTTACTCCAATGCCGGAGGCCTAGGAGATCTTACTTTGTAAAGAGGCATTTTTATTATTTCATACTTTCTGATAAATCGGGGAACAAAGGCAGTTGGACCCTGAGTCAAAGTCCAGTTAAACATTTCAGTAATTTTTCACATATGCAGCCATACAGTGCAGGCAGCTAGAGGCTGGGCTGACAACTGAAGTGTCAGTTTAACAGCTGCTTCATTTCACTATCTCTCGGCTCATAAACTTTATTTTTAATGAACCTGCCTGTAAGACCACTAAAAAATGACCTTCACGGAAAACCAAAAGGACCTGCAGTGGTGACCAAAATAGCTTTCTTGGGCAGTGTAATATCACACTGACCATAGGACAGAAAATAAGCAGTATGGTCAGAAAGACCTTATACTAACTACTGATGAGAATGTTCTGTATCTTCCTGCAGAAAGATTATTGTGCTATCTGTGCTAGTAATCCACTACCTTCATCTCATACTAGTCTGGACATTTTCATTGGCTTTAATAGTATTGCACCACTTTACATCAACTGAGTGAATGGCCTGTGATTTTAAAGCTGTGTTTAGGAGGTATAAGCTGTTTTACAAAAAAGCAAATTCATTCTTTCACTTGTTATAACTGATAATAAAGCAGCTCTTAATTCATACCCTTCCCTGCATATTGCTAGCTGGTCTTAGTCAAAACTTTCTCCTAATGAACTCTAATTTTCACCCACTTTCCTTGCCTAAACACATTGCAGCCTTCTGTTTTGTTACGGTATTTCTAAGGGTATGCTGCTAATCTTCCTCAAGGCAGTGTGAGCCTGGAGGGGTAGTTGAAGACCAGGGAAAGGAACTTCTGGGTTGGAGCTTGAGAGAATGAAAAAAAAGGTGCTCTTGAAGCTGTGTATGAGTTGTGTTTCCTCCTCAGGGGAGGAAAGATACTTGGGTTGGGAAATTGAGCTTTCTGGGTATGTCATTTTTTAAAAATATAAGTTCCAAATTGAGCTGTAATTTTAAGAGCCAGTAATTCTGAGATGCTTTAAACCACCTGGCTACTTTTGAAGTAGTGTAACAATTTAGTCCTGTGACAATGTGGGCACTTGATAGACCTTTTTTATCATTGTGTCCTAAAGCCACTGAAATGTCTTGCTGAAAGCACTAAAGGGTATATTACAGCTCCCACTTCTGTTGCTAGAGATCTGTAAAATTTTTCACTAAAAACAGAGCTTTACTTGTTCAAGTATAAAAATCAGTCAAAACTGGGATAATTTTAATTTACTATTTGCATTCCAAAAGCAGCTGAGACCAAGAGTTCTATGTGCTATGAATGGCCCAAAACCATCAAGAGTTTGGCCTCTACCATCTTTAAAATGAGTTTAAAGTCTGGTAGGAGCATGAAAAAACAAATGGGAGGTGTACATACAGATAAAGCAAAAGGAAGCAAAATAATACAATACAAAATAACCTGCTAAATAGTTTGACAGCCTTCTTACCAGTGTTTATACAAGCAGAAGAGCACAGTAGACTTTTTATCAGGGTTGATCATATTGCTATTGTTACTGATATTAAAAGAATATCTTTGTTCTCTCTTAAACCCTGCCTTCAAGTTGTGTTATGCCTTTCCCACAGTACATCCTGAGGGACATGTTAGATTTGGGAATTCAGCTTTATGGACTGTCTTATGCATTGTGTGTCATTTGGGCTTGACTAAAGGTACACTGAATATTGTTGTCCCTCAAAATCTGGGAGTATGTTCTGGGGTCAATGAACAGCTGGATGAGTTCCATAAAAATTTGTACTCTTATGTGTTACTGTGCTGCCTGATGCTCTTTTAGCTTGCTACAATGTGTGAGCAGATGAGGCAAATGACAACATTTCACAGGAAAAAAAAACAAAACAAGTCCATATTTATTTTCTCTTGTTCCCAAGAAAGTAGTTCATAATGTTACGTATACAATATCAGATCCCTGAATTTACTGAAATTAATTTTCTTCAATTATCACACCTTTTCCTCCACTATTATTTTCCTACACTATTACTTTCAAAGCCTCCTTCTAAAAGGAATAGTAACTGCACAAAATTATTTCTGCAAGCAAGCTTCTTGCCTGGTTATTTATTACAATATTCTGAAGACTAATGAAGGTGTTTCTGTTGAAGTATTTGTTAAAACAACCCAAACAAATAAACAAAACAATTAATGGTCCCAGTTCTCACTGAATCCTTTCACTCCCTGCCCATGATGCACCAAGCAGATATTCTCCCTAGTCCTAAGTAGTTCTAGGGTTTTGGCAAGGCTGTTGTGGTTCATAACAATCCCAGCTGCTATTAAGCAGGACTTAAGGCCGTAGATGAAATTTGAAGCAGCCACTTTGCCCAGCTCCAGTTGTGTTACATAGGTCTTGTTTGTCTGAAGACTGGTTGAAAATGCAACCAAAATATGAACCAAGAGCACAAAAAAACCCCCACTGCTTGGAGTCCATATGTCAGAGGAGGATTGCATTATTTAAATTTCACTCATGAGAATTATTTTGAGCCCTCTCAAATGCTGTGCTACTTTTACTGTATATTCTATCTTTTAGTCTATCCGTTTATTTTATTTTTTATAACAAAGGCCCGAATATCCACACAAAGTGTCTGGGGAGATCTGGAAGTGACAAAAAGTATCTTTACAGTCTTACTTCCACATCACCATCTTATTATCACAGTATCATCAAGGTTGAAAGAAGAGACCATCAAGATCATCTAGTCCAACCATATGTTACATGAGTAATTATTTCCTCTATATGTCAGTAATAAGGCCAAGTTAAAAATCAATTGAAGATAAGTTTATAAAGATGTTGTCCGCATTTGGGTGCCCAGTTGCATAGCATTTTCTCTTCATCCCTCCTGCTTAGAGTGATGTCTTTCTAGGGTAATTTTTTTTTTGTTTAGAGCCCTTCTAACTCAAAATACTCTCTGTTCCTTTGATAACTTAACTTTCAATTCAGAAGAACTTGTGTTTGTATACATAAATTCATATGCATGTTTAAAAATAGGCTGTTCAACGCATGTGCTCTTTTTTTAGCCTTGCCTGGCCTTGTCATATCTTGGTGATACAGTCTGCATCTTCCTGGGATGCTAAGTCAGCTTTGAGAATTAATCAGATCCACAAGTTCAGCTTCTTATCAGGAGGATACTTCTACTAGCATGTTTGTTTCGGGTTGCTAGCCCTGAACAGATCTGCTGGGAGAGCTGCTGCTAAAGTGTGCTCTCCTATGCAGATACACAGGAGCAATTCATAACTTAATTTGCATTTCTTGGAAAAAGCAAACAGGATTGTTCCAAGTTAACACTTTTGTGTTAGTGCTACAGAAGACAGCACCATAATCAGATTCCAACTAAACCATCTCTCTTGCACTGACTAGCCAAGCTAGTGGCAGAGATGAAAGGCCTACTTTCCCATAGTAAATTAGATTACAAGTACTATCTTAGCATTTATTCCTTTCACAGCTTTTAGTTGTTAAATGAGTGGCAACCATGGTTGTACAACTGTTCCACTGAGGAAGGACAATTTCATGGCAGTAGATTAAAGCCACAGTCCAGCCCGTAGAGTTCCAAGAAGCAAATGTGTGAAACAGTAGAAATTCAGAATCTTTCAGTATAAAATTAATGATTCTCTGATAAAAATTGTATTTCTGTTATCATGGTCTACTGTTTTGTCTTATCTTTAAGAGGGCACACCTTTTTTTTACTAGCTTTAATATTTACTATTTTGGCTGTGTTTAGAATTTTTCTTACCTTTTTCTCAGTAAAGTGGGTTCTGATATTAATTTTGTTCTCCTGGTATAGATTAAAGAGCACCTCGCCAAGGGACAGAGGATGTTGGCTGGTGATGGCATGTCCCAAGTAACGAAGACACTGTTGGATTTAACACAGAGGAAAAATTTTTATGCCGGGGACCTTCTAATTTCTGTGGAAATTCTCAGAAATGTTACAGACACATTTAAAAGAGCAAGTTATATCCCTGCGTCTGACGGTGTGCAGGTAAGAGAAACATTGTAAAGGTAGTGTTTGAATTGATGGAGTTTTTCTCAGTCCGTGTCAACCCTTTCATCCACTGTGGAAACTAAATCTTCTGAATGATAGGTGTAAGCACTGTTCACATAAAAATAAGATACAAGGGTAAAATAGGAAAAAGACTCGGCTACATTAAATAAGACAAATATCTAAAACAGTGTATCAAGTGAAAAATGTAAAATTCTTTCTTTGTAACATTCAGTGTCTTTGTCTTTCAAGGTTTGGTTTGATTGACAGAGGGGTGTTGGTGTTTTTTTTCACTAAGCATTTCACTGGTGTTTGTTCCAGTTCATTTCAGTTCAAAACTAGTTCATTTCAGTTCAAAACTAGTTCATTTCAGTTCAAAATCTCTCTCCAATGTTATGTAATTCTGGCATCACTTCTTCATTTCAGATAAATAAAGCTCATTAAAAGTGTTTGCAGGAGTGATGGATAGCGCATTTGATACAAATTTTCTATTTCACGTTGGATTAACTCTTCTTGTACAAGAGGACAAATCTAATGGTGTCAGAACTAAAACCACTATAATCATTTCTACAAAATGAGTTCCACAACTCATTGTGTAGTGTTCATTAAAATAAATATTACTCAGAACTTCTAAATTAGGATATTGGTTTCATCTATATATGAAATTTTAGACACTTTTCGAAGGCTATTGATGTAATGAAAAAGAATACTAAGAAGGTAAATTTATATATTTATGAAAAAGAGAGTTTAATGATAATTCATAAATTGCTATTGAAGCTATTAATGCAGGTAATGTAGATGTTTATTTGTGTAACAGCAAGCATAGATTATAAATGCACTTGGGAATATATGCATGCAGATTGAGATATCTTGGAAAGGACAATTTTTCCACATTCGTTTTCAAGAGCTTGTGGTTATATTTTACCTTTTTTAATGCTTCTATACACAAAGAATATTAACTTCCACAACAAAACCAACATTTCTTGTGTTTGCCTGTAGCCAGCTGGAAGTAACGATTTTTTTAAACAATTCTTTTCAAAAAGTATTTTTAATGAACAATCTTTTTTGCATTTTTTTAATTGAATGAGAGACAGTATCTCTTCCTACGTTAATGAAGTTTCACCATTAAACAGGGTGTTATGCACTGAAGATTTTTCATGCAGTCAGGCAGTCTGATAGGCCAGTGTGACTTCTTCATGGTTCACAGGCACTACAGAAATCTTCGAGCCAGTCTTGAGCAACTGCTTGACACAAGTGATTTTGTTCATGGGCTTAGCAGATCAGGTCATTTGCAGTTTACGTACATTAGAGGGAATTTGATTCTTTTCCCACTAGTGAGAGTGCCAAGAGTTCTGTTCAGTTCAGCAATGTAGAGATGTTTCCAAAATTCATAACAGTATTTGGGCAGAACCTGGCAAAATTACTGTGTTTTTTTAATAATTTTTAATTAATTTTGAAGTGGAGACATTAAAATTTGTAAGCTACATTCTTAGAAAGAAATAAGGAAGGATTTGTCAAACCAAAGAAAAATAGCTGTATTTCAATACTTACATGCCTAAATACCAAGAATTCTTAAATCCCAGATGAAAAAAGGCACTGGAACACAAAATTAGAAAAAATAAAAGTAAAAAAAAAAAAATTTACAAAAATTGCAAGCTATGGTAAAATTAGAAGAAAACAATGCACAGTGTTCATGAAAGTAAGTGAAATCAAAATTAAACACAAGATTTGCCCAGTGGATATATTAAGCAATGTTCCCATTACTGACATCTGATGATATAAAATGAAATCCTGTCTCATAATATAAATTTAAATTTACTATCAATTTCTGAGAAACATGGATTTTTCCATACTTAACAATTTTTCATATTCTACCATCCTCTGGAGGATTGTATTTACTTTTTGTTTCCACTGTCACGTATTTTCATACTTTCTAGTCCATCACCAAAGTAAGTGACAAAAAGGTGAAAATTAAATTAATTTGCACAAAAGTTCTTTGTTCTTTCTGTAGAAGCCCTGTGTGGTGTTCTAAATACATTCTATTTTTTTAACTAGATGAAGAGTAGAATTGATGGATGGTTGATGGATTTTTGTTTTAAAGAAATTGTCAGAAAAGCATGAGTGAGATTTAAAATCCCTGAAAGTCATAATTTATCATTTTACATAATGTCAGAAAAGTAGATTAGGGTGAATTGTGGGGTAATAGTATTTTTTAAGATCCATACAAAAAACAACACTTGCATTAAAGCTAAGAAAGGAAAAGTATATCTGTCTGAATATATTTATTTCTTATACATTCCATCCTTCTGGATAGTCCCTCAGATGCCTATAATCTCTGGCTTATATCCAGTATTAATATTCATGAATAGTGTAGAAGTTGTGATTCAGAGACCCCATAAAAAATGAATGAACAGAAAAGTGAGATGAAATTTGAAAATTTCAGACTAATTACTCAAAATAAAGGTGCTACTGCCTGATATGCCACATCGAAAATGTCACTTGTTTAGGCAGACAGATACCAAGAGCAAAATAAAGTTTCTAAATTATGCGTATTTAGTGCCAAGTTATTTATTATACAACTCTTTTTCCTGTTGCATCTTTTAACCTTTTTTGCAACAATATTTGTGTATACATTGCATATACTGTGTCAGGAATAAAAATAACCGTGTATGAGGCAGTTAAACAAGGTTTCCTACATCAGCGAATGAAAACTACAGTACAGTAGCAGAAATAATTGCAAGACAAGAGTCATTCAATTCTGCAAGCAAGGTCTTTCATTTAATATGTGAATTACTTTAAAATAGCCTGTATAGGTACACTGAGGCAATGAGATGGCCACTGTACTAATGTAAGAAGGATTCTACTGGGAAGATAATAACATTTTTAAATAAACATAATGTAAGCAACATTTTGGAACACTATCCAGAACTGGTCTGAAAGTGCTTGAGCTACCTTTCAGGAGAGGATGGCAAAGTGAGTTGTACAGTCCCTTGATACAGAGACCAACATGAAACAAGGTTTCTCCCCAAACAAGTTAGAGCAATATAATCCCATTTATATTAGCCACAGGGACTATTGCTGTCAGTCAGGGATTAACATGGATTGTCCAATCCTTTTCCCCCCTCTGCCTTCCCCCTCTTGCATACATATTCCCTATGCTGAAGTCCAAAATTGGAGGTGACTTGAGGCTATCCATTAATTCCTCCTAGGAAAGAATCTTTCTGTAGCTGTATAAAAGGATTTTTGACAGCTTTATGCCTGCAGAGAGGGTCAAACAATTTGGACTGGAACAGAAAACTGCAGCCATTGTATTACAGAAGAAAAAAGTTGAAAGGAAGGAAATTAAATTAGGAAAACATAACTGTCCATTCCAAACTGTAACCAGCATTATCATCACAAAAGCCCAAGCGAAAATAAAGGACTTCAAAATTTGGTTCTGGCTGTCCCAACTTTTTCTGTAGTCACCAGATCAGTAAGATGTATGCCCTGTCATTAAAGGAAGGAGCTTGAGTCTACAGGGAGGTCCAGTTTTTACTGCAGTAATACCTTTGGATCACATCCATAATGCTTCTAAAATTTAGCCTTTATAACTGTCAATCATTTCACAAAAGGGCATTGTTGTTTCTTGCAGCATTCATACAATAAACAAGATAATAGTCAAAGGAGGAGAAAGAATTTTTAACTCTTCCTCTCCTGTCACATTTTTGGACTGCATCTCTTACCTGCTCATTATTGAAGCAGCAAATCCATTTTCTCATTCTCTTTTTACTTCACAAAACACTGGTATTGGTGACTGGAAAATGTACATACATTTCAGCCTCTGCTGCTACCATAAATGTGGCATCAGCCAGGAATAGAAACAGAGGGAAAAAAGAGATCTCAAGAAGAAAGACATTCTTGTTGCTAAGTTCATATATACCATTTATGGTTTATTGGCAAGTACAAAGTATGTATTAAGTTATTGCTCATCATTTGTTGTGCTTGAGTCTAGAATTGTAGGATTTTTCACATATATTTCTGTCCGTTTTTGGTAATTTTAATGTTTTCATGTAATAAAAATAAACATAAAATTTAATTAGCTCATGACATTATTAGCAAACCCATGCAATATGTCATCTCTAAAAAACATTTTAAACTCCTGAGTGTTTTTCAGGCAATCTATGTTCCTCTCAGATAGATCTGATTACATGGACATGGATACTTGTGCAATTAAGGCTTAGACTGTTTCTGCAGGGGGATCAGTGGCCGCAATGTATTGCAAAACTAGCTTCCAAACAGCTCCCTAGTATGATAAATTATCCCACACTGAGCTCCATGCTGCTGCAGCTGAACTGCTGCTGACACCCTAACAAGTTAAAGTTCAAATTTCTGTCCACTGGGTTTCTACAGTATTGCACTGGAAGAGTGCAGGACTACTGTGTTTTGAGGAGCATTTTCCTCAGGCAGAACTTCGTAAGGCCAACTCTGCCTAGTAGAACTCGCCTCCAAAATTACAACTCCCTAGTGTAAATGCAGTTATAGTGCCATGAAAGTGCTTTGGCCAATTTAGTTTATTTTAATTCATCGACCAGTGAAGATGTACATTTTTGGTAGATGAAGTTGCATTTACACAATTATGATTTGCCAACCTGGTTAAACTGACAAATCCTTTATAATGAATAATAAATGCAACTCCTTGCATTGTGCTTTTTTTTGCTACTGAAGGCCTGAGAGAGATGAAATGTATTCCCAGTACAAAACCAATGCATAGTATATTTCCTCTTCTTATTTTCAACTTGACTAGAAACTTATGCTGCAAATTGGATCAAACCATGGGATCATTTTTCTTTTATGTCCTATCATTAGTTCCCATCATCCTGTTCAAATACATACTTGTAATTTTCGCAGGAGCTTGCTGAGCCATGTTGTTTCTTCTCATGAAGTTTTTTGTGTTACCGAAGGTTATGAGTATTTTGCTACTGTCTTCAGTGAGAGAAGAGTTGTGGCCTCATTAATGTACAGGACTATTTTGTCCAAGTTCAGCAAAGTGTCAGTCACCCCCATATTAAATTTGGTCAAGTTAAAGTAATTTTTGCCCATTTATACATTTTATACTTAGCACAGTTAACTTCCTAATGATAGATCCTCTTGCTTGTCAAGTAGTTAATACTAAGGATAGATTAAACTGGTAAGCTGTATTATGAAAAATAATTTTCACAACTTTTATTCAATTTTGTATCCTAGAATATTTTACTTATGTGGTGGTGAGATAGCTAAAGTGTCTGTGATGTCTCATATTTTGAAATTAATGTCTTTTCAAGTACAGTCACCATACACTAAGATTGGAAGTTATTTCTACTCTAATTTTAGTCACTGTTCAATGGTTTGTACTTTCATTAATAGTGAATTAAAGTTACTTCTTAATTAAATCTTATTTAAGTCCTTTTCATTCCCCAAGCTGGCTAAAAACTAAGTGCAGGTGAGGTAATGACCATTAATCTGAGTTCCAGTAGGGTCCTGTGGTGGGTATTCCAGTTAAAGATTTTTCAGGGGTTGCAGAGAACTTAATTGCACTCTTCAGCTAAGGTTAGGGGAAACTACATGTATCTTTTATGAAGGAACAGATAAATTATAATTGGCAGGTTGTAGACAAAATTGACATTCTGCACAAAATGTGATACAGAGATGAGAACAGACTGCACAAATTCTAAGATTTAAGGGTAAAGAAGTTTGGAATACCAGTTGGTAGAGAGAGGAGACAAAATCAGAATGGAAATTTCTCCACAAACATTTGGAAGAAAGTGATTCTTAAAATGTATGATGCAAAATCAAAGATGTCCTGGCTTTTTTTTTTTTTTTTTCCTTCCTTCCTTATTCTTAAATGAATAGGAGAATCAGATAAAGAAACTAACAGCTTAAGATCAAAGAAACAGAAACTAGTTATTCCTTTTACATTGAAATTCCTAAAAGGATAGAGTCAAATGTAACATTTAAATGTTAGACGCTCCTGGTTTCAAGCAGTATTTACTAATGAAATACCATTATATGTCCTATGTGTGATTATTAAGGGTAATTTTCATGTTTTGAATAGAAACTAAAGACCTGAAACTGGTGTTTTCTTAAATGCACTTTGGATTTTGCAAAATATATATTTGTCTAGTTTCTGGAATGACAATAATTTCCAAATAGAATACCATCACATTTAGAAGTTTAGGAGTTCTAAAATAGTTCTTGTTTTATACAAAATAGTACTATGGAACTTGATTATATAGCCAAAAATGAAAAATTAACCATAAATTATGTGCCCTTTTACCAGTCTAATGTATTATTTTGTTACCTCATCACCTCCACTGACAGAAAATAAGCTGCAGAACTGCATCTGTAATAGAGAAAGGAAAGCTTTCTTAATGTCAAATTAAGGATATGATTGTTTATGTAATTGAAATAATTTTAGTTTGTGTATCTAATTGATTTTTCAGAACTTCTTTCAAATCATTAGTAATCTCTTAGATGAAGAAAACAAAGAGAAATGGGAAGATGCACAACAGGTAAGATTTGACAAAGTGTAATACATGGTTTTACAAATAAGGTTTAACATGCACCCTGCAGGAAATCCGAAGCAAGAGAATATTTCGGAAAAAAATGACCCATTTGAATAAAGAGCAATTCCAGGACCCACTGGCTAATTCCTTATGTTAAGAATGTTAGGAACTTCTCTTGATAAACTGATTTTTATTACATTCCAAAGGATTATTCGCCATATCTTTGCTTTGGATGTTGTAATGAAGTACATACAAAAACTGAAAAATGCTACTAAAGGTTATCTGCAATGCTGCTTTTGTTAAACAAATCACATCAGAACTCACCTAAAGACCTCATATGACACCATCAAACAACTGACAGAAATGTAAACAGTAAGTCTTTTAAAAAAGGTAGTATTTAGGAAAGCAGTTGTGATTCTCAGGGCTAAGTTAAATATGATTATAGTGCTTTATAAAGTAGGAAAATATAGCAAAAATCATAATTTTTTAATAAAAGGTTTAAAATTCAAATAAAAAAGAACAATTTTTTTTTGCTAGAGTGTGAGAATTTCCTACATTCTTATACCAAGAAATTATAGGACAATATTAATATTTATGTTCATGAACATGATCATAATACCGTCAAATTTATTCGGATACAAATAACAGTGACAATAGGGGTGAACCTAATTATGTACAGAGGAAAAATCATGAAGGTGGACAAAGCAAGGGAAACACTTCTATATGAAGAATGCTTAAACAGAGCAAGATATTTCAGTATGGAAAATGGTCAAGAGCACTTATGTGCAACAGAAGATTTTTAAATCAGGAGTGGTTTGGAGAATAAGCAGGAATGTTTAATCTATTCACTTGTGCTTCTTGTAGAATAACTAAAGGACATCAAATAGTGACTGATTCAGAATGAATACTAGCATATACTTTTTCCACAGAGAGCTAGCTTGCAGAACTTCTTGCCACTGAAAGTTTACAGGTTAAAAAGGCAAATAGGCAAATTTATGAAAGAAAAATCTTGGTTTTGCTTAAGGAAGTCTTTGGCAAAAAACCATTAAAGGCTGGGGAAGAATTTCAAAAGAAGTATCACTATGTGCATGCCCCTTTATATGCTTCCTTAGACAATTGCTTTTTCCTACTGTCAAAGGCAAGAAAAAAGCTTAGATATGGTATAGATCCGCCCCTCCCCGCCCTCCCCCGCCCCGAAAACACAACACTGGTCTTATTGCTATTCTTCTGCAATTACACAAGAAGTCTCAAAGACACTTGACAAGTAGCTCTTCCTACCAGCTAGGAAGGTTGAGTAGGACCCCTAATTACTCCTAAGGCTCTTTTTTTTTCTTTCACTATTGAAAAGAAAAAAAAATTCCTATACAAAATACTATTTTATATCCTATTTTGCATAAAACACTGAAGATTTAGGATTAAGAAGAATTGGATTGTAAAACAGAAAAAAAATATTTCTTGAAATTACTACATCCTGTATGAAGATTTTTTCAGTTTTTATGTCAAAATCAAGGCAGGAATTAAACTTGAAAAGGATGTGTTCAAGTCATTATGCGCTGTGAATACAACCCAATAAAAACACTATGGACTAAAGGTGATTCTGGTTCAAACACTCAGATGAATTTTCTGTAATAAAAGATTTCAAACCTAGGTGCAGTCTCACCAACCTTTTTGTCAGCTTTCATGGTTTTCTTAAACTCCACAATTACTGTTATCATAGATCTCTTAGCCTGTTTTCTGTATTCTTTTATGGAAAGAAAGTCTTACTCACTGTCAGCAAATTGCTGATTTTCAATCAAGTGTACAGCTGCAATGCCTCAGCACATCTTTTTTCTAGATTAAATGCCAACAGTTGATACCATTAATTACAGGTTATATAGCATTCAGATAAGCAGCACTCATTTTAACACTTGCCTTTTTTTAAGATTGCACACAGGAAGCCACTTCAAGTCCACAGTGCAGAAGTTTATACTGGCATTTCAAAACACAGGAGCTATTCTGCATATCCTTCATTCATGATCTGCTGGCATCCTATTGATTAACCAGTACTTCAAATAGATAAAAAAGCAGAATACCTCTGTAAGACTGACTGCTCAATGGTTTCTGCTGAAGTTATGACTATAAAATTTTATATGGAAGAACTTAGGTTTAAAAAATCTTTTCACTGAAATTTTCCCTTAGTACATAATCTGTGAGTGTGTGTGCTGTGAATGAGATTGATGCAAAAAACCACACTTGCTAGCTCAGTAACTCATCATTAGGAAAATGGAAGTTAAGTCTCCTTCACCTGAAGAAATATTTGCAACCTGTTGGGATCATAAATGTCACAGCAAATTCTTCTTCAAAACTGTATTGCTACCCTATCTTTTTAAAAAAGATCTGTGTAGAAACAAAGCACATTGTGAAATTCTTTATTCTGAATGAAGCAGCTATGGATTTAGAGAGATAAAGCAACATAAAGATGGAGTGCAGTGTGCTGTAATTTATAGTCTCTATAGGCATTTTTTAGAGTCTGTAGTCCCAGTAGTGGAAAGAATGGGTTGAATATTGCTCATAAGTGAAAAATGAGCATTTCACTGATATGAAGAAAAAAGCAGCATTAGCAGGTCATCTATTATTTTTCCATTATGAAATATCTTATTACTGAAAATTGTCTTGTTCATAACAGGCCATAAAAACCAAAAAGGAAATTTTTATACACGTGATAGGAACAGAACTTTTAAGCTTATTAATAACTAGTTTTATCTTTAGTGCTGTTTTGCTAATGAATTATTATTATTGAATATAAAAATTATTGGCTTTGCAATCATCGTAGCTTATAGGTTTGAAAATAAATTATATTTCTTGGAAATGTGCTTATGTGCTTATCATTTTGAAAGTCAAATTGAGAGGCTACACTAGGAATGACAAGGCTACTGCAATTTATTTTAGTTTACTGTGTCCAGTTCTGGACTCCCTAGTACAAGATGTGAACACAATGGAAAGAGCCCAGCAAAGAATGAGGAAGATGTAGAGCATCTGACTAGAGCACCTGATATGCAAGGAGAGGCTGAAATAGATGACAGTATTTGGCTTGGAAAAGTAAGGGTCCTGACAATACTAAAACTTCCTGAAGGGGAAGGGGGAAGTAAGGAAGACCCAGCCAAGTCTCAGTGGTATCCAGTGACAGAATGAAAAACAAGGAGGGAAAATTAAAATACAGAAAATGCCATTTATATATAAGAATGTTTGGCTGTGAGAGCGATTGAGTGATAGAACATGTTGTACAGACAGGTTCTAGGGTCTCCATCCTGGGACACATTCAAAATCCTACTGGGTGTGGTTCTGGGTTACTTGCTAGAGTTTATTTTGCTCTGCACAGGGGGTTGAACTAGATGATGTCCAATGGCCCCTTCCAACTTCAGGTATTCTATGATTCTACTACTCCACATCAGCAATGAAAATAACACTACCAGTAGAAACTTACATTGCTTACATGTTGATTAAAGCAACAAAGGTTATCATGCTGGAGAGGTCATAGTAAGATTTGCATTCAGCTGTTTGTGTCAATAGTTCTGAAGTTATTGATGATATCTTCCAGAGGAAGGAAGAATATTTTAATTAGAATTTTTCTGTAGTATGAAATGCTTTAACCACAAATGAAAATAATGTCCAGTAAGTTTTTAGTAAGTGCAGTGACTTAGAGCAAACATTCCACAGTTCCAGGGCAAAGTTGATTTCATACAATTTTCTGGGAAGTAATGTCTGTTTACATGAGGTTTAATAACAAAATGGTTGTTTTACAGTCACAGAAAATGTTCTGTATTGAAACATGGAAAGACCAGTTTGACTGTTAAGTCTCCCATTTCATTTGATGGCATTTAGGTTTTATTTGAATTTGCTGCCCTAGAGATTTCGAAATTTTAGTTAACATTATGTCTGACCTTCCTTTGTTAGATCTATCCGGGCTCAGTGGAGTTAATGCAGGTGATTGAAGATTTTATACACATTGTTGGAATGGGAATGATGGACTTTCAAAATTCATACCTAATGACTGGAAATGTAGGTAAGAAATAGAAATTTGTTCTATCAAATTTATGACCTATTGAAAATCATAAATTGCAAGTATGTACTATAGAGTTGCTGCTTCTGTCACAATCTGGGTTAGGCTACTCCTCCTTCTCCAGATTACCTCTGTTCCTTGGTTATCTCCTCTCTGGTTTAGCACATGTTGAATGCCTTACACACTGGACTTCTCTGTAATCATACCTCAGATCTAAATGCAAAGTTTCTGAATCAAAATTAGGAAAATACTCATCAGAATGCTATGAAATGTAGGTATATGTTTGTAGGGGGTTGACCCCGGCCGGATTCCATGAACTCATTAAATCCCTTTCTGCAACTAGGCAGAAAGGAGAGGGGTCATCCACCCACCACCTTTATGGGCAAAAAACAGACTCAAAGTGAGATAATACCTAAATTTATTGCTAACAGGATAAAAGCTAAACTAAATAGTGAGGAAAAAAACGACCTTAAAACACACACCACACACACACACACACACACTTTCCCCCACCCCTCCTTCTGTCCATGGGGGGTTGCAGTCGGTTGCAGTTGCTGCCGCTTGCGATGTGAGTTCCTCCACCCCTCGGGGTCACTCCTCCATGGGGTGCAGTAAAGGTTGAGTCCCTGCACCCCAGTGAGCCTCCATGGGTTGCAAGGGGACATCCTGCTTCACCACGGTTTACAGGGGACCACAACTGAGTCCATCCCCTGCTCCGTGGGGTCCCTCCCATGGGAGACAGTCTTTATTAATAGACTTCTCCAACGTGAATCCACCCCTCGGACAGCAGCTCTTCCATATCTGCTGTCCCGAGGGCCACAGCTCTCACTCGGGTAAAACCTGCTCCAGCGTGGGTCTGCCTTTCCACGGGTCCACAGGTCGCCCGCTCCAGCATCCACAGCTCCAGCACGGGCTCCTCCATGGGCTGCAGGGGTTTTAGCTCTGCGTCCTTCCCCTGCTCCATGCGATGCCTCCTCCCCCCTTGCTCCTGCAGCGACCTTGATGTCTGCCTTGTTATCCCATGTTCTCGCTCTCTGGAATTTCTTCTGCGCAACAACCTCCAATTCTTAAATATGTTATCACAGAGGCGTTACTGTGATCTCTAATTGGCTCGGCCCTGGCCTGGGCGGGATGTCCCTCCTGGGGCCAAGTGTCATTGGCTCTTATGGGACAGGGGAAGCTTCTAGCAGCTTCTAACAGAAACCACCTCTGCAGATTCCCGCCACTACCAAAAAAAAAATTCAGCTACAGAAACCCAGGACAGTGTTACAGTGTTTCCACGATATACAGTGTTTCAAATGTTAATGGAAAAAGTTATGCTAATTAAGATAATATTTATGTACTTAATAGCTTGAGAAATGTTTATTTTGTTGACATTAAATCTTTTAATATTCCATTCTCCCAAAGAACAGTCGTTGCAGATGTTATGCCATGATAATAATCAACATAGACAGATAAGCAATAATTTTAAAAAAACCCCAAACTATTAGTTACCAAAATAATTTAAGCCTAAAATTTCTGACATTAGTTTTTCAATGTGTGACAGTTTCAAAATTTCATTCAGATTTACTTTTCAAACTTTGTTTAAGCTACTGGAGAGTTGCCACGCAATATAGTCATATAATAAGAAACATCAAATATGAAAATGCTTAGCAACTGAATTTCATTTATTAGTGGTCATAAATGCTTCTGCAATATTGCAGCATTTTATTAAAAATTCAACCAAAATAAATAGTCTGAAAAGCTATTCTGCAATCATTTTGTCTTTGCTTAATATCTTCATTATTCAATTAACTTTCTATAGCTGCACTTTTATAGTGCCAGAAAAGTATTAGGCAGTCCTATGTAATGAACAAATTCAAAATATGTGTCTGATAGCAACCTCTGGTGTTGATATATTTTTTCAGATTTTAAGTTAGCATCTTACTACACATATATGTCAGCCAGTTCTTCAGCAAGTCATTAGAATTAGTTAGAAAATATGGTCATATTGAACTTAGTTGGCAGAATAAAGCAGGGAAAATGTTGGATTGTCCCTGTTGGAAATTTAACTTGCTGTGCAATAATAAATGTTTATTATTGCTCTCCAGTTCATATTATAGAGTGACAGGACTATAAGCATTAGCACCTGTAGACACAACCTTGTAGTGGAGACATGTCAAAGAACTCACCAAAAGGAATGCTGGCAGTCTTAAAATGTTTAAAACATTTCAGTAGGTTTTAACCAGTTTTATTATTTTTGTTGTTTACTGTTTGCACTGTAGTACCACTTAAAGATTCTTCTACTTGTCAGTCCTTCATTATGCTAGACCCTGCATAAATTTGTAAAGAAAAGTATCTTTTCTGAAGTGTTTGTTCCATGGCATTTTTATGACAAAATAAAAAAATTAGCTTATTTAAAGAGTGCAGCCCATGCTGCTTGGCATATTGTAGTGCATTCTAATATTTTTGTCCTCTGAAAAATGTGGAAAAAAAAACTAAACTGGAAAATGTTTTAAGAAGATGCATTTAAATAACCTGTGTCTCTACATATTCAGGGCTTTGCATGCGAAACAGCAACAGCTCTCAGTTCAATCATAAACTGTGCTGTGCACTGGCTAGTTTAGATCACTGCAGAATCTTAACAGTCTTTATTTTGATTATCTTTGTCGTCCCACATATACGATATTTTTAGGCACTCAGGAGTAGGTCTGTTCTTAACTATAAAACCATCAAAGGAATAGAAAGAAACTGAGAAAAATAAAATGAATTTGTAAGTTTAATCTGACTATTTAGCTCTGTGCCTTGACATGTTGGCATAAACTTACCCTCCCTATGCTTGATCAACCATCAAAAAAGGACAGGGTCACTGCTGTGAAATCATTGACCAGAATGCTTGAGTTCAGGTGACATGCTGAGATGGGGACAGAAGGTTCTTATCAGCAAGGAGTAATTTCTTATTTTCCCTTACAAGAAAGGAATATATCTGGAATTATTCAGTTTTAGTGTAGTTGTTCTCAGGGGCTTGGCATAACTGTCTGACTGCCTCTGTACTTGGAATTTAGGGAACATTTATGTTGATCTCAACTGAGAAGAATAAACTATGCAGCTGTTGACTTGTCTTAGCATTAATTATTCTGTACCAATGAGAATTTAAAAAGTTGTGAGGTCTTATCTATAACAATATTTTTTACCTCAACAAACACATTTAATGTTGAAAGCAGATATTGTACATAAAGGAAACCCAACTTTTATCTATATTCATCTTTAAACATAACAAAACTATAGAATAGTTCATACAATAGAATCATGGTTTGGGTTGGAAGAAACGTTTTCCACTCACTCAGGTTGCTCAGACCCCTATCCAGTCTGACCCTGAATGTTTCCAGGGATGAGGTATCTACCACCTCTCTGGGAAACCTGTTCCAGAGTTTAACCATACCTATTGTGAAAAACCTTGTCCTTATATCCAGTCTAAATTTACCCTCTTTTATTTAAAAACCATTACCGCTTTTCCTATTGCAACAGACCCTACTAAAAACTTTGTCCCCATCTTTCTTATAGGCCCCATTCAACTAGTGAAAGGCTGCCATAAGGTATCCCCTGAACCCTCTTTTCTCCAGGCTGAACAAGCCCAGCTCTCTCAGCCTGTCTTCATAGGAGAAGTGGTCCAGCCCTTTGATAATTTTTGTGACCCTCATCTGGATCCACACAAAAAGGTTCATGCCTTTTCTGTGCGGGGGACCCCAGAGCTGGATAGAGTACTCAAGGTGGGATCTCACCAGAATGGAGCAGAGGGTCAGAATCACCCTCGACCTGCAGGCCACACTGCTTTTGATCCAGTCTAGGATACCGTTGGCTTTCTGCTGCAAGTGCACATTGCCAGCTGAGGTCCAGCTTTTGATCCCCTAACAAGTCCTTCTCAGCAGGGCTGCTCTCAATCTGTTCATCCCCTGTCCTATGGTGATGACAGGATTTGACCCAACCCAGGAGCAGCACCTTGCACTTGCCGTAATTGAAGCTCTTGTGATGTTCCCATGGGCCCACTTCTCAAGCTTGTCCAGGTCTCTGCTGTGTCACCTGCACCACTCAGCTTGGTGTCTTCTGCAGACTTGCTGAGGGTGTACCCGATCCCTTCATCTATGTCATTGATGAAGATATTAAAAAGTACTTGTCCCAGTAAAAACTCATGAGGGACACCACTTGTCATCAGTTTCCAACAGGACACTGAGCCCTGAACCACTGCCCTCTGGATGTGACCCTCCAACCAAATCCTCATTCACCAAAGAGTCCCCCCAACAAATCCATCTCTCTCCAATTTAGAGAGAAGGATGTTGTGGGGACCATGACAAAGGTTTTATAGAAGTCCAGATGACATCCATAGTTCTTCCCTTGTACACTGATGTAATCGCTTCATCATAGAAGACCACTAGGTTGGTCAGGCCGGACTTGTCTGTGGTGAAGCTGTGCTGGCTGTCCTGAATTACCTCCATGTCCCCCACGTGCCTTAGCATAGATTCTATGAGGTTCCTGGCACAGATATGAGGCTGACAGGTTGATAGTTCTCAGCTTCCAGAGGTCCTAGTAATTCCATAGTCATTTACCATAAAATATTCTCTTAGCACCTTCACATACTTTAAATACATTTTGCTGTATTTTCATTTTCAAATCACTTTAAAGTTGAGATATATGAGGAAAATGATTCAGTACGAAATATGAACTGTTGCTTCTTGCCAAAAAAAGAAGTCCAATTTTGTAGCAAATTTTCGCGAAGTAATGCACTGAGTACTTGCTTTCCTTCTACTAATTTCAGTTTACAATTGAATAGTTGAACATATACAATTTGGACGTCTAATTGTGTTTGACAAATATGCTAATCTCCTGAGATCTTCCACAGAGTGGATTTTATTTTCTCTTCCTTTCAAGACACAGAAATAAGTAGCAGTGGCTTAAAAAGTTACTACCAAAAGCCATGCTGCAATGAGTGTCCATTGCACATTCTCAATTCATGACAAATGGGAAATGAAGAAAATTATCTTAACTATATTGTAGGTTATCAAAAGCTACATTATAATATATTTGAAAATAGCTATGATACATAAATACGGTTGCCATGCCACTGCTAAACTTTTCAGTGTTACGGCTTTTAACTCGAATTTTTCATTGCTTCTGAACAAAACATCAAAGATTGGTTTCAAATCCAGATTATTCAATATGTACTTTAGTAGGTTATTTAGGCATCTCAGTCAAATCCAATGCATTTCCATTAAAGTAAAGCCTGTCTCCTCTCAAAGATAGAGAATATGCCGTGAAAAACTTGACAAATGTAAAAGCAACAATTTGCTGTGATCATGTATGGATGGAACAGATGGTATTTGTTTCATTTGTGTGCTCTCAGTTATGTATTATATTCCTTTAAGAAATGATTAGGTGAAATAAAAGCCTCTGAGAGAAGGTAGAAGCCTCCTTACTCATCTGCTCCTTCTCTTCTTCCTCCTCCTCCTCCTCCTCCTCCGGACCAGCTGAGCAGGCACAGAAAATGCTAGTGTGAACAAACAGGAGCTTTTGCTACCACTCAGAGTCCCTAATTCACTGAAAGCACAGACCCACCTGCAAGGATGCAACATCCAGTGGGAAAAAAAAATTGTTTTAAACCGTGTTACCATTTTCTGTTAACCAATTGCTTTCAGTTTTGTCTGTTTTGAAAGTAGAGTTCTTGATTTTAGTTTAAAGAAATAATCTTGCCTTTTAATAGCCTTTTGAATTTTTGGGGGGCACTTAAAGGCCTGAGCAGACCCATCCTGGGGCTTTGGCTGCTTTATCATCACTATGCCATCACATTAAACCATTAACAGTTTTGAAGATATGTACTAAAAGGTGGGTGAACTGCTAACAAGAAATATTCATCCTTTAGCTTAAAAAGAAAATTTCTAGACTGGAAGATTGGAGTGCCACAGGCATAACTGTCCTTAAAGGTATTGGTGGAGTGTGGAACTGGAAATAGGGATTAGTATTAAGAGATACATATTTCTATGGCAGATTAAGATTCCTTTGTAAGGAGTAATCTTCCCTGCATTTTCAAATAAATTTTCCTTTAGAGCAGCAGCCAAAAATTTATTAAAGTACACTCTCTTGTCAAAAATCCAGCTTACAGCTCTTAGATAGTATTAATGAGAAATCAAATAATCTTGAAGTGCAGTGTGTTTTCATGGATGAACTGACAGAAAATAAAAAGAATTTTCAAGTGAAAAACCACTTTTTGTTAATGTTAATTTTATGAATACTGATGTTTGAATGATCAGTAATTTTATAAAATATGCAGATATCACAAAGTTACGTAGACTAGTCAAAGACAGGAAAAACTGAAGATCTACAGGGGGTACTGCGAATTGAAGAGGATGTCCGCCATCAGATTAAATTCAGTGTTGACAGAGATGTAAGAGGGAATAGTTCAAACCATTCAGAGAAAAGAAAAGCATTAGTGTGCAAAAAGAGCAGTCTAAAGAAAATACATGATTTTTCTTTTTATTTTAATTTTTAGTAGCCATCACTTTCAATGCTCTTTTGAATAGAGATTATATGATTTGGACTCATTTTATTTACTTTAACCATCACAAAGTTTGACAAAGTCAGCCTAAGATTCCTCTCAAATCCAGGGAAAATACTGCTCAGGAGAGCAACTCCTACCATCTCAGACATTTAAAATAAGGATATGGGTTACTTTCTGGAAGTTCTACCACTGGCTGTAAAGACAGCCTAATGAGTAGTTTAGGCTTGAATGATTCAAGTCATCTAAAGCAAAGAGGAGTGCTTTTTTGTGAGTAAATAAAACCTGTGAACATAGAAAGGTTCAGAGCTGCATGATCAAAAAAACCCAAAACAAAGAGACAAAAACAGATTGAGAAACGGAATTATTAGAACAGATACTTGAGAACCGATTGTTAAAAGGGACTACATGTCCACAATAGAAAAGTGAATACAAAGTGAAAGTAGGCTGACATCTCTCTTTGATCTTGCTTACAGGAAAACCCAAAGATTCCTGACTGTACTTTAGCACATCTAATTCTGAATAAGCATGAGACCAAGGTCTTAAAAGGAATAAAATAGAAACAAGTAGATGTCTATTTGGTGCATGCAGCTAGCAGTGATATTATATGAAAAAACGAAGAGGTGTAAACCATGCTTCTGTGCATAAATCAACTTTTTGCTAACAGCCTGTTATCTCTCTACTTAAAAAAGGGCTGCTCTGACACTGGTACACCAGTGAGTAATGTGATCCAGTATACTAATTAACCTTTCATTTAAAACTTCATACTGAGCTGCTTACATAAGTTTTATAAACATTGGCAGAGAACAAAGTCTGATTTCTGTCTTCACAGACAGTCTAGGATGCCATATGGGAGAAAATTATTTTAAAATTGTCCATTGCCTCCTCTCTTTGCATACGTTATTGTTCTAACTTCAATCTTCCATTCTGTGTCCGTATCCATGCAATAGTACCTAAATATTAAATAATCCTGTAGGCATATGGAGTATATCCTAAAATTTCCCAATTCTAGCTAGAGACACTAAGAAGTGTTAGTGACCAAAGAAGCTTTCAGATGTACCTACTCTAGGTATAAGACATCACCAATGGTACCCATATTGAGCAAGCTGGGTTTCTGTCTGTTATTGTAGGTTGATTCACCTTGGGAAGATTTTTAGATCTTGTAAATCCTGTTTGTACTGTCCAGAAACTTCTTCATATTATGTGATTTGTTTACTTATCCAAATGGCATCTGTCTAGTCTGCTTATCTTTTAGTGTATCAGAATTAGTGATGTGTATCTTAAATGCAGAAGCCAAGATCCTCTGACTCATATATATCATAAATGTTACACTGGCCTAAAATATACCAAGAGATTGAATTTATTTAAACATTTGAAAGGGCCTTTTTTTCAAATATGTTAAAAAAAACAGGAAAAAAAAAAGCCACAGTATTGATACTAACTTGTAAAGAAAATGTCTAAAATTTCAATTGCAAAGCAAATCTTTTAATATATTTATACACATACACTCAGAAATAATTTTTAATGAAATTACTGCTTGTTCTGAGGCTGTGTAGTGCTAAAGCACAGTATTGTGAATTTTAAAGCAGGTATTTGTAGTTAACAAAAATTCAGCTGCTAATTTTTCAACATTTTTTCCTAATATGAAAGAAAATTAGACGTGTCAGACAAATGAAAATACAAATTTTGTAGAATGGCCCCAAATAGCCATTCAGATCTCTTGCTTGTTTCTATCAAGTTATTCCAGAGTACCCCATGTTTTCACAAAGGGAAATTTAAGGGTACAGCCTTTAAGCCACTGTGTGAATTGCACTTGCTATTTTTAAGAAGGTGAACCGGAATCATTCTTTGTAGTTGTTAAAGTTCAGGATAGAATCTGAGGTTTATGACTGTGTCTATANTGAATACCTCTGTAGTGATTAACATAATTATGCAGTTTTGTCAAGAACAAATTTTCACTGGGAAAAAATAGTGTGACTTGCGTGTTTTTACAATGAAACACATTCTTAATAGATATAAAAACACAAGTCCTCTTTAATTCATGTAGTATTTATATTCTCTTCAGACTTATACATAACTTTTGAATAACTAGTAAACTACACCAAAGCAAGCAATATTTAGCTAACAATAATTTTTTATATTTTATTACATAATTTTGCTATATAGATTTTTGCCATTTTCCATTTCTTCTCAATGCAGCCTAAAAGAGTCAATGCCCATCATCTTCCCACTTCAGGATAGAATCTGAGGTTTATGACTGTGTCTATAAATATAAATCAGAAAGGACCCGATGCAGGCTTCAGAGCTGTTCCACGGTTGTCCACACTGTTTAATTCCTGGTATCTACTCAAACATTGTCATGGTATGATTCAGGAAATAGTTCAGAGAGAGACTCGTGAGAAATGAGTCCTTGTAGGCAGAATTAATCTTTCTCCTGGTACTGTGGTCACGCTCTTGTTCTTGGATTGCAGGCAGGGTGGTCAGAGCAGTTTTAATTTCTGCCTTCTGCCCTGTGTTCTTCTTTATGCATGACTTTGTCTTCTGGTTCTCATCCTCTTTGTTGCACACTCAGGTTTATAGCCCACCAATCTTTCCTGCCCCAAACCTGTACACTGTTGCTTGAGCAGATGCTTTACTTATGCGAAAGTGAGCACTTGTCACATTTTTTACTTCAGTCCTCAAAAGATTCTTCAGCTCCTAAGATTAATTCACAGTATGATACCAATATCTCTCTCCTGTTTCCCTGTTCTTTACTTGCTCAACCCATATGTAATAATCTGTGGCTAAAATAGATAAAAGAATAGGGAAACTATTGAGAAAGGTCAATTGCAATTTTTAAAATACCCTTATATACTTCTGCTCCATATGCAGTCAGATCATTTCCTGTTCACCAGTCTTGGCAAATCCTTGATCAGAACAGTAGGTTGGCTTTCAGAAGTCTCAGCTTTCTCCACTGATTAAAGGAGAAAGACTTCATGCACACTTTGAAGATCTAGCTCATTGCAGCATCTGACTTAGTGCCCTAAGTAAATGCTCAAGAGCTGTATTTCTCTCTCAATATCAAATAAGCTTATTAAATGTTTCACATTCCCTGAAAACTTAGCTGTGAACAGTGCATGAAAGAGTAGATTTTTTCTCTCTTTTCTAAAACTGCATACTCAATGATCCTGAGAAAATACAGCTCTCAGTTACTTAAGATAAAAAATTACCAATATCAAGGGTATATCTATATGAATCTTTATCAAACAATCTTCATAAATGTGGATAAAAATCTAATTTAATTCTATAGCTATACTCTAAGTCATAGTCATAATTCTGTAGTTAGTTTTGTGTATACGATTTGTTAATTTACCTTAAAGGTAAAGCTAAATAAATTAACCATTCAGTATTTTTAAATGAAAACTGAAATAAGCTGTTTCCCTTCTCTACCTTATATATTAAGTGTAGTAAAAGGTTATAAAGAAATGGAATCTATAAAACATGCAGGCATTCAGGCTTCAGTCTCATTTTTAAAAAATACCTCCAACAGAAATAGAAAGCAATGCCTACAATTTGTGGAAATTACTTTTTACAATATTTAAGTGTATGTATCTTATATTCTCATATCCTTCCTAAATTTCTACCTCTAAACTCCTTTCTGAGTCATTCTGTTTTTTCACAAAACAGGATAAAAGCTGTTAATTTCTAAGGAATCAACTTTTATGACAGGCCATTTTTCAACAGGTCCATTCAAATGTTGACCTGAGAAATTAAATATCTGCGTTTATTTATTCCTTTATCTCAGACATCTACATCTTTAGGTGATTTCCAACAATTTACATGTAGAATGAAGCTTAAGAGGATAGAAATTTAAGAGTCCATGGTGTTAACTTTGCATTAATTCAGTGATGAAGTTAATACAGACTCAAGAGAGTTTATTTCATAGTAAGGCAGTGCCAAGAAGCAACAATCATGTGCAGTGAAGTATATGTCAAGATATGCCAAGCAATACAGTCCTCCCCTTAAACAGGAGTATCAAAGTCCAATTAGAAGATACCATTCTACCAGACTGATCATTTGTTCTAGTGTTTTTTGTCCCCGGAAGACAGGTACCATCTGATAGTACATCAGTGAGAGATGATCAGCTAGAGATGCTGTGGCTAAGTATTGCAAATAGCAAAGTTCATTCTCAGTTTTAATGACTTTTACACTTTCAGTACTGAAAATGTAAGAAGAAAAATTAAATAGAATTAAAGTTAAAATTCACAAATTAGAAGTTAGTTAAGACAGGAATAAAGCCAGCTATTAGCTCTGCATGATACTTGCACTGTGTCAGAGAGAGGTGTATTACCCAAAGCTCCACTGTGAGTGTTGGTTTATACCAAGCTAAGGAGGTGGCATACCTGCTACCAAAGTTCTTTTGCATTTTCCGGCCTTTTGAGGGTGGGGAAAGAAAAACCAAAAAACCCCAAACAAGCAAACAATAAATCGCAGCCCTCCAAACCAAAAATCAGTCAAACAGACAAAGAAACACAAACTGCTAAACAACTTTAAACAAAGAAACAGAAAAAACCCTGAACAAACAAGCAAAGAAACCAACAAAAAAGCAGAAAATGGAGAGGAACTTCTATCTAGAATATTAAACAAACCAAGCCTCTGTGTTGAAAAACAATTATTTACTTGGCGATGACTTTTATTGATTACTGATTTTAATTCCAAATAGTGGTACAGATTTGCCTTTTTCAAACTGCATAGCCTGAAGATATCATAACAATGGAGGTAACAAACTGGATAGAAATGTTTCATTTTTCAAGACAGTTTAATGAGAGTGCCAATGGATTAATAATATCAAAGAAAAGTATTTTTATGGTAAATAATTATTTTGGCAGTGAAACTGCACAATATTGTTGAGCTCACGCTTCAAAGCTATGTAAATATATGCAGATGTAATTCTGAGTAATTGTGCTTGTGTAACTTTTTATTTCTCTTTTTTTTTTTTAATATGGAGAGTTGGACTTCAGTATATGGACCAAAGACACTACGTCTTTCTCTATTGTTCTGTTAGGATCAGATTGTATAATGGTAACAAAGCTAAGTGACAGTAAGATCAGTTCACAGCACCCCAAAGGATCCATGTACTGGGTGTGCCAAAATCATGAACAGGGTTAGTAGTTAGTTAGTAGTCAGCAGAGTTATCTATATGCTGTTTTTTGTAATACATTGCTATTAAAATCTTATGGCCTCATACTATCTTCTGTTAGTCATTAGTCAAGTATTTTGAAAGGAAGTAGATTTTAAGTACACCTATGGGAAAATAGTATATTAGTGTAGTCACTTGTCCAGAAATTCCTGTCTCTGGTCCTGTTGTAGAGGAACATAACTAGAATGTGAGCTGATATCAAAGGCAAGTACTTGGAAACTCATTCATAGGTATATAAATTATGCCCTTTGGTGAAACATATTTCTTCCCTATATTGGCACCAAAATCTCATCTCCAATAAAGTAGAGGAATCAAAAGAGACTGGCCTGCCCAAGGGGAAGAAACTGTGGGACAGTCATCAGGATTACTGGATCTTCAGGGAGTGGCAGACAGGCAGGCTGCTGCATCTGCACACACAAGACTTCTCCTGTTTCTAAGGGAAACGTTTATCAAAAATATAGTGATCTTATCCCCTCCTTTCTCATTTTAACCTCAGGAGGATACAATATGTTCATAAAGATTAAAGGGAATGTCTCATTTTCCCATTAGGTATCTTAGATTGTTCATTGCAGAAGCATGGAATGAATGTTTTTAATGCTCATTTAGCTTTGAAAATTGTATCACTATCTAGGCAATGAAAAATAATGGTCTCCATTCACAGTCAACAATGCACAAAGAAAAGTTAATTTCTGCAAAATTACTGTCATTTAACTTTGCCAAATTGAACTTTTACCTGTTTCTTGGGTGAATACTTTCACTACTGGAAGACATGGCTCATGATTTTATACTACATCATCTATTTTACATTTCTGGTTGTTCTTAGAAATAATTTTCAGGTGTTAAAATTATCGATATCCAAAACTCTCATAAACTGAAATGATAGAGACGGCATATCAATTGGGTAAGGCATTCAAATATGGCACTACCTCGTCTACTTAGAAATTATATTCAGTAGCAAAGTTCAGAGAATTTCAAAGGGTTTATGTATATACTGTTTATCATTTTATTTGTCAAGATATTAGATGGAGTTTTCTGACTTTATGTGTTTATTCTTTGTCTGTACATGAAGCATGTATTTAGGAGTTTTCTTTAAAAAGCTGGAAAACAAGGAGTTGTAGGCATTTTGTCATTTTCTTTCTTGTAGGCATTTCTTAGAATATTTTCTTCTGTCCATAAAGTCGTTATTCTTTAAATTCTTTAACAGCATATTTACCCATGAGCTTTTTAATGTGTGGTTTCAAGGAGTCTCTGTCTAATGAGCTACATGCACACTTTTAATGACTTTTTTTTTCCCTATGGATATAACTTCTATTGATAGCACCAATATTGATTTGCTGGATCCAAATTTTTACCTGTCACACAGCATTCTCTATGTGCACATTAATCTGCACTGTCAGTGGTTTCAGAAATGCTTAAAGTCTCTCCTAGCTATTGGTGGGCATGAAATGAGATTGTTTAACCTACTTTTTTGGTTTGGTTTGGTTTTTTTAGGTTTTTCCTTTTATTTAATGCTTCACTGAAATAAAACTAAACCTTTCATTAAAAAGTCTTAAATAAAGTTATGTTACCTGCCAGCAATGTTGGGCAGTTATCACAGGCTGTCTGGCAAGCTAGGAATTGCTAAATTGCCAAAACATTATTTTGTTTCTTCACAGCATTTGAACCACTTGGTGGTACAGAGCATTAGGAGTTAGTGTTTATATTGCCATCGTAGTCTTTCATGTTGAAGTAGTTTCATGTATTAGAAGTATCTAAATGGGTAGAATTTTTTTCATTCAGATCCAATCTGTAGTATATTGAGGTTTGGGCTAAAGAAGGAAATGATTCTCTAGTTGGTGGCTAGAGTTTTCCCAAGAATGTAGGAAAAACAAGGTCAAATTACTTATTCAAGTGAAATTCCTTTGTTCTCAGTTTAATCATTTGGGCCTATGCTGAATTTAATCTGTGACAGAGAGAGCTAAAAATGAAAGAAGTTATAATATAAAAATTCCATAAACATAACATAAATGTTGTACATCATTATTAAAAAGCCCAGGGAATTGCTTATTAAAAAATACTTGCAGATTTTGTTTAAGGGCTTCCGTCCCTCTCTTATCCTATCTTGTATGTAATTTACAATCTTGCATACCTCTGCTGAAATTCCTATTATGTGCTTAAATGAGCTGTTTCACTTTACTGATTTTGCTTCTTTTATTGCTTTTACTAAATTCTCGTCAGTTCTATTTTTAATGTTTATAGAATCACAGAACCGTTAATGTTGGAAAAGACCTCTGAGATCATCGAGTCCAACCATTAACACAGCACCCCTGCATTCACCACTAAATCATGTCTCTAAGTGCAACATCTACATCTTTAAATAACTCCAGGGATGAGGACTCCACCACTTCCCTGAGCAGCATGTTCCAGTGCTTCACAACCCTTTCAGTCAAGAAATTTTTCATAATATCTAATCTAAACCTCTCCTAGTGTAATTTGAGGCTGTATCCTCTTACCACTTGTTACTTGAGAGACCATAATGACTCCCACCTTGCTACAACTTCCCTTCAGGTAGTTGTAGAGGGTGTAAGGTCTCCTCTGAGCCTCCTTTGCTCCAGACTAAACAACCCCAGATCCCTCAGCCAGTCCTCATAAGACTTNGCCAGTCCTCGTAAGACTTGTGCTCCAGACCCTTCACCAGCTTTGTTGCCCTTCTCTGGATACATTGCAGCACCTCAATGTCTTTCTTGCAGTGAGGGGCCCAGAACTGGCTCAAGGTGCAGCCTCACCTGTGCCAAGTACAGGGGGACAATCACTTTCCTAGTCCTTTTGCCCATGCTATTTTTGATACAAGCCAGGATGCCACTGGTCTTCTTGGCCACCTGGTCACACTGCTGGGTCATGTTCATTGTCTGTCAACCGTCATTCTCAGGTCCTTTTCCTCCAGGCAGCTTTCCAACCACTCTTCCCCAGCTTACATTGCTGCATGGGGTTGTTGTGACCCAAGTACAGGAGCCAGCACTTGTCCTTGTTGAACCTTATACCATCGGTCTTAGCCTATCGATCCAACCTGTCCAGATCCCTCTGCAGAGCTTTCCTACCCTCCAGCTTCCAACACTCCCATTCAACTTGGTGTCATCTGCAAGCTGAGTGAAGGTGCACTTGGTCCTCACACCCAGATTGTGGATAAAGACATTAAGCAGGACTGGGCCCAATACTGAGCCCTGGGAAACCCCACTAGGGACTGGCTGCCAGCTGGTTGTAAATGCATTCACCACGGTCTGGGCCCATCATCCAGGCAGGTTTTAACCCAGTAAAGAGTGCATCTGTCCCAAGTCATGGGCTGCCATCTTCTCCAGGATAATGCTGTGGGAGACAGCATTTGCTGTGTCAAAGGCTTCACTAAAGTCTAGGTAGACAACATCCACAGCCTTTCCCCCATCCACTGAGTGGGCTGCCTTGTCATAGAAGGTGACCAGGCCAGTCAAGCAGGACCTGCCTTTTCTAAACCCATCCTGGCTGGGCCTGATCCCCTCGTTGGTCCTGCATGTGCTACATATTTGCCATTAAGAGGATCTGCTCACTCAAGGCCTTACCTGACATGGAGGTCAAGCTGACAGACCTGTAGTTCCCTGGATCTTCCTTCCAACCCCTCCTGTAGATGTGAATTTTTGTGGTAGTTTTCAGGAAAAAAATTGTTCTAAGTCCAATTAATGTCTTACTCCAAGCAGTGTAACCAGTATGTTGTCTCAGCATACTCACTGAAAGTCTCATTTGTGGAATGATGACATTGAGCACCTTTAGAAAATGGTTCATTGCCATCCGAATGTCCCTTTCCAATAAAGAGAGTGTAACTGTAGGGCACAAATTTTTACATCATCAAGATTTAATTAATAGCCACAGTTCATATCAAGGATGGTCCAGATTACGCAGACCATATCTGTGCTTGTGAGAAAAGTTACTGCTTTGAAATATTATCCAATAACTAAGCATCCTTACATTGGCCCTGAACATTGTTACTTTTTGTTCAGTTTAGAAATTTTGTTATGAATGTTTGCCACCAGAGTGCAGTCATTTTGGATTCCAATAAAGCGCCATTTAGATGTTTTGGGATTAGAGACAAAAAACCCATTTAGTACATAAAAAATATTCTATAAAAGCAATAGCACTGAAAAAAAAAATACACAGAACGGAGAAAGGAAAATAACTAAAGAGGAGAAAAAGCAATTTTCTTTCCAGCATCCTGTAAAATACTGTTTGTTGGGTAACAATGCTATGATCAGGTTATGGTGGGGAAAAAAGATCATATATAGTGGCACGTTTTGATTGTCCAGTTCTCCAGGGAATGATTTGCACTAGGAAGCCATCTTGACTATAGATTATAATACAAATACAATTGAAAGGCAAGAAATTTTTTTTGCTGGTTATCTCCTAAATCCAGCTGTGGAGATAATTACAATTACCCCAAACATGACATGGCAATAATAGCAAAACTAGACTCGGGTTAAGAGTACTTCATGATGAATAATTTTGCAAGAATGAAAGTACAGATTATTTTTTAAAAGAATTTGCAAAAATTTTAAATAAATTAATAGCTTCTCTGGCATATACATTCAGTCACTCTGTGTTAGGATTTTCAGGTACAGGAAATAAATTGAAGTCATTGTGTTGTGTTGTTGAGTCCCAAAAACTGTTGATCAGTATAAAACAAAAATTCCACCCCTGCTTCTTATTTCCATGTTACTCCATTTTAAAAGAATTCACCATGATTTTTTTATGTAATAACATGAAGCAAACTCTTCCTTTCCACTTTGCATCATAGGCATAATTGTGTTTTCTGGAATATTGCACATTGTAGAATCAAATTTTAGCTTTGTAGAGTTTTTACCTACAGGCAGTATTTCCAGGAAATAAGGTATAGTTCACTGAAACCGTTCCAGGTTGGGAGACTCTTATTCTGAATATATATTTCATAAACATACTGCAATGAACAGCACAATAAATTAAAGTCATAACAATAGCAATAAACTCAAAATTTGTGTTGGAATAATGGTAAGAGAAAATAGATTGTAGGTAGGATGCAGTGCCAAAGAGATAGAAGAGTCACATCAGGTGTGCATGTTAGTAATGCAAGTATTGCAGAGCCAGACACGATGACAGCTCCTTTTGACTGCATCTGTCATGCCTCAGGAAAAACAGAGATGTTTTCTTACTCATAGTACTTTCTACAGATTAGCTTTCCAGAGTGGTAGTTCTCTACTGCGTGTAAAAGCAAAACTGTAGGTACTGTAAGGGCATCTGAAAATCTGGTCGACAGGTCTGAATTCAAACAGACTTTCTAAAAGAATTAGAAGCCTCTCTGCTGCAGGTATAATGCTCTTATATCTTGAGTTGAATATTTTGACCATATTCTGTGGTTAGTTTTGGCACTGAGCTTAGTAATAATGCTTGCATTTTATGTACTTGTCACAGGCAAGGGTTAATCCAGCATTCTTAAGATGCAGATTAAGCTCATTGTGCAGTACCTACAAAATTCAGATGCTTTTTTTTAAACCCTGAGAAGGCAACACAAGCAACTCTAATTAGGCATCTCTCTTTCAACTGCACTCAGAATGAATGAACATGTAAGGCACTTGAATTCTGACAAGGAAAACAGTAATGGTGTAACATCTGACTTAGCTGACTAGTTGACTGTTGGTTTCCATTTTTGTCTTAGCGGCTTGGATCTTTTTTGATTCTTTCTCCCACAACTTTGATAAACATGAAAAGCCTCTTATTCGGGGGGATTGGGAGGGAAGAAGCAGGGGAGGTTGGAGGTGGGTTGACCAGAATTAGATAACAAGAGCTGAGCACAAGGTCCACATGCCATAGTGATTCATGTGATTGTGTTATAACAGCTCATATTAACCAAGCTCTGACATTCTTTATAGGCCAAATTTTCTAGTTAGATCTTTTTTAAAGCATCTCCTCATTTTGCTTTTGTTTATTGAAATGACCATAATAACACTGTGATATTTCTCCTGAGTTATTAAAGTTAATTTAGAATTCAACAATGTGAAAAAGTAAATCAAACTCCGTCTAATTAGTATTACTTAGCACTTATATTAGATAGTGTCTGTTAGTCCCACTGAGGTACTGAGTTTTGTTCTGCCATGCATCATGTAAACAATCTAAATAAAGCATATGTGCATTATCCTAACAATTATATTTCACAGTGCCCCAGGACGACCTTTTACAATCCCTTAAGCAAGTCTTTAACCAGTTTATCTCCACCTTGGAGAGCATTCAAGATGAGTTAGACATGTCTTCAGAAAACAAAGACATAGTTATGAACTCCTGTGAGGGAAGTTAGAATCATGGGTTTAACATGAAACTGAGACACAGGAGACCTGTGTTTCGAACAGTTCTGTTTCATATTTTCTGTGTGACTCTGCTCAAGCCTGTCCAGAAGGCATTTACTGTGTAGATGTTGCAGCATACGCTTGTGAGTTGCTGGGTTCAGGAAAAAGCAAGAATATGCTGCTCTGTGAGGGAAACCAGGAGACAACAGGGCATGCACATGACCTTGCTGGCAAAGGTGAGGTCCCACAGCATCCAAATGAGCAGAGGACATCTGTGACGGTAGCCAGGCCCAGCTAATATTTCAGGTCAGCAGACAAGTCCATAGCAATGAGGCAGATTAGATGTCAAGATAAGAAGTCATATCAAAGCATCAGGGTCAGGATCTGGTCCAGTGGTCTTAAGGAAAGCCCATAGTGATATGTCCTAGGTCACTAGACCTTGACGCGGAAGTCACAGGTCGAGGTTTAGACAACCAAACTACACAGCCATGCACAGTCACAGTAGATGCAGCTTAAGTGCAACTCCCAAGTGAAGGGACAGTTCTCACAGCCCTTTTTACTACAGTTTGACCTAAGTTACAAAACTGCATAAATTAAGAGCTGATTTTAAGCACAGGCTGCTTAAGCTGTAGAGGCAGGGGTGTGTGTGCTTAATAGGGAGGCACTGGCACTGACAGCTTGGTCATCATGTGGAATACAAAACTCAGAATGGTAGATATCCACTAGAGAAGAAGCCTGATGCTAAGCTGATGACTGAATTCTTTCTGTCCCCTAAATTATCAGAGTCAAGAATTTAATGAAGTTGACTGGGATGAATTAAGCTAATCTGCCTTTCTTCTGAACCCTTGGTTTATGTATTGTTCCTGTTGTCAAACGAGTATTCAAATAGGGGTTTGGTCTACCTTTCCTCCTAGATAGCTCAGATTTTGACAGTGATAGCCTTGAATCCTGATGGACATTCTCATCGAAGAAAAGAAAGGCATGGTTTATAATGGCTTCAGCTGGGGACCCCATGTTCAGAGGGGGGCCTCATTGCACACTTATCTTCCTACTTCAGGTGCTCAAAGCATTAGCTCAGTAGTCTAACAAGCAAAGTTAGACAAGCAAGACTTTCCTTGCCTTGGCTGGGTTTAAAAATAGAAAGCAACTGCAGATGCTTTTGATGAGGGGACCAATCTGGTTAATAAACATACCTATAGGCTTGAGTTTTTTAGGGATTTTATCTAATTTCTCAGTCTTAATGGAGCTGAAGTGTAAGGAAAGTATTGCCTTCTTCTTCTGCTTCTGGAAAGGCGCATGAAGAAATTTGTACATGCCTGGTGAATTCCTTTATAAAACAGAGCCACCTGCAAGCATTTCTTCCATATCTACTGTTTTGCAGAATATGGCTTTTACTCGGTCTCCACTTTTCAGGATTCACTAGCTGCTTTCATACTATTAATCTCTGCATTTCTATGTCAAGAGTAATTTACAGTTCTTTCAGTTTTAATTTTCTCACAGTGTTATCTGAAAGTTCTTCACAATGCCATTTTGTGTGATTAAAAAATCAGTCCAACAATTAAATACAGAAGAGATCTCTTTCTAGTCTGCTACAAAAAGCTGTGATTAAAAACATATATTGATTCCCTTGTTTGTTTCCTCTATGTTTGGCTTTCCTACGTCACAGCTTGTATCTCCATGCCTGAAAATTTACTTCTTATATAATTTTTCAATGTCCTGCTTAACTTAGTTCACGTCTTTATAGATCACTGAATGATAGGTTTACTTGTCATTTCCCTAGAGGTGCAACAATAGCCATCTTTTCTTTGCTTCTGTTTACTACTTCTGGGAAGCAATCATTCTGCCTCTACTCTTCGTCTCCCCAAAAAATGTAACATCCATAGAATATTTTTATCAATTCTCTGCTAATGGTTTTCATGTCAGTTTGACTCCTTAGTGATCTTTTGTCCTCTGTGAAGTCTTCTCTCTCCATCTTTTTAATAGTTTTTAATGGATATCTAATCATCAGTAGACTTGATAAATAAACATAAAAATGATTTCTTAATCTCAGCTTTTCTTCTTTCTTCCTTTCTCTGATGACAGCTTCATCATAATTCCCACCTTCTGAGCTCACTACCTTAACATGCCTCTCTTTGCACTTGTTATCAGCTAGAATCACCAGCACAGACACATTTTCCAGTCACCTTAGTGACTGAAAAATGCTTGGTTTCTGCACCTCTCCTGTGCAGTCAATCTAAAATGGTGTTGCAGGTGACCTTGCCTGCTCAGTATTACCATGGTCTTCAACTTTAGGTCGATAAATTAAAACTCATGCACTTAAATGCCGCTTTCTTTCTATCTCCTGCATCAGTCTCCATCCTCTGTCTTGCTTTATGCGGAGTCTGTCTTTTCCTTAAGAAGTGTTCTATGACAAGGCAAGAGTTGCTGTTGGAGACTTTAGTTTTAGTAGCATGAATGCACAGTAATACTAAAAGGAATGAAAAAATAAAGCTCCTTGAGAAACACAAAGTACTTTTTATGTGGCTCTGGGTCTATTTGGCTGCTCATATCTTCATCTTCTTCAAAATAATGCCCAGAAGATGGAGTTGTCTTCTAGTTAATGAAGTACCTTTTTCTACCATATGTTTACAGCATTTTTCTAAATGTTCACATATTTCAGGAAGCATTCCATTTATCTTGAGAATACATTTTCTTCTGACTGCTCATTAAAAAATTGTTTACATTTTCACACGTTCAACTGGGTTTTCTTCAAACTTGTGATTCAGATTAGCAAATTGCTTTTGTTCTTTACACATCATATTGACCAGTTTCAAATAGCCATGTTAAATTTACTAGTTAGTAAATAGTATCAATGATTAAAAATTATAAAAAATATTAATATTAATTTTTCCCCCCTAAGAGGACCTGCAAAAGTAGTATCTGGAGCCTGTACAAATTCTATGGTAATTAACTATTTCTGTACGCTAACTCTTTCTCAGGGAATAAACATTAATGTTTTCCATAATTATTTTTAAAGAAAGTTTTTATTGTCTATAACAACCATCTTTTATGTTCTAATTATTGTTTGAATTTCTAATTTTAATTTTTAAGTTTTATTTCCATATCTGTAGCATGGAAACATTTAGTAAAAGAAGAATTGTCATCTCACGCTTTACCTATTTTAACTTTATTAAGGTAGGTTAGTTATCATAACAAATGTGCAATCAGCAATCATTTGTGAGACTGCATATGCATATGTGATATCTCATGAGTCTTTGAAATGTTCATGTTCTTGAGTTGCTTCTGAAATACAGAATTTGGTACTGAGCACAGAAGTGCACAAAACCAAAGGGAAACACTTGCCTACTGCCTTTTTTTTTTAAATTTATTTTTTTTATTATGAAGGTAGCAGAAGGGATCTGAGTATTTATTAAATGCATCCAATTACCTGAAACCATGCTGCTTTCTAACTTGTCCTAAATATTCTACTGATCATATTATTAATATGGTAGTGTATTGCTGGCATTTGTTACAGGTTTTTGGGAGCATATTCAGACATCATACAGTTATGTGACTGGTCATGTGTTTATTTGTTTTTCATACTGTTTAAAGGACTGCAGTGGCTTGCAAGCTCAAAATAGAAATGTTTTTACTAATTCCCTGAGGTGCTTATCACTGACAAATTTACTATTTTATAACAAAAACAGTAACGGGTAACTCTCTTCCCCGCTGCATTGTCCATGGGAAACAGCAGGAAATATTCAAAGATCACTGTTAAGATAGCTTCTTGATTCACCTAAAGCATTGTTCTTAACCTTCAGTGAGCCTATTTAAAGCCTGGTGTCCTTGACACCTGAGAAGGGACCCATGCAAAGTTCATGTTTCATTCATGAAAATACCTATGAAAAGTCTACTTCTGCTTTTGTCTGTGTTGGTACTGTGTCTTGATGCCCAAAGCTTGAACAGTGAGAAAATAGCTGCTTTGGGGATGCAAGTGCACAGCAGGCTTCTAAGGACACCTCTCTCTTGTCTGCCTATGGAGCACCAGGTTCTAATTTAAGAAGTTATCATGTCTGTGTTGATAGTCATGGGAAGTAGTAGTTCTGTTACGTTATAATTTCCTAGGAGTGTTTTTCTGACCTTAGTTTGACACTGGTCCACTGAGAGATTTCAGGAGTATTATTTACAGAAGGAAAATTACCTTGCTGTGTTTCTTATGTTCATATAAGAGGATGCCACTTCACCACAGTCCTTCTGTTATATATAATCTTGTAGGTGGTAAGAGGTGGGTTTGTCTTTGTACTGAGAAGGATTTTAAAGGAGATCATCAAGCCAGCTCACATGCAGAGTTCTGTAGCAAATCCAGAGAACTACAAATCAGTCTCCTTTAAATGGGATTTTCACCATCTGTGTTTGTTGCCTATTGTCTTTAAAATTATGGGGTTTAAGTGGATAGGGTAAATATGTTATGAATATCATCTTCAATATGTCCATCTGGCTCTGTTGGTGATCAAGGCAAGACTTTGTTCCCCAAGCATCCAACATGGGCTGACTTAAATAAGCTCATTTATTCTATAAAAAACAAGGATTCTACATTTAGGGTCAAAAGAATAATTCTAAAATGTGTAAATATTGTTCTAACTGAGTCTTATTAACTGAGAGTTTGCAGAAATACTTAGAATTCTGAATTTTAGCAAAAAATCATTTCATATTCTTTGTTTAGAATACCTCTGACAATGGCAGTTCCATTTTACACAGAAATAAATTTAGCAAGAGCTGTCCCAGAAGGGCAGTATAACATCTTCTGTCTCAGAAATCAAAACCTGTTATGTGATGAGCTCAAGTTTACTAAATGCTAAATAATATATACCTAGTATACTATCAATGGAGAAATCAAAATAAGATAGAAAAATAGCAAATGATGCTGCTGATCTGCACAGTCATTCTCGGTTGTTTGTAACTGAAATGCATTTAGAGTTCTACTTTCTTGCTCTGACAAGGAGGGTTAAGCAGAAGTTGAAATTTTATAGTAAATATATCTGTATGGAGTTTTCCAATTCAGTCAAGGCACCGATGCTTTTTTAAAACAATTAATTTCCATTCTTCAGTATCTTAGGTTACTTCAAAGTAGAAATCAATATAGTTAGTGTGCTAGAAAGCACAAGAAATCCAGAATTTTATCATTTAAGAGAAAGGAGAATCAGAACTGGTATCGCAACTGAGGGGAGCCCTCAGTAGCAACCTGTAGGCCAGGTATACAGTTTCCTCCGTGAGGGGAAGCAGAGGGGCAGGCACCAAACTCTTCTCTCTAGCGACCAGTGACAGGACCTGGGGATGCTGAGGGGTGGTGGGACACTGGAGCAGGTTTCACGGCACCAAGGGAAGTGGTCACAGCACCAAACCTGACAGAGTTCAACAAGCTTTTGGACAACACTCTCAGGCACCTTGTGTGATTCTTCTGTGGATGATCTACCCTGGGAACCACTGACCTGTCAGCCTCACCTTTATGCCTGAGAAGATAACGGAAAAATCCGCCTAGAAGCTATGTTAGGGCATATGGAGAACAGAGAGTTAATTCAAGACAACCACCACAGCTTCACCAAGAGAAAGTCCTGCCTGACCAACCTAGTGTCCTTCTTCAATGAGGTGACCACATCAGTGGATGAGGGAAGAGCTACAGATGTCATTTATCTGGACTTCTGTAAAGCCTTTGACACAGTCCCCCCCAGCATCCTTCTCTCTAAATTGAGAGAGATGGACTCAATGAGTGGACTGTTAGGTGGATAAGAAAGTGGTTGGACCATCATGTCCAGAGGATGGTGGTGAATGGCTCAGAGTTCCCAATGGACATCAGTGGCAAATGGTGTCCCTCAGGGGTTCATATTGGGGCCATTGTTACTTAGTATCTTCATTATACAGATGAAGGGATCAAGTGCACCCTCCGCAAATTTGCAGATGACACGAAGTTTAGGGGTGCACTTGACATATCTGAAGGATGGAGTGCCACTTAGAAAGACCTGGACAAGCTCAAGAAGTGGGTCCATAGATACATCATGCAGTTTAAGAAGATCAAGTTCAAGGTGATTGTTCAGGGCAACCCCTGGTATCAATGGAGGCTGGAAGATGAACAGATCAAGAGCAGCTCTGCCAAGAAGGACTTGGTGGAGCTGATGGATGAGGGGATGAACATGACCAGGCAATGTGCACTTGCAGCCCAGAAAGCCAGTGGTATCCTGGGCTGCATCAAAAGCAGCATGGCCAGCAGGTCGAGGGAGGTGATTCTGCCCCTCTGCCCTGGCGAGATCCCACCTGGAGTGCTGCATCCAGCTCTGGAATCCCAAGCACAGGAAGGACATCAACCCATTGGAGTGAGCCTGGAAAAAGCCACCTCTTCTGTGAGGAAAGGCTGAGAGAACTGGGATTGTTCCGCCTTGAAAAGAGAAGGCTCTGGGGCGCCTGAATTGCAGCCTTCCAGTACCTGAAGGGAGCCTACAAGAATGATGGAAAGATACCATTTACAAGAACATGTAGTGACAGGACAAGGGGAATGGCTTCAAACTGAAAGAGGGTACATTTAGATGATACATTAGGAAGAAATTCTTTACTGTGAGGGTGGTGAGGCACTGGAACAGGTTACACAGAGAAGCTGTGGGTGCCCCATCCCTGGAAGTGTTCAAGGCCAGGTTGAATGGAGCTCTGAGCAACCTGGTATAGTTAAAGGTGCCCCTGTCTGGCAATGGAATTGGAACTAGATGATCTTTAAGGTCCCTTCCAACCCACGTCATTCTATGATTTTATTTAGTTTATGTTGTAATTTTAAAACCTAAATCTCTACTATGAGCAGAAGTTGCATTTAGTCCAGGAGCAAACACCTGACTGTTTTTCTGTCATGCCTTTCAGTGAGTCTGATTTCCTGTTCAAAGTGATTAGTATTATTCAAGAGGCTAATTCTGAAATGTTACTGTTTTTTGTTGAACACAGGAGGCTAATGGATGAGTACTAAAGAGAAGGGGACAATGATTCATGCCACTTATTTGGTTGTTTCATCTTTTTGTTGTTTAGCAACACAGATCAGTCAGAGAGCTACTAGAAGTTACACTAGGCAGCTTATAACTCATTCAGGGTTGTAGGGATCAAGGCAATATATTTCAGCTTTTCTTTTCTAGGCCATGAAAGAACTACATATACAGGAACTACGCAATTTTTTTTTTCACTCAGAGTTTTCTTGGCACATTTAGTTAACCACTTTTCTTTAAGGTCCCTTAAACTACTAAAATATCATTCACGTATTACTGTGTGTAATCAGCTCATCATAGTGATGAAAAATTCTATATTCCTATCAGTTTGGTATTTATCAGTTCAAAAGATATTTTATATTCATCAGTAAATTGCCAATTCTGAAATTTTCAGTGCAGCAGTATCTCTGCAACTGCAGGCTGTCTGCAACTGCAGCATGAGAATGAAATAAAGGCAAAAGGAAAAATATTTGTAAAGGATATTGAAAATTAATCCATTAGGTTTCAAAGCAATCACTAAATTGTTTAGACTAGACTACTTACATGCATTTTTCTGAATCAATAATTGTTATGGAATCATCAACTATGTATGTGTTCTTATGTGTAACTGAACTGCTGTCTTGTGGTTTATACCAAAATGCATCCAAAAAATACTTGAAGAATCCTTTTGCCTCAGTCTTCTGCCACCCAGAGCTCAAAATGCAGCTTGCACTGAAGCAGTGGACACCTAATCATGGGATCACAGAGTTATAGAATATGCTGAGTTGGAAGGGACCCACAAGGATCATTGAATCCAGCTCCTGGCTCTGCTCGGGACACCTCAAGAATCACACCATGTGCCTGTGAGCAGTGTCCAAATGCTTCTTCAACTCAGACCACTTCCCTGAGGAGCTGTTCCAGTGCTCAACTACCCTCTGGGTGAAGAACATTTTTCTGATATCCAAGCTGAACTTCCTCTGACTCAGCTTGAGGCCATTCCCTCAAGTCATGAGAGTGAAGAGATCAGTACTTGCCCCTTCTCTTCTCCTCATGGGGATGTTGAAGACTGCAATGAGGTCTCCCCTCTGTCTCCTCTTCTCCAGGCTGAACAAGCCGAGTGACCTCAGCCATTCCTCTTAAGGCTTCCCCTCCAGACCCTTCACTATCTTTCATTGCCCTCCTTTGGACACTCTCTTAATAGCTTAATAGATTTCTTCCATTGTCGTGCCAAAAACTGCACACAATATTCAAGGTGAGGCTTCACCAGTGCAGAGCAGAGTGGGACAGTCACCTCCTTTGACTGACTGGTGATGTTTTGCCTCATGTTTCCAGGTCACAATTGGCCCTCCTGGCTGCCAGAACACTCAAATTCAATTTGCCAACCACCAGGACCCCTATGTCCCTTTCTACAGCGTTGTTCTCCAGCCACTTGTTCCCTAGTCCTATGAACACAACCAGCTGCAGAATCCGGCACTTTCCTTTGTTGAACTTTATATGGTTGGTGATTACCCAGTCCTCTCATTTGCTGAATTCTCTCTGCAGACCCTCCCTGCCCTCGAGGGAGTCAACAGCTCCTCCCAGTTTAGTGTAATCTGTAAAGTTGCTTAGTATTCCTTTGAGTCCCATACCCAAGTCGTTAATGAACGTGTTGAAGAGAACTGGGCCAAAAATGTATTCCTCAATGTTTGGTTGGTTTTTTTCTTTTCACCCATGCCTGGAATATCATAGAAATTGCCATAATACAAATAAAGAGTATTTTCCATATTGAAAGCATTTTAGTTAATTGTGTCTACAACTTGTATGTCTATAATAAACAAGCGAAAATGCAGTGTCTGTAAGTGTCCTTGTTTGCCAGTATTCCATCTCACAAATTCAGGACATGATGTTTTGGTACGGTAATTCAAAATAATAAAAACAAAAAACCTATGAGAAACATTGGGTTTTTTCAAATGAAAAGGCATAGTGTGTGTGTGGCAACTGCAGAACTGAATCTTTTGAGTTCCAGTATTTGGAGCATTGTTTTTAAATACAATAAAGAGAATACAATGAAGTACAAAGTAAATGACATGTCTTATTATCTATGTATAGGAAAATCACATTTAGATTTTTCAGATACGAATGACCCAGCACATGAATTACAGACATTTCCCTCTAAAAGGACTGTTAATTTTCATGCTCACAAAAAGTAATAATTTTATACTGCACATTAAAACTGTGTTAGAGAGCCTCACTTCCCTATAGAAATACAGCTGATGATGCTCCAAAGTTTCATTGAGAGGAGTTGTAGACTAATATTGAATAAGAGTATTAGCTTTCCTGAAATATAAAATTCAGTTCACAGTAGCACTGAAGAGATGGGAACTTTTTCATGTATCCACCTGGTCATGTTGATGGACTGAACTAGTTTCCTCCAAATTCCATTAAATTTTCATACACCTTAAAGCATCAGTACCACTTTAGGCACATCTTCATGGAATAATTTGGCAAAGTGGCTAAAGAAAGACCCAACAATATGTGTGGACCTGTAAGAGACAGACTTCAAAGGACGTGGAACAAGCATTTTGGCAAATCTGTCTCAGTTACTGCCTTATGCCATGTAATCTGTCTATGCAGAGATACAAAATCTCCAAGATGTTAAGGTTACATCATCTATTAAATTAAGACAAGACATTTTTGTTTCACTGAGGGTAGGAAAAAACCAAAACTTACCTGAATCATGAATGGGAATGTATAGACTCATAGAAGGATTTCAGTTGGAAAGAGCTTCAAGATCATTTAGTCCAACTGTAAACCAGACACTGCCCAATAAATACATATATTTATATTTATTCTGTATAAGCCATAAGTCAAATGTTTAGGCTTTGTGTTTTAGTTTTGTTATTTATCAGCTAAACATTAGCAAGCATTTCGAAATTTTTGGTTTTGTGTTTAGGTACCATGATAAATGGCTCTATTTCATATACAGAGAGGGAGAGAGTACAGAGAGTATTATCCTAGACCTCACCATTTATCCAGTCCTAAAGTTATTTCTGTATTGCAGAGTGAATTTCATTGAATAACATTGATTTCCTATTTCAGTAAAGGGAACTGTCATCCAAAAGGTGAATGAAATATTAAGGTTCTACTAGCTAATTAGATAGATAGGTATACGCACAGATAAATACTGTGCAAATAAAAAAAAAATCCCAACAATATTGTCCTATACAGGCTGTATTTAATTTTGAAAACTAAATAACTGTTGGTTTAAATTTATTTATGTGGAAAATAAAACAACATTCTTTTTAGATTTTAGGAACTATGGAGGGGGGGGGGGGAAAATCCATTTTTACAGTGTTAATATATTCTGCATAACCACTGATTGCACGTGAAAATACGCAATCCATTTTATGCCCCAGTAATTCTGAAACGGCTGAACTCTGTTCCCTCCACACGCCACCTGAAAATTCACAAGACTAAGCATCCCTTTAGGGCTGGGAATGTATTTGCCAATTGCAGCCTGGAGGGAATTGTAACTAGCATTATAAACCCCTGATGACAGTTTTATAATGGAAAGCCCAAAACAACCTCAAGTGCCCCCTTGTTAACATGTTTCTATAATACTTAACAGTTTAATTTGAAAATAAGAGTCAGTTATCAAGGAATACATTTGTAGAGTTAATATTGTTAACCACCTAATTTTCCTTTTCTCTTGGATTTGAATTGCAGTTTTCTTTCAAATAAAATCCACTAATGAGATACCTAATGGTTTTCTACTTTAATTTTGCTGTTCTGATTGTTTTGTAGATGTCCCCAATTGTCTTTAGGTTAAACTCCCTTGCAGAATCCTAGCAGTGAAATCATTATGCAGATCAAAATATAGTCCTGATGTCCAGACTCTTCCAACTACATTAACCTTTCCATAAATTGATTAGGAAGAACATTGCACAGGAAATGGCTATAAACATGGTTTACATTAAGAATGGAGCTAGTGCTCCAAATGTGTTGTTTGTCCTCTCTCTGAGTGTACATAAATGCTTGCAGCCCTGTCAGTTCCTTAGAAGTAGTTTGAGTCTTACTAAACACTGACAGTGTTGCCATGGAGTTGTACTTACATTTCACAGCAAAGATGAAACTGATTTCAAGATAATGGTTGAGTTATAAAATGGGGAGAAAGTGAAAATGAGTAAACAAAATTCCAAACTGATTATTGTTAGGTTTGATACCTATTTCCCCTGTCTTGGTATATCTGTTATAGATATAACAGTGATATCATTTGGGAGTTGGGGTTGTTTGATGGAAAAAATATAATTAAGAATTAAGAATGAGGATTATTCTTTCAAGGAAAAGAAATCAAGTGTTATACTGCATTACTTTCATTTGTGTGCTAACAATGAGGTCTTTTAATATGTGAATTTCTTTAATGGATCTGTCCAGAAATTGTGCCTGTATAGAGGATAAAGTTCTGTAATTGCTTCATTAGCCTGCACCTAGCCATTATGTTTCCCAAAGCAATTTGCAGCATCCTCTTCCTTTCATTGTCACATTTGATCATTTTAGAATTTGCTCTGAAGACACGGCAATGTCCTTATGTGTGAATTTCAAGGTATAAACCAGTACATTCAATAATCCCTGTTAAGAAACTTAATCAGAATCTAGCTGACAAATGATACGATCAATACCACACAAGTAATCCATTGCAGAACTGCATAATAAACAGAAGATTATGCTTTCTGTGACAGTTAATGTATTACGAATTCCTGCTTTACTTGAAATGTATTATTAAAAAGTTGTTATTGCTGTACTGTTATCATTGTATGATACTTTAATGTATGATACAGAATTGTTTGATTTCTTTTACTAGTGGCTAGCATTCAGAAGCTTCCTGCTGCCTCTGTTTTAACCGACATCAATTTTCCCATGAAAGGAAGAAAAGGAATGGTTGATTGGGCACGAAACTCAGAAGACAGGGTTGTCATTCCAAAAAATATCTTCACTCCTATGTCAACAGGTAAAGAAGCATATCAGCATGTTAATTTATTTTTTTAGCTTTAGCAAGAAAACTCAGAATCTTTGTCTCATAGGACCATTGTATGATATAGGAGTGGTTATTTTATCCATCTTCAAAAGGAATCTAGTATCCATAGTTTATCCTAGAGGGAAATGATGGGAGGCATATTACTCTAACTTCAGGTACAATTTACAAAAACTAACATCAGAGAATTTCTCGCTAGGTATTAAAATATAATGGCATTCTTTGAGAATACTTATTTATAAAGGTAAATGAACTAGCATGGATGTTAATGATGGATTTTTTGAAAATGTGGTTTTCAATCGTTTAAATCTTTTGATATGTCCCTGACAGTGCTACGTCTTTTTGTCAGACTTCCAGGATATAACTCAAAATTATGATGGTTTATTTAAAATAAAACTCATATTACAGAGATAAATGGTATTCACAGTTCTTTTTGCTGATGAAATCTTGAAAAAGAGAATTCTGAAATCTTTTTTCCTTACTTTTTTTCAGAACTAGATGAATCAACTGTATTTGTACTTGGAGCAGTGCTATACAAAAATTTAGAACTCATTTTGCCCACTTTGAGGTAAGAAATTTCATAAATACAGTATGAATGAAATTATTTCAGAATCATAATATTATTCTATCGTATTAATACTGCTGGATTATTGTTTTCCTGATATTTAAAATGTATGTATGTATATTCAGCTTACCTTCATGCTTAGTCATTTGTATGATGTGAATAACCTTTTTATTGAATTGGCTTAATTTATATTTTATGTAATCTACATTAAGCTTAATTACAGAAATATTCGATTAGAAGTATACACACTGATATACATTAATGCTCAGGCCACTTACACTTGTGCTTCTGTCTAATGTTTCTCCAGTTAGTACAAATGCTCTTGTAATGATGTCATAACTTGATGTACTGAAGTTGTCTGCTCTAATTCTACAGAATTCTCTAACAACAGTTTTCCAACTAGTTTTTCAATGCAAGTTGTATCCAGAAGGGACAGCAGAGCTGTAGAGAAGATCCATTTTAGAAACAAGACACATATGTACTGAGTAGCTGGAGTATGTCAGTTTTGAGGTCCATATACATACATAAGGAAATAGGAGGGCCTCATGTTTCACTTTTTCCTTTCTGTACTTGATAAAAGACAATTTGAAAATAAGCATTTCACTCCCTCTTTTGATTACCACTTAAGATCATTTCATGGTCCATTAATGCTATCTTATTTTATATGACTCTGTGCACCAATGGCCTACTAATGTCCTTTTACAGGAAACGAAACATGTAGATTGTGTCACAATAGTTGCTAATGAATTCACAATAATTAGAACGGATAGTAATAAGGAAGCCATCATAGCATCTTTCCCTACTCCATTTAACCAAAGCTTCAGGTTTTGAAATAAAGGATGGAAAAGCAATGGGGTTTTGCCAAAAACTATCTGAAAACAAAAAAGCTCATTCCTAATAAAATTTAAAAAACACTTCCTAGTAAAGTTGTAATGTAGCTGTAACATCAGGGACAGAAACCACGCTGAGGTAGAGCACAATTTGAATAGTGATGTCCTGACAGGACACATGGACACCTGGGAAGAGCTGGCAAGAACCATCTGTGCTTAAGGCATGGTATAAATGACAGTTCATCCACTTCTGAAATGTCACTAAGCACTTCCTATTTGTTGTACCTGTTCCTGAAATTTGCCAGGAAGGAAGAGATATTTGTAAGAGATGTTGTTTTTCTCCTGTACTCCAAGAATCAGTGGCAACTGGCTATTGGCAGTCAGTTCTTTTTGGTAGACCTTAGAAAAAATCTTCCAGTCTTAGGAAAGCATCAAGTTGGCCACGTACCTTTTATATTTTATAGACCTTTGTATTGTAAACCACAGTCTATGATCATGACTTTTCAGTTTTCACAGGTCAATGGTTTTAATTTTCAGGAATAAAAAAAAAGTATAATTCTTGAATGCTATATATTTGCTTGTAGGAAAAGCCTTTCTGGGCTACTATTTCATCCATTAGAAAAATGAGTTTTATAGGCCTTGTTAGATTTTCCCTAGAAACAATAACATTCCAAGTAGCAGGAATATGGGCAGAACAGGGACATAGAAGTATAGCAACTTAAACACTATGGAGTATGAGAAAGTTCATTTTGGTTGCCAAATTTTTTGCTTTTTTCTGTTCTGCTTTCATCTGGTTACTGATTTATGCTGCAAATTTAACCATTTCTCTGTGCAGTTCAGTTCACAAGTTTTGTGAGTTTCTAAAGCAAAATGGTCTAACAATCTATGTATATCTATTCATAAATGAAGTCTTTAGAAATTCAAATATGAAGATATCCCACTTTGTCTCTGAATATATTTGGTATTATTTAAATCATTCTCAGCTGTCCCAGAAAAGGAAAGGAGCACTATTACTTTGTTTTATGTATGTGAATGAGGATTAAAAATAATTATTAATCTGTGATATAAGAATGTAACACACATTTCTGGGTACCTTTAGTGTCTTCTTTGTTTGGAATATAGGACCTTGCACTTCTTTAATGAAATATATTTCTTATAATGAAGTTATATGAAAACTGTTAAGCTTACATCTCTTACTTCATCAGGAAGTGTATCATGCTGGGTTTCTTTTCCCATGGCACTCATATTCAAAATACAATCTCATGCCCTTAAAATATTACCTTGAATGTGTCACAATTTCAAACTGTTTTCACAGAATTATAGAATCGTTAAACAGCTGAGGTTGGAAGGGACCTTCAAAGATAATCTAATTCTGACTACCTGCCATGGACAGGGACACCTTCCACTAGACCAGGTTGCTCAGAGGCCCATCCAGCCTGACCCTGAATACATGGAATGATAGAACATCCACAGCTTCTCTGTGCAACCTGTTCCAAAAAATTTCTTCCTTGTGCCTAATCTAAATCTTTCAGTTTAAAACCGTTGTCACTATAGACTTTGGTTAAAAAGTCTCAGTCTTTATAGTAGGCCCCCTCTAAGTATCGAAAGCCTGCAATAAGGTCTTCATGGAACCTTCTCTTCTTCAGAATGACGAAACCCAACCCTCTGAACCTTCCTTCACAGCGGAGATGTTCCACCCCTCTAATCATTTTCATTACCCTCCCCTGGGCCTGCTCTAACAGTTTCATGCCTTTCTGGTGCTGGGAATCCCAGAGATGGATGCAGTATTCCAAGTGGGTTCTCACAAGAGCAGAGTAGAGGGGCAGAATCATCTCTCTTAACCTGCTCTCCACACTTCTTGTCATGCAGCCCAGGATACAGCTGGCTTTCTGAAAGCACACGTTGCCAGCTCATGTTGTTTTTCATCCACCAGTACCCTCCAGTACTTGTCAACAGGACTTCTCTCAATCCCTCTATCCCCTACTCTGTACTGACACCAGGGATTGCTTCAATCCAAATGCAAGACCTTTCACTTGGCCTTGTTTAGCTTCATGAGGTTTGCACCTCATGGGCCTTTCAAGGTCCCTCTTGATGGTATCCCTTCCCTCCAGCATGTCGACCCCACCACACAGGTGGGTGTCATCTGCAGACTTGCTGAAGGTGCACTCAATCTTTTTGTCGATGTCACCAGTGAACATACTAAATACTATTGAATGCATTATGACACATTCAGATATTTCAATGTTCATTCGGATGGAACTTCAGCAAAGCCTTTGATACTGTCTCCCATGGCATTCACTATGGGGGGCTCCAGCTGGGCTGGAGTCTGTCTGGAGTGCTAGGAACTTCTGCACAACGGCAGGGTGATATGCACGGAAGAGAAAGGCTGTGACACCTAGAACGGAAATCCGGACTCTAAAGTGATGAGTCATGGTTTACCGACATGCGCGGTCTGTGTGTCCAATTAGGAATTATTTATGTATAGAGAGGGCAATAGGCCATGGACATGTGTCCATACTGAAGTCTATATAAGCCGTAGTTTCTGATATAATAAAGGGCTTTGGGGCTTTGGGGCTTTCTGGCTCCTGAAGAAGATATGTCGTTCCTTGACCTACCCCAACCATTACAACCAGTGAATGAAGCTGCATCCAGTTGACAAACAGTCACTAGTGGGGTTTCCCAAAGGCTCAGTATTGGGGCCAGTACTGTTTAATACCTTTACTGGTGATCTGGCTGAGGGAATCAAGGGCTCCCTCAGTAAGTTTGCAGATGACACTGAGTTGGATGGGGGTGTTGATCTATTGGATGGCAGGAAGCCTCTGCAGAGGGATCTGGACAGCCTGGATTGATGAGCTGAGGCCAAAGGTATGAGGTTCAGTAAGGCAATGTGCCTGGTGCTGCCCTTGGGTCACAACAGCTCCATGCAGCACTGTAGGCTTGGGGCAGAGTGGCTGGAAAGCTGTCTGGAGGAAAAGGACCTGGGAGTGTTGGTTGACCACTGGCTGAACATGAGCCAGCAGCGTGTCCAGGTGGCCAAGAAGGCCAGTGGCATCCTGGCTATCTAAAATAGTGTGGTCAGAAGAATTAGGGCAGTGATTGTCCCCCCATACTTAGCACTGGTGAGGCTGCACCTCAAGTCTTGTGTCCAGTTCTGGGCCTTTCACTTCAAGAAAGATGTTGAGTTGCTGGAGCATGTCCAGAGAAGGGCAACAAAGCTGGTGAAGGATCTAGAGAGGAAGTCTGTGTCTGTAAGGAGCAGCTGAGTGAGCTGGGATTGTTTAGCGTGGAGAAAAGAAGGCTCAGGGGTGGCCTTACCACTCTCTGCAACTACCTGAAAGGAAGTTGTAGCCAGGTGGGAGCTGGTTTCTTCTCCCAGGCAACTAGTGACAGGGCAAGAAGAAATGGCATCAAGCTGCACCAGGGGAGGTTCAGGTTGGATGTGAGGAAAAATTTCTTCACTGGTTAAGCATTGAAACAGGCTACCCAAAGAGGCGGTGGAGTCACCATTCCTGGAGGTGTTCAAGAAATGACTGGATATGACATTTAGTGCTACGGTCTAGTTGACAGGGTGATGCTCAGTCAAAGGTTGGACTCATTCATCTTGGAGGTCTTTTCCAACCTAAATGATTCTGTGATTCTATTATTTGAAAAAAATGGCGACTGTGGTTAGTGCTGAATTTTTTGAGTTGTTATACTCTTTGCAAAAATTAGAATTGACATGCAGGTTTTAAAGGGATCTTTAATGTGGTTTGTTTTATAATTTTACACTTGTTTGAGTAAATGAGTATAGGTTTCTGTACATCCGACTGCACTTGGAAAAGGTTTATTTTTGTTTACTTGCATTTTGCAATGAAAAACTATCACCTAACTTGTGTTTTTATTAATTACTATTTAAACTAATCTTGCTTAACTGTAATAAACATTATCATAATAACCATATTAGTGCTGAATGCAGTGAAGTGCTTCACTGCATTAGCATTGTCTATGGTGCAAACACTGTAAAATGCAGTGGAACATAACATCATCATTTTTTATATAATGCCTAGAACTGTAGTGGCCATGCACAAAATAGGAATTAAAAAAAAAATTCTGGCTAAACATCCTATGTGATCCTTTTCTGAATAAAATATCAGTTGTTAAATATGACAGTGGTGTGAATAAAGATGAACAAAAATTAAACCAAAGTAAAATAAGCAAAATGAGCTCATGTTTGAGTTTGAAGGCCACATCATTTACACCTTGACAACTTAATAATACAGGTGATTTTTACTGACTGTGGTTAAACATCTAGAAAGCCTTACGTTCCCACATGACTTCGGTTCCTGGCTTTACAGAGGCTGTGCTGGGAGTAAAGAAAATATTTGATTGTAGTTTCCAGAAGAACAAAGGTGACACTCATTCCAAGACATTCCTTAATCTTAGCATTAGAAGGTATGGAAATTTCTGCATCATCACAATGAACTTCTTTTTTAAAAAATAAGCAAACACAAATAAAAGTATCTCAGTGTATCTTTAGGGAAAATCTCGCAAAGCACCTAATCACAGAATTCCCATCTGGTATATCACAGGTGTTCTGTGAGTAAAATGGGGATTTTATTATTTTGGACAGCCTATAAAATATATTTCACAAACTCCAAACTTAGCCTCATTTTACCATATGGGCTTGATTTTTCTTGGTTTTACTAGCATAGAGTCTATTAAAAGTAAGTCTTGTAAACACAGTGTGAGATGAGAACTTGGAATTACATTAATATAAATTTTTTTGGCAATATGGTATGTGTGTATTCTGAGAATTTTGCCAGGAGTCTTTAAATGAGAGTTTAGGGAAACAAAGATAAAAGAACTTTATTCTTCCTCATAAAAATAGAATAATTATTTTCTCTGTAAACTAGTAAATAAACTTCATCTGATTTTATTTCCTAATATACTTTGCTGCATTTCACTGTTCTTGTAATATCTTACGGACTTTTTAATAGCAGATATTGAAATATTGAATATTTTCAGAACTGTAGACTGAAATATTATTTTCACAGCCCTTGCACCCCTGGGCACATATATGTCATTGTTAGGTTCACAGAAAATTGATTCTTAGTAATTATACTTAGAATCACTTAAAAGATATTATATCTAATTCCTCTCTTGGGCACTCTGAAGGAATACATTGCATATTGCCATACTGTAAGATGGTTTTTGCATCTTCCTTTAACAAATAAGAACAAATAAAAAGTCAATGATTTTGCTCTATCAAGCTTTCTTTCCCCATCCCTTAAACAACCTGATAAAATTTCCTGCACTGAAATGTTCTGTTTCCCCATTTGAAACATCATTCCTAACCCCCTCCTTCAGGTGCTGTACAACCAAAAAGGCCAACTTTGTTAAACTTTGGATCTTAGACAGGCTCTTATTACATCACATTACACCTTTAGCATCCATAATTTTTCTGTAACATACACAACTTTTGTATTGATCTGTAAGTTCAGTCATGCTGTTTTGAGATAACAACATGCCTTATTCATAAGTTCATTTTTCTTGAGCAACACAGTCATTCTAAAAAAAAAAGAAAATCTGACTTTCATATCACATAGAATAAATATTCTCTTATGTAAAAAATACCCTCAAAATTTATAGCCAGGTAGGAAAACTGTTTAATAAAATAACTGTTTTATTAATATTGTGATTAATTCAGATCAGAAAAGAACTCTAGGACAGCAGCTCTTGAAAGCATTTCTTGAGCTTTTACTCAATCAAACTTTGCTATCTTGAATCTTCAAGGATCTATTCAGACATAGTTCCCAAGGAATTTAATAGATTTTTTTGAATAATTGATTTCAAAACTTAACCTTCATGGGCACCTTTCTGGACAGTCAGCAAAACACCACCCTGTACAACTTCATTTCTCATTAAAGTTGAATTTTAAATGATTTTTGATGTAGGAGAAGGAGCTAATGGTGAAGTCACTCTCCACCATAAAAAGCTGTAAGATAATGCTCTTGCCCTGGAAGTGTGAGATAGTTCATTCCAATTGTATGTCATTCCCAACATCAAAAGGACTAAACCCCACATATTGCACCTCTAAGGACATTTTGTAAAAGCTGATTACTTAAATTCTTGGGTAAGTGTTCTCTGAACTGTTGTTTTTAAAAAATCCCTTAAACAAATGTAGCTGTGGCACTGGTGGTTTTGAGTGAAATTATTGTGGTTACAAAGCTTTGAGCTTTAATTCAGAGGCATCTTAACATTTTATGAGTTTAGAATATACTTACCAGATTGTATTCTTACAGAGACTGTCCAAACAGTTAAATATGAAATATGCAACTAGGTATTCAGCCCAGACAGGAGCTTTGAGGGATGGAGTTTTCGTTTCACAGTGATATAGCCAGTTATATTTATTTTCTGGTGAAACTGACTGCTAGAGGCTCTTGAGGATGTAAGTGAATTGGTAGAGTTTTCATGAGACTGAGGTAAAATACATGGACTGAAGTTACAAATGAGGCACTTAAGGGCTCTTTCAGATCTCATGCTGGAACCTTCAGATCTGTACCAAAATGAGATACAGCAAGGAAACATTTTGTGAATCACAAACACTGAGTGTGAAAGAGTACTGAAGTATCAATATTTGCATTACTTCGTGTGAATTTCCAAAATAGACATAGTCTCAATAGCTGGTAAGCTCTCTTTCCATTTGTCATGATCTGTTGGAGACCCCAGGTTTTTTTATTTATTTGGAGTTTTGTTCATTTGTTTGGATGTTCTTTTAATTATACCTTGCTTGGGAAGAATTATAGATATTCAGCTACTGCCATTCTACAAAATTTACTGAGTTTGCCAAACATTAAATGGGTTTTTTTCTGAGAAATATGTTATCCTCAACAATGTGTGAGAATTTAAAGTGCAATCAAAGAGAAAAAAATAGGAATTAAGTAACATGGAAAGCCACTTCCATTATATTTCTATGATGTCATTTGGCTGAGTAAAATTGGACTAGAACTCATACCATGCCCCAGAAGAATAATTTCATTCCTTGTGCTGAATGAAGTGCCTGCTGAGCTAAATTTCTATTACTGTAGCCATGGCAATTCCTGTTTCAATGATCCAGAAGAACGGAATCCTCTCCTAAATACAAACTCCCTAGAGACAATAAGCAATGCAACAACAACAAAAGAATATTTATAATGTCTATTATAATTACATCTAAACTGCCTCGTTTCTTCTTTGGTAATATCTACCTGTGAGTGTGTCCTTCTGTGAGGTGTTGAAGGGAGCACTAATATAAAGAAATTACCATAATGACCAGCAGAATCAGTCAAGCTGATAACTGATGGTCGTTCTAAATCTGACAGGGTCATAAGAAGCAAGGATCTCAGACATGAACATCTTGTCAACATGTCTTTATGCCTGTAGTAGCATAACCTTGGCATTACTAGGTCTGTCCTAGAAAGGTTGCTATGATTCATAGCGATCCACGTTTTACATGAAAAGAGAA